>CM021316.1:6313841-6535136 GCA_010645155.1 Tigriopus japonicus | reverse complement strand
GTACCGACGACGATGACGACGGGAAATGGCATTACCGAAATGCCATCTTCGTGGAGGATGAGGGAATCTTCCATCCCCAATGTCACGCCGACAAGGCCAACAGCCAACATAACTTCCACATCGACGGTGATGTGCCAATGGAAGAACCTGTTCCAGAACCATCAGAAAAACAAGTCCAGCCCGAAGTGAAGCCCGAACCCGATCAAGAAATGACCGATCTCTCTGAAGACACCACAGAAAAGGACCTTGCTGTTCCCATGGAACCCAAAGTCCAATCTGAACCCGAATCCTCATCGGTCTTAGTGAAGGAAGAGAACCCCGGTTCTCCATCCAAAGAAGCGGAACCAATCGAGACTATCAAGACGGAATCTTCAGAAATGGAAACCAAAGTCAAGGTCGAGCCTTCCAAAGAAGAACCTGAGGAAGGAGTGGAAAGTCAGGTTGAGACTCAACTGTCAGACGAGACCAAGGAGAAAGAGGCACAACCCGAAGAGCAGCCTGTCCCAACTCACGAGAACTCTTTAGAAGATTCCTCAATGATAGCCCCCAGTATGTCCCAAGAGCCCGTGGGTCCCAAACCCGGGATCAAGATCAATATCACGTCGCAAGTGGAACTTGAGCGCCGAGAAAGCATCGTTTCCAATCAATCGGACAAAGAAAGTGTCGAGAATTCAGAATTCGATCCTGAGGCTATTGTGCAAGAAGCCAAGTTAGACTTGGATGTCTTGAAGCCCAAGTTGAAGGACCGAAAATTCACGGAATTGCCACCCCAGAATCGCGGTCAAGAGCTCTCGGGGTTGTGTTTGATTATGTAACTTTTTGTTCCAGCTCTTCATTTTTCCCTCTCATTTTTTGGCTCATTTTTTCACATGAAAATTCACCCTGATATCAATTATTAATTGTGTAGGTATGGCCTACCACTCAATAAAAACCATAAAATTCTGAAAAAAAGCAAGTCGGTTAAGATTATGTGTTATTTAAGGGTCGAAGAAAATTGCCAACTCTGATTGGTTCCACGTCGAAAATAACGTTCATTATGAGACAAGTTCCGTGTACCACCTATCCATATGTTCATTTTGTAATTTTTTGTTGTAAATAAATCAAGTTAAAAATCACCTTTGCCTTGTTCCATTATTCTACTATGACTCATACGATGGACCGTCAAAATATTTGGCACATGGCCAACGTCTCAAAAACCGAGCAATACACACTCACAAAACTACTAGATACATTGTTTCGGGACATGAACATCTCTTAATTTTAAACATGGGTAAGAACATTGATTGTTTTGAGCTTTGAACAACCAATCCTTTAAATTGTTCTTTAGGAAGGAAAGTTATCTCCCTTCAAGCCTTGAGCTCAAAGTCCTTGGAAAGAGTTATTCGCAATGCTTGTGATCGGAATTGGGATCCTATGTGCCATGAATTGGAAGCATTAAGTCAGGACCAAAAGAAAAGAGGTGTGGCCATACGTGAGTATGTGGCTGAAATCCCTGTGGCTGAAATTGACATTATCTTTCGACGTGTAATGAGCTATGATGGAGAATCCGAGGCAAAGGTGAATAAATTTCAAGTGTGACACAAATACAGATCTGATCTAATATAAATCTTAATATCGTTAACATAGGCTTCTCCCATGGACATTTGGGTGTTGATTCATCCCCTTACAAAATCAATCATTTTCCAATCACCAACCAAAGAACCTATTCGCGGGATCCAAAAGGCCTTGTTGGAATCACTTCATCGTTGCAAATATCTTGAGTTCTTGGATATCAATTCCATGGCGGTGAAAACTGAATTTCGCTCAAAGTTAGTTAATATCCAGAGTGGTGTTTGCAAATTATAAGAAAAAAAATACCTATAATTTTAGCGATTGCCGAGAGTTTTATCTGTCGGTTTTGGAGGATGCTTTGAAGGGGTTCGATAACCTCAGCGTTTTAAACGTCGGGAATATGATCAATAATTCAATCTGCAAGACTCTGTCAGAAAATTGCTCAAATTTGAAGCAACTGCACGCATCCGGGCCCAACGGTATAACAGATTTGGGTTTAAGATACATTATTGGTCAAATTCCATCCACCCGCGATAACTCAGGTAAGCAACATATTGTGCACTTTTTAGGCGTACTACTCACTCAAAATCACAATGCTTTGATCTCTAGACAAATGTGATGCAACCAATGAACACCATCAAAATAAAAAACCTCAAGGATGTTTCAAGCTCCAGGTTTTGAGCCTCAAAGACATGGAGAACATTTTTCTCCGCTGCCTTGTCGTTCTAATACTACATTTGCCACACTTGAAAGTACTAGATCATGACAAGGTCCATGAAGCTTTACTACTCATGGAGAGGACGGAAATGATGCCGGATTTAGGGCCCCTTCAACTCACTTCCTACCATGGGCGAACCCCTGAGGGCTGCGCCACGAGCAATTTGGAAATTGTCCAGAAACTCTGTCCCAATCTAGAGTTTGTGCACCTATGCACCACTTTTGAGGACACTTTCATCCCTTTAGCCCGCCTCAGAATGGTCCACACCTTGATTCTCGACAGAGTGGCGTCCTTGGAAAATTTTGATCTTCCCCTAATGGCATTTGGAATCAAGCTCGTAAAACTTGAGCTCAAAGCGTGCAATAACTTCCACTCAGGGACCGCCTTACATATCCGTAAATTCTGCCCCAATCTTAAGTACCTCTCTCTTGAGATTGACACTACAGCTCCCAACTCACAAGCCAATCCGGACAATTTGGCGGGTGGGGATGGCGGGAACAATAACGGCGGTCAACAAAACATATGGGCCCTTCAAAACCAAGTAGATGACCTCCAGTCCAAACTGAACAAACTTCAGGTACACCGTTAATAAATCAGCAACATGGCGGGAAATTTTGAAACTTTCCCAAACCATTTTTTTAGGTGACAATGTTGAGCGTCATGGACAAATATGGGCCCATGGCCGATCTCGAGGTGTTTAAGGTTCGTAATCTAAGCATGGGAAGTATCCTTATCTTACTCCCATTCATGCCCAATGTGCGGGTTCTGGCCTTTAAGTATACCCAACAAGCCGAGGAAAGTGCCTCGAACATCACAGACGACCTTTTCAGGAAAATCTTCAAGAAAAACGAGTTCAAGGTAGGACTGCCAAAATTTATAGGCTATCTTCGAATTTTAAGTTTATTTTTCCATATTTTAGGTCCTGGAAGAGTTGTCCTTGTGGAGTGGAACCGTGGGCGCCGTTACTGCGGACTGGTTCTTGAACAACGCTCCAAAGTTGAAGAAAATTCATGGACTGACTCGATGGGATATTTCAGACGAGGAACGCATGAGGATTTGGCGGGAAGGCCGTAATCGAAATCCCGAAATTGAAATCGAGTTATGATCTAATTAAGATATTCATGCTTGAAATAAATTTCTGAGGTTTCCTCTTAACAGTTTCAATCTCTTCCGCCATTTGTTCATATTTACAAACAACGTGTGGATCAAAGTTGAACGAAAAAACGCCAAAGGTAGAAGCAGTTCCTAGATCCTTGGACCAAGCAGGAGCGTGTTCCAATTTCAGAACATCTGTATCGATTCAACAAGGTAATCAGATTCTGTGGTAGAAAAACCTAGAATCAAACAAACCATGGCGTCACATAGCTAGATTTGCATCATGTTTAGTGCCATGACTCATTTTCCCCTCCTACTATGGTATTGAGAACCAAATCGACAATGCTTTCAGACCAGATAGAGGAGACTTTAGTGCCACATATCGGTTCCAATATGATGTCACAAGGCGAAAATGACGAACGCCAAAAGAAAGTGATCCAAGCTTGCATCACGGCTGAGGAATTCACCAAACATTACTTTGACCGCATCGATACCCGAAGACATACCATTGGCAAACTCTATTTGGACTCGGCCAATCTCTTTTGGAATGGTAATAAAATGACTGGTAAGTGAGAAATGATTTGTAACGCCCTTTATTGTTCAGGAATGTGTCAACTAGGTCAAGGTCTTTATCTGTTCAAACGCGACTTCCTTTAATCTCCGTTATCGCTTCACTGGTTGAATTGTATCCCTTGAAACGATATTTCAGGCCCTGCGGAGATTCAACAGTTCTTCTTGGACAAAGTACCCACGACAGAGCATATCTTGACCTCATTGGATGCCCAACCCGTTTTGGATAGTGCCGTAGCTGGTCAGACAACGATCTCGGTGCAAGTTTGTGGAGGAGTCAAGTATTTAAACCACCAGAACAAACCGTTTCAACAAACGTTTCTTCTCACGGCCGATAATGATAAGTGGAAAATCGTGACCGATGTCTTCAGATGCCAAGAGTACTCCGCCAAGACACAAGCTCAAATATCATGAAGTGAATGTGATTCGTGAATTGTGTTCTCAATGCCCAATAAAGTTAAAATTGAATCCAACAACTGTTTTTGGGTTCCTGACAACGTTTGAACTGTAGTTGCAGAAATGGTCGATTCGTCGCCTGTATCTAAACCGCATTTGGACGAATCCATCGACAATCTTAAGGCAGAAGTGGAATGTCCCATATGTCAAAGAGTTCCAAGAAAGGCTCCAGTTTTTCAATGCAAGTTGGGACATCTTATATGTCAAGAATGCTACCCAAAATGCCAAGCCTGTCCAATTTGTCGAACACCATTGAGTTCCGAAAAAATCCGTTCCATACTAGCCGACAAGGTACTTTTAGTAGATATTCCTTTGAAAAATCGCACTTCTTATAAAATTTTGGCATGCCACCACGATTATTAGATATTGATGTTAGTCCCAAGACCTTGTCAATTCAGCGACGATGGGTGTCAAGAAGAGCTTTTGGGTCCTCAATTAGATGAGCATGAAAAAGCCTGTCGTCACAGATGGGTGTGTTGTGTGGACATTGCCTGTGGCTCCGTTGTACGGTTTCACGCTCTTCTAGATCATACTCAGAATTTAGAGCTTCATGCTCAAGAGGATTTCAGAGAAAACCAAGAGGTATGGAAAAAGACAGCACGCGTTCTTAACCCTTGTGAAGTTCACTAAATTTGTGGGGTTTTAGTCTCAATTTCAGTCATTTTTATACGTCAGTGGGGACAATTTTCAAAAGGAATGCATGTGGGTGTGTGACCGTCTGAAGAAATGTGGTTATCACTTCTATCGTGAAAGTTATCGAACCGAGAATGGAAATTGGCAAATCTGGGTCGTTATGGCTGGAACTCAGGAAGAAGCCAAGAAGTTCCAAGCAACAATTGACATTTTTAATGAGGTAAGGGAGGAAGGCATTTGCCACCTTTAACTTGATGTTTATTCTAATATTTGCAGGATGAAATTTTGACCCATGTTGGCCCAGTCAATTATCTGCCTGATACCAAAGACAAGTTGCTAGACTCGGCTCTTGGTCTTCCTTTAAGTGACAAAATAGTCAAACGATTCCTCAGAAACGACCAGCTTCATTATCGAGTGACAATTCGAGAATTTGCCGAGATCCAAACTGATACTAACGAGAGACTTAGGACGTTGACACAGCAACCCGAACACAATTCACAAGTAGAGCAAATAATTCCACCAGAGCCTGAGAGTAGAAGACCAACAAACGCAAAAACAGGAGGAAGTGCAAGAAAAAAAGATAACCCGTCAACCCGAAAGTAATGAAGATCATTTTAAATATGTCATATGACTGCCTATTGTTAAAATTTTTCGATCAATATATTCCTTCGACTGAGCCAAACTCATCTAAAACTAACGTCTTAAACTGTCCTTTCACAGGGGAAGACACTAGACTGGGCGGAGAAACGCCACCTTTACTCTTATCAATGAGTCCATGAAAAGTTGAAAACCAATATTCAGTCTCACATGCCATACTTAAACTAAAATAGCATTTCTAAACTTGTTCATTATTTTATAATTCTTAAGGACAAAAAGTTAACAAAAACCCTGTTTTTATGTTTTGTTGTATACCATGAGTGTAAATCCCACTCTGAAATACTAATATTGCTGGAATTCTTTGATTCTTAAGATCATAAACACGAAATATTGGGTTTATACCAATGCTTATGAAGTTAGTTTTTAAGTTCACAAAATAACTTCATTGCCGCGCTTCGTCAATTAACCATCAAATTTTTGGGACTATTCCTTCGGACAATCTTGGACATTTTCAAAATTGTGTTCTTCGTACACCCTATTTCGCATCAGCATCAAAAAGTCAGTGAAAACGGTGAAAACGCAACAAGATCTGAATTATTGATTGAATTTGCGATCAAAAATACGTCATGAGTATTTACACTTGCATGAATTACTTTTATGATTAATATTAAATCGAGCATTAAAACTATGAATATTTAAGCAACTTCAAACCAATAGAGGGAGTTAATGGTAATGAGATGCAAGACACAAAGGTCAATTTTATTTCTCAGAAACACGTCATCGATGCGTCATCGTTTATCTCAGTTCTTCAGCAATGCTGAAAATGTCAAATTTGGTGTATCTCCATTCCGTGTTTTCAGCACAATCAGAAGCGGCCCCCGAGTTCAATTTGATGGCCAAAGTGGATCCTACATTTAATCGAACCACATTACATTGCTCATGGGAAGACCTGCAAGCCCCAAAAATCTACATTTTACACACCCAAGAGTTTAAAAATGACAAGAAAAAACCTACCAATCCAATTGAACCGGACAAACACTGCCAAAAGCTCCTTGAATGTCCGTAGAGGCATCAATGGGCACATCTCCATCGCTTTTTACAATGGTGAAGTCACCGTGACTGCCTTTCTTGATGCGAGCAGATCCGCAAACATGGTAATAACCTTGAAATGGAGCCGTGAATATCCCAGTGGCAGGGTCAAAGTTGCCAGGTTTGGCACTGTTCATGTTGAGGGGTGAGGTGGTGTTTTGAAACACCTCTCGGATCACCGTATAACCCGACATAACTTTATTTGGTCCGCAAAAATCGCCGGGAGGCAAAAAGCTGTTCATGATGTAAAGTGAGCCTCGACTTAGACTTCTATCACCATTAACTAGACTTAAAGCTGAGACAACCAGAACCATTGCTATCACACGCCCATTCATATTGAAACTTGGGAAATCTGGAAGGAAATTTAGTTTTTGGAGAAGTCGGTAAACTAAATTGAGCCAGAAGCCGATTAATGTGTCACCTACTGTAAGATTGGTGCAATGAAACTGACTGTTGAAACCAGATTATTGATGATGACGCTTTGGTAGATGGAATGTTATATATACGATTCAATGTGGCACAAGTGTCAAGGCTGTTTCTTCAAGGCATTATTTTATTGATCTATAATCGTGATGAGCAGCACTATTTGGAAGAAATTGTGTGCCTTTAATCGTTTAGGCACGAGTAGTTTTTTGGGAAAGAGGCCCGTAAATCAGTCACAGCAATTAAAAATATAACTACCTGTAAAAAGGCTTTTGATCAGAACTATAGAATAGAAAACATGCCACATATCTCTTAAATCATTTGAACGTTTTTGATGAAAATCACATCATTTTTATGATGACTTTATGGTATAATTTTATCCAAATTAGTTCAACGTTTTTGAAACCATGGATCATTTTTGTGAAACCTATTTTGTGTCCATTATTAATTTAACTAAATGCAAGTTGCATTTTGCAACCTTCTCCAAGCCATATTGATTACCTAAGTTTCGAAGTCCCAATCAAAACTCATCGTCATGCAACTCACAAAATTCATATAAAGTCATTTGCTCTTGAAAAAATAAATGTTCCAAGCACACTTGTTTGAACCGTATAAAATAGGACTCAATTCAAGGTAAGGCCATCAGTTTCGTTCTGGTTTTCAAGAACACCCACCAGATACAATGAACGGTTCCATCCTCAGTTTGTTCCTAGCGATTTCGGCTTCCTTGTCCGTTGCTTCAGCCCAAAGGATGTTGGCCAATGACACGTTCTACATCATGAACAGCTTCCTGCCTCCAGGAGATTACTGCGGGCCCAACAAAATCCTCACGGGATGGTCTGTCATCAGGGAGGTGTTCCAAAATGCCACCATGCCCCTCAACTCCAACAATGACAAACCTGAGGCCTTTGATCCCGCCACCGGAGTCTTTATGGCACCGGTCCAAGGGTACTATCACATTTGTGGATCGGCTCGGATCAAGAAAGGCAGCCACGGCGACTTCACCATCGTCAAAAGCAATGGCGTTGATCCTATTGACGGCTCCGATGACATTCAGGGAGCATTTGGCAGTGTTTGTCCCGTCTCGTGCGATTGGTAAGTACGGAGAGGACATCATTTTTATTTCCTGCAAACGAAATCGCCGCTCAGGTTTGGATTCCCGTTTTATTGCTGTTATCACTGCAATTGTTTTTTTTTGTGTAAATTACTCCCTTTTGTGCCTTTTTTAGGTCTTCTCATCAACAATGCATTGTGATTCGATTGGCAATGGGTGGGACCGTAGCCATTCGCTTGAACTCGGGGTCTGCTTCGGATTGTGCAGAAATCACAGAATGGAGATACGGCAAGTTTGACATCTTTCTGATCGCAGAGGAAAAATGAACATCTTGAAACAAGAAAAGAATGCCTGGACTTACAATTGATACCATTGTACTACATTCATGCATTGCAAGAAACTGGATTAAATAAACCTTCATGAATTATGTCTTTAAGAGTCAATTATTTAGCTGAACGGCTTCCAAGCAAGAGAGGGTAACAACTTTTTGGCCTGCTCAGTTAGACCATTGCTTGAATCAACTTTTTATTATGCCCTCAAGTTTGCTTGTTAAGAGAAAGTTAATGGGAGAGTAGTGTTTTGAACCCTTTAAGCCAAAAGTTCTACTTTTACTATAGGGACTTGATCAAAAATTATTTTCGCCATTTGATAAGTATTAATTGCTCTTACTAGGTTGCAGCTTTTTCTTGTATCAAATAATGGTCAAATGGAGAGCACCATGTACATTTTGGTAGCTGATCTTCAAGGAGATTAGGTCAGTTGTTAAAGGCATTTGGATGTAAAGTTGAAGCATAGTTGAAGCACAGTGGGACTAAGTTGAAATAACCATATTTGAATAAAGTCTCATATCGTGAGCTGAGTTTTTCAATCTTAAAACTGCAGTTTATGTACTGACACAATAGGACGCATGTTAACGTACCTAAATCAAAAAGCTCGAGTATTTTAAAATCAAGCCAGAGTAACGGGCTTTGCTTATCTTCCCTGCAACAGCTGCTGTGTTTCAAACACAGAAGCTGGGGCGAGTATTTACTCAACAACCGTCAATCTGACTTGCTTTTGGTGTACTCAAGCATGGTTATTTCTTTATTTCTTCATTGTTCAACCATAACGCCGGATGTTACATGCACTAATTCAAATGGCTCAAGTATTTTTAAGTATAGTATAAATAACCATATTCGAGTATGGTCTTAGTACAAAAGCTTCCTTTTAAACGCAGCTTAAATATAGAGACTATACTTAAGAATGGCTATTTTCACTATATTTTGATATACCGTAGTCGAGCCGTTTGAATTAGTGCACGTAACATCTGAGCTAATGCTACCCACATGCTTCCGTTAAACTTCCAACGGCCGACAAGTTCTGACTTACGCTGCAGATTTGGGCCACTACACCTCGATTGAAGGCCTGGTTAAAAATTTAGAGCTTTTAAAGTTCAGTTCAAAACTGACAGAAAATAAGTGATTCAAATTTTCATGAGTTAATATCCGCTACAAATAAAAAGCAAGTCGTCCTGATCTGACCCATCAGCTAGAACAAATTCCTCTAACACTTCTGCTTCTGTTAGTTTGGCATGCTGAATTGAGTTTTCAATTTTTTAATGTTTCCGTAATAAATAAGTGAATGATGAAACAGTGGTGGAAGAGGTCCAGGGCTGCTTGGAAGAACATCATCCCCTTTTGCAGCCCTTCACGGAATCCGAGATGGATGAGGCCTTCAAGAAGATGAAGAGCAAGGCCCCGTCGACATCAGGGGTTTCTCCCTTCCAACTTTCACTTCTCCGGACCCAAACCCAACCACTCCTACAAGATCTCTTCAGCCACGCCCTCCAAACATCTTTCTTCCCACCAGACTGGATGGGGTCAGCCATCATCTTCATCCATAAGAAGGGGCCCAAGGACATTCCAGACAATCACAGGACCATCGCCTTGGAAAACCCCTTCTTGAAGATGATGTCCACCCTGCTAGCTGCCCGTTTCTCCGGATTGGCCGAGGAAAGGAATCTCCTTCCCGAGTTCCAATTCGGATTCCGGAGAAGCCGCTCAACCACCTCGGCAGCCACTCTCCTCTACGAAATCGTGCACGCAAACATCAGCACTAAGAGGAGAGTATACGGATGCTTTGTGGATTTCTCCAAAGCATTTGACAGGGTGTACCGAACGCGGTTATTCCTCAAACTCCAACTATGGGGAATTCCGCGTTCAATATGTGTCCTGCTGGACAACATTTATGCCGGACTCAAATGCTCCATTCGTTCTGGTGAGGACCTATCCCCCTGCTACTTCACATCCATCGGCCTTCTGCAGGGGGATCCACTATCGCCAATCCTTTTCAACCTCTATGTATCCGACCTGCCCGAAGCCCTTTCTCACCAAGGCCACATCATCAACAACAATAGCATACAATACTTACCATATGCAGACGACCTGGTTCTCTTGGCTGATTCAGCCGTGGAATTGCAAAATGCTATCAATGCTCTCCACGGTTATTGCCAGGAGAACGGCCTTCAAGTCAACACCATCAAGACGAAGGCCATGGTTTTCCATAAAGGTCGTCTGCCTCCCACCTCCTTCCACATCAACAATAGTCCGATTGAAATCGTCAAGTTTTTTAACTATGTCGGTTTCACTTTCACCACCCAACTCTCCTTCACCAAACACCTCAACATCGCAATAACCAAGGCCAGGGCCAGGATCGGATACATATACAATAGACTTCCAATCAAGAACCTCCCTCTTCCAATAGTCCTTCAACTCTTCCGGACCTACATCACCCTCATCTTCCTCTACGGCCTGCACCTCTGGCTTCCCAACTCCGCCCAATCCGCCCTCAAATCCGCCGATGCCACCTTCACCAAATTCCTGAAAAGATACCTCTGCGTGCCCCAATATGCCAATAATGCATGGACGCATTTCATATGCGAAACCGAGCCCTTCACCATCGGGTTGGCAAGGTTAGTGTCCAACAGTGTTAGAAACCTGACCTTTCCGGAGGTGATGTCCGGACATTTGCTGTCCTTCCCGGTCAAGGACTTGACAACACCCTATTGTCCTTGGCCCGACATCCCTTCGGAATATTGGCGGTCTCGCACCTTCGTCCGGCTTCCTGCCCAACTCCATCAACGACGGGAACTGACGAAGGATCTGTTCAATCTGACCCAGCCCCTCTACTGCAATAACCAAGATTTTCACCATCTACCGCTACCCAACTGTATCTGTTCTGTTTGTCAATCTCCGCACGGACATTTTCCTGGACGGCGCACGGCAAATCAGGGGTGACCAAGATCAAGTGGAGAAGCACAAAAGGAGAGAACGTGCTTTTGAAAGTAGAAAGTCTCAGTTTTTAAAGAATTGATGATTATACATCAACTTACAACGGTTTGGGATATACTTCTGGAATATTTGAATAACAAAATGCATTACTCAAGTAAAACACTAAACTTGTAATGCCTCTTCATGGTTTCAATGAACAGATAAAACACCCTTAGAACATTCTACTTTCTTAACTCTTACTCAGCCTAGAACACACCTTTTCAATGAATAAGGTTTATTTGCATCATTCGAACTTATACTGATCATTGAACTAACTCATAAACAAAAAATAAGAATAGAAAACACATGAATACATGAAAATATTAAGACAAATTTGACTGTCATTGAAACTTACAAAAAAATAAGCTAAACTAGAAATAAACTGACAATAAATCGATAGAAATGAGACAATATGAATCACAATCAACTTTAACATTTTGAAACAGTTCTCATATCTTTAATTTGGTCTCTAAAACACATCTTTCTAATATACTATTGCATTATGAACAAATAAAGTAAAACAGACTAGTCTTTCACTATGTATCTTACTTGATACCAAGATATATTTTCCTGTTGAATGTTCTTATATCCAGGTTAGACTAGTCTTTCATGAAATTCTATAACAATTCAAATCATGAAGTTCTGAACAGAAGCAAAGAAGGTTATGCCAAATTAAAAGTCCTTGTGTGTCAAACTTGGGACCACGTTGGAAAATAGTCAAAAATTGGATATTTAGGCATCCTTGACCACAAATACATTATACGTATATGATGAATTATGCACTTTTTTGTTTGTTTGTTTGTTGCGGATTTTCTACTACCGCTACAAGGAATGCAATTCCCTGTAAACAAGGATTTCTCCCGACAGCTTCAATTTGATCCCCAACAGGATTCGAACCTACGCCATCTGGGGAAGCACTTTTTTTACCCTCGGCTCTAATAAGAACGCATTAGTACGCGCGGCCACTCTGGCTTCCTTATACATTATAGTATTTATGCTAGCTCATAGTATTCTTAAGTTTAAATAAAATGATTTTCAGACAACCGTTTGGGATACACTTTTGGAATATTTGAATGACAAAATGCATTTTTCAAGCAAAACACTAAACTTGAAATGCCTCCTTAGGTCTGAAATCTAGATTTTCAACTTGTTTGCATCAATATCAATTATAATTATAAGGTGCAAATCTATCTTATGGCATATGGACCTTAACCCACACGCAAATTCACTACTTAAAACTACTTGAACAACTCTTACCCATACTGAGATTGTCCTGAAATCAATGACACGATCGTACAATAAAAGAAATTCGAAGATGAAACCATCAATTCTAGAACATGAATTTATGCCAAGGTGACAACCCATAAAAAACTCGATTTCTAATAAGCAATAAAGATTGCCATGTCTTAATTAAGTTCAGGATAAGGCGTGGATGAGCAAAATCTATGTAAATTGTTCAAGCCGGGTAACAGATAAGCTCAAAAAAACGCCGTTATGTTGTTCAAGTTGTTTCTTGAATGAGCGTGATGAAACTCCGCGTTTTAGTCCGGGGGAGAATTTCCGGGGGAAATATGGTTCCTAATCCATTTTCAAGATGAATTTGCGTGGCATTTTTAAGCAGGACGACACCAAACGAGAGTAGCAAGAGCTGAGTGAAGGAAGACAACAGGGCGCGGAAATAGAGTAGAGCTAGAGGGCTAAGTAGAGCTACTCTGGACTTGCGGAAGCGATGAAGAGACTTCAGACGAACAGATTACTTTGGACAGGCTACACTTTTATAACATTTACACTTTAAGTAACTTTATCATAATCCTCAAAAAAAGTTTTAATCGTCTTACCTTCATTCAGTTAGCTTTCTGAGAGGCCGGCCTCGCACTTCTGATATTCATGAGAACATTGAGCACCTAGAGAGCTTTCTAAGACACTACAAGACTTTAAACAAAACCCACTGATTAGGGAATGATGATGCATTGGAAAATAGACACTAAAACACTCTTTATAAATTATGAGCCACATGAACTTTGTTGCACGACTTAAAAGAACAGCACAACTGAGTTTGTTTTCCTGCTTCAGGGTGTCTCCCGCAAATCAGAAAAACTGCACACAAGATCAATCTTGTAGTGTTTTAAGACTATTGAAAGACACTTACGGTCTGAATGATTTTATTTGAAAAGTCTTCATTGATATTATTCGAAAAAGCAAGCAGATTTTTTACTTGACAAGCCTCAATTGTCGTGTCTTGAAAGTTTGAAGAAAGGCTGGATTATGTGATCTTCTAGTCAAAACTAAGAAAAAACCTTATGCCATTCTGGATCCTATTTTCAGACAAATTATTCGAACACTCACAAAAGGCTTTAAAGCTCATTACACTATACATTGACAGGTTTTGTCCAATATGTTACAAAATAAGTTCTTAGCAATATTCTGATTGTTTTGGTCACCATTTTTGATTTTCAACTTCTCTCTTCAGGGATCCTGTGGCACGTTGTCTTCTTCATATTAATTATATTTGAACCAACAAATTAGGACAGACCAGCTGACTTAAGGTGTCAAAACAATAAGTTAAGTCACCTTTGTATAACATTCAAACCAATTATTGCTCTTGGGGCCAATCAATGAGCATCTTAAAGTCATTTGAACATTGCCACAATTGCATCAAGCAACCCTTAATCTAGAAGAGGCCTCATCTTTGGCAGTTCGCCCAGCCAAATTAGCCAGAAGACCAAAGAGGCTTCTCTAAATTTCCGGCTGAATTGGCATTCGATCTTTGCCTTTCACTTGATTTGGGTCACCTCCGGCCAGTTTTGCCGTGCCGTGAAAAGTCCACCTCTATTCTAGATGTCCTCTATTCTAGATGTCCTTGATCTCCGCTTCCTTTCTTCCATGTGCATTGAAACGTATTCTAGTCAGCTCATTTGTGATATCACTTTCTAGTCGACCATTTTAACGTTTTTACCAACTGACATGTCACCATTGATTATATATGATAGAACATATATCTATATATTTTTGCATATTTATACGCCCTGACATGACCATGAGTCGCAATAAAACTTATTATTATTATTATTATTTGTAACTGCATTGGCTTTTTCGGATCAAAAGCGAGTTGAAGTGTAAGGCTAGGAAAATTTATGTTGAAAAGGTCCTAAAAGATTATGGTACTTGAGCTTTCTTTAGAAACTTACATCGTTTCAAGACTATTAATTGAAGAAGAACCCAACTTGAGGGCACAATGTTGATTCAAACCAAGAAGCACGGAAATCATGGAGTGGGAGGTTAGCAATGAGAATTATGATTTCCAGCAGAAACGAACCATTTGCGTTCTTCTGCAAATGAGATAAGGCTTGCATTGAAAAGAACACGTATTTCAAATTTCAGCCCAATCGAACACCGGAGTGAAAAGTTATGCCTTCTCAAACTTATGCACTGAAGAGAGCATAGAATGATAGAACTCGCCCTTTTGTGTCAAAACGATTACCACAAAAGGGCTAGTTCATTCATTCTTGGTAGGATTTGCACTGAACTACGAAGTTCGATTTAGCTGAAAATTGAAATACGTATTCTTGTCAACATATGCAAGGTCTAGTTTGCAGAAGAACGCAATTGAATTGTTCTTATTGGAAATCATTATTCTCATTGCTAACCTCCCACTCCATGATTCCAGTGCTTCTTGATCAAACAATGGTCTAACTGAGCAGGCTAAAAAGCTGTTACCCTCTCTTGCTTGGAAGCCGTTCAGCTAAATAAATATAGACTCTTAAAGACATAATTCATGAAGGTTTATTTAATCCAGTTTCTTGCAATGCATGAATGTAGTACAATGGTATCAATTGTAAGTCCAGGCATTCTTTTCTTGTTTCAAGATGTTCATTTTTCCTCTGCGATCAGAAAGATGTCAAACTTGCCGTATCTCCATTCTGTGATTTCTGCACAATCCGAAGCAGACCCCGAGTTCAAGCGAATGGCTACGGTCCCACCCATTGCCAATCGAATCACAATGCATTGTTGATGAGAAGACCTAAAAAAGGCACAAAAGGGAGTAATTTACACAAAAAAAAACAATTGCAGTGATAACAGCAATAAAACGGGAATCCAAACCTGAGCGGCGATTTCGTTTGCAGGAAATAAAAATGATGTCCTCTCCGTACTTACCAATCGCACGAGACGGGACAAACACTGCCAAATGCTCCCTGAATGTCATCGGAGCCGTCAATAGGATCAACGCCATTGCTTTTGACGATGGTGAAGTCGCCGTGGCTGCCTTTCTTGATCCGAGCCGATCCACAAATGTGATAGTACCCTTGGACCGGTGCCATAAAGACTCCGGTGGCGGGATCAAAGGCCTCAGGTTTGTCATTGTTGGAGTTGAGGGGCATGGTGGCATTTTGGAACACCTCCCTGATGACAGACCATCCCGTGAGGATTTTGTTGGGCCCGCAGTAATCTCCTGGAGGCAGGAAGCTGTTCATGATGTAGAACGTGTCATTGGCCAACATCCTTTGGGCTGAAGCAACGGACAAGGAAGCCGAAATCGCTAGGAACAAACTGAGGATGGAACCGTTCATTGTATCTGGTGGATGTTCTTGAAAACCAGAACGAAACTGATGGCCTTACCTTGAATTGAGTCCTATTTTATACGGTTCAAACAAGTGTGTTTGGAACATTTATTTTTTCAAGAGCAAATGACTTTATATGAATTTTGTGAGGTGCATGACGATGAGTTTTGATTGGGACCTCGAAACATAGGTTGTTAGTGATTTAATAACCAAGTGTATGATAAACAGGAGATTTTTTATAAAGTCAGCAATTTTGCTCATTTTTTGGCTTCAGGAACTGGAACCAATGGACAACCTGACATAGGATAACTCGACACCGGACAACTTGACCCACTAGACAACTCGATCCAAGAGACAACTCACTTATTTCTCTCTTGCCTGAGCCTTTATCAATCTCATTTGAAATTCGTGATTTTCTGGCAGAGACGCTTTTACAAGGATTCTATTGAAATGAAGCCAAATGTCTAAGATTAAAATGTGAAGATCACCACTCTCTGCCGCAGAGTGCCTGCACTTACGGGCTATGACTTAGATAGTGACATTGAGAGAGTAGAAGCATTGAGAAAAGTCATTGAGGTGGCGCAAAAAGTAATTGTTGAATTTTTTGACTTGCGGCTCAATTGGTCCAGTTTTATGCCTTGTCAAGTTGTCCGCTGGGTCGGGTTGCTTAGTGGATCAAGATGTTTTGGTGGTTTGTTTTGTTTAAGTGGGTCGAATTGTCGGGAGCTATTTTTTACACCACGATAGTGAAGTTCTGAATATTTTATTCTTTTACGGTTACATTGCTTATACACTATGGTATTCAATGCTAACATTGCTTATTTACTATGCTATTCAATGCTAACATTGCTTATATACTATGCTATTCAATGTCAACTTTGCTTTTATACTATGCTATTCAATGCTAAGATTGTTTTATATACTATGTTATTTAATGCTAACATTGTCTATATACTTTGCTATTCAATGCTAACATTGCTTATATACTATGCTATTCAATGCTAACATTGCTTATTTACTATGCTATTCAATGCTAACATTACTTATATACTATGCTATTCAATGTCAACTTTGCTTATATACTATGCTATTCAATGCTAACATTGCTTTATATACTATGTTATTTAATGCTAACATGGTCTATGTACTTTGCTATTCAATGCTAACATTGCTTATATACTATGCTATTCAATGCTAACATTGCTTATTTACTATGCGATTCAATGCTAACATTGCTTATATACTATGCTATTCAATGTCAACTTTGCTTATATACTATGCTATTCAATGCTAACATTGCTTATATACTATGCTATTCAATGTCAACTTTGCTTATATACTATGCTATTCAATGCTAACATTGCTTTATATACTTTGTTATTTAATGCTGACATTGTCTATATACTTTGCTATTCAATGCTTACATTTCTTATAGGCTATATTATTCAATGCTAGCATTGAATAATATTGGCGTCTCTAAATATAGCTGAAAAAGACCCTGATCTTATCCAATCTATCTGACTCGTCAGCGGTCTTGATGTCACTGTCTGTCCGTATTTCATTTCCACTGAACGATTTTAACTCAAGTAAAAACGTGGTTGTCCCTAAATATGCCTTGCCTTTCACGACTTTGTTTTTTAGAAAAGAAATAATTGTTACTGTTTAAAATTACTTGTTTGCCTACTGAGTTGGGTGAGACTCACACCTTCGACCCAAGCACAACGAAATCCAAGCAATGAATCACTTCAACTCTCGTTTTTTGTAATTCAATATTTTTTTTGAATCGTTTCTTTGCGCATTCATATTTCAGATCTGATGAACTAAAGGAGCTTAGCTTTAGCTTTAGGAAGAGTGTTGGACACATGGGTGTTGAAAGACGGATAATCATATGCATAATCCCCCTGGGCAGGGCGTTTCCGCTTGCTTTTTCGCCATCGGATGTTTCTTTGAGCTTCAGATTCTTTAGCATCGTCAGTGATTGTGCTAGAGCCCAAAGTCTCTACATCATTTTCGATTGCATCTTTTTGAATTATGTTTGGACCTTAAATGAAGTTTAAAAACATTGGAATCCATTCTATTATAGGACTCTATTAGGGTCCTTTAAGCGCAACCAAGGAAGTAGAAAACACGTACAACCTTTGAGCTTCGTGACCCCAAATTTCTGATTTTACGTGTCTAGTATTTATTGAGAAATTCTAAAATGGGTCAACCTTTTTTGTCAAGGAACAATTTTGGGAGTTGTATTGGTACGGTAACCTCCCAGTCTCATGTACAGTGACCTCCTAGTCAGCTGTTCGTTAAAGGACCGTTTTGGAAAAATCGTTCTTGAAAGAAGGCATTTTTAAAGTAAATGGAGCACCGCATAATTCCCTCCTTTTGGCATTATTTAGATATTTATCCCAAAAGAGCTCATAATTTATGGGAAAATACAAAAAATCAAACTAAAAACTAGATTGAGCCTTCATAACCTTTTCTTATCTAAAAACTTAAAGATCAAATTTTTCAAACAGCAAGAAATTTTCCACGGGCAGGTTTTCATATGATGGGCCTGTTGGGCGTCTCCTCCTGTTCCCCATAGAAGTTTTAATCCAAACCTCAAATTGAACAGAAGATTTGCGTTGAAAGTAAAATGATACTCAATATGTATCGAATTAAGCACCTTTTTAAAAGTCTATTCAAAAAACACATTTTCACATTTAAGTCGAGTGATAAAACAGATTTAAGAATTTGGCCTACTTAGTAGAAAATTGACAAGAATTTTTGTCTGCCTATTTTTCGCTCAAAAGGATTTTTGAGTCATATTTCTAACTTTAACAAATTCTTTTTTGCCAATCCTTTGAACTTCCTTTTTGTCAATCCACTAAACTTCTTTTTTTGCCAATTTAAAACTTATTTTCACCATTTTTTTTAACTTTTTTCCGTCCTCTTATAATGAAAAATAAAAATGAGAGTGCTTCCCCAAGTACCTATTGTCATGACATCTAGTGAAGTGGACATATTTGACACGTTGGTTGCGCTTTCTTGGTCTGGAATTGCGTCCTCTTTCTTCTGAATCATTGGAACTAATCCTTCCTTAACAACATGGTTCTGTTTTTTAGCATGCCTTGGTTGGAATGGGTATTGTCTTCGACCATGTCTCCAATAAGGCCACAAATAAGGTCTGCTGTGGGGCAGACCAAAAGGTTCTCGGAAACAACCCCGAGGATGGAACATCAGCATGAGAATTACATTGCGAGCCACATCTTTTCCAAACTCTCCGACACGATTGGTGATTTCAGGGGCGGCTCGACTTTGTTCCAATTCACGGCGTAAAGGAACATAGCATTCTTTGGCCCAAGTTTGTTCCACTGCCAAGTCCAAATAGTCCAAATCCAAATTATGGTTTATATTCTGCGCTTTACCAAATAGTTCTTTGTCAGCCCTTTGGACTGTGCGATCTCTTGCAGGCATCAGCCAATCGTCTATTGGTTCCATGTTAACCAGTTCCTCATGGATCGCTTGAAGAAATCCATTCCATCGATCTGAAGATCCTGCACTTAGAATCCCAATCAGGAGTAATAAAAACCACATGCCAAAAGAAATTCCAATGCGTTTTATTCTCAGTTTTAGCCACAAGGCAAAGTGATTTATTGTTCATGTTTTGTTCGGATCAAATTCCTCGATTTTGCAAGCGTCAATTTGCAACATTTCATTTTTTAAAGATAAATCTTTCTCGAGGTGGAATCCGCTCATAATTTGATTCCACTTCACCTCGCGCAAAAAGTGGAAATGGTGGTGGAAATTTATCGTCATAGGGCGGAATTGGTCCAAAAGGTCCTTGGTCAAAATAATCCAGATCAGGCCAAAACGGAAAGGGTGACTGAAAAGGATGAATCCACGGGGGCAAAGCCCAAGGAGGGTTAGATTCGGGAAAGGTCTCATAAGGTCGAGGCGGAGGTCGATTTTCAAAATGTCGGGGTGGAAGTTGAGCTGGAGGTGGTGGTAGAATTGGAGGAGGGCCGAAGTTTCCAGAACGGAATCCCCAACGTTTCTCTGATTTGAATTTACCTTCCAAAGGATTTTCCAACAGAACAGGAGGTTGGACTGAGGGCAACGGGGTTGAAACGTCGTCGAAAGAGACGTCCTCTGTTGGGTTACTATTAAGATCTTGGGGTGTCCATGTTACTTTAGTTAGGTTGTTTTGAAGGGTGCTAGACTCTTCAGATGTGGTTGAATTTTTTTCTAAATTGACTTTGATAAGTGAAGTAGGATTTGTCAATGTTGAAATTGTTGTCGAAGTTTCTGTCGGTGAGCTAAGCTCAGGTGAATTTTGGTTTAGAGTTGTAGAAATGTCTGGATCTGGCGATGGTTTCTTAGTTGTATGCCGTTTTGGTAAAGCTCGGTTAACCGCGTAGTTCATTCGATTCAAACCTAATAGAAATACAAATGAGATCGTGTTTATTGCCGTCTTGGTAGCAGAGAATGTGCTGAAGTGCTTTGGTAGAGATCTTGTTATCTCCGAGGATTTCTAGATTTGGAAGGTTAACCACGGCTAACCCTGTCACCATGTGCATTGTATCTGTTTTGTTAGATGTTACATTGTTAGATATTCATGCTATATCAAAAATGTAAAAATATGCAAACTTGATTGAGCAAGAGACGTGCGTATATTATCAATGAGTATTTTCAAGGAATGGTTGAGAACATTTGGAACATATCAATTATGATAATTACAATGCAGTCAAGGTTGGAAATCAACATATTGTCAGTCAGTAGCCACCTTATTGTTACATCAAGAGTTAATCTGAGACGTTAAATGCAAGAGTAAATTAAAATATTTTTTCCTTATTTAAAGCGTATTGTTAAATCCAACTTAAAATGTCTTTTTATCATTGTTGCTGCAGGAACCATAGGTATATCTAGATGCGAGATACTCAGGTTTTTGCCGGACAATAGCTGAAAAATGGTCGCGTGAATCAGACCAAATTTTCCGAGGAACATCGATGTACTATGCAGGGTTGGTTCAAGCAACACTCTGTTGTGTCTTCAGGCCAAACAGTAAGAAAAGGTTTGTTGCATTGGAAACTGTTGTTTTGAATTTGTTGCCCTCCATTTGTTATACAGAACATATAACAGAAATATTGATGATTTTCATGATTAACCCTTTTTTCACAGACTGGAGTGAACCAAACCTGAGAGTGGGTCCAATTTGACTATGACCAGAAACAAGTTTTCTTCCAGTGACAAGGCTTGAGTTAAGAGAGCTCGTTGACGGTTGATTGTACAGAGCGGTCTGGGTCAACTTCAAAAGTGACTTACACAATGAAAGGCGGGACTGGCACTGTATGTCGTATCTGTCAATATCTGTGGCAGGAACTTTCCTCTCCTACTCATGCTGACAAAATCTTCCAAAAAGGCTAAGTCGGCTAAATCGCAAAGTGGTGCAACTTCTGTTGTAAAGAAGAATAAATTTGACACGGTTGCTAATAATATTCTTGAGACAATCTGTTTTTAATTTGATATTTACAACTATGAAATGTGGGATTAGACGCTTAGAAAACCTTCAATTGTGACAACCTTTGTTCAAGATCTAATTTTACCATTGTGATTGCGGTTCAGATCTGAAGAAAGAGAGCTATCCGATGCCAGTGCTTCCAAATCAATGTTACTCAGATGTGGCTCAGCCGTTTCCGCAAGGCTGGAAAGACTCAAAGCTAGGAGACAAAAAATGCGGTTCCGACATTGAAACTTCATGGCACCACAAGACCTGGAACGAGTGAAGCAGACAGGGAAGTTGATTCTAATATCAAATTACATCAAAACAATAGAATTAGCGAAACATATGCATTCGACACGTTACTAATCCTGGCTGATCAGTTTGCATTGTTTGACAGAATGAAGAAAGAATTCAAATAAAGTAATCAAAGCGTGTTTCCTATCCTCTTTTAATACTAAGTGACGGTAGGAATGCATTCAAAGCCATAATGCTAATATCTTAAGACAAAAAAGTCAAGAGCAACAAAACTGCCACAAGAAAACAATCACAATTCAATAACATAGACAGCTGAAATACGATTAATCATGACAGATTTTTTTTCTGATTGAAATAATATGAATTGGTCACAAGGATCTGTCAATTTTGATGCAATTCGACATTTTAAGTACGGATATCTTAAAAATAAGATTTTGATCGTCACACCTCTTGACAAGCGTCCTTCTAATAACTGGTGGGATGGCTTCAAAAATTGCTTCGGTTCAAGTTGTGTAGGGGAGTTGATAAACTATCAAAGTTGAACATAAGCATATTATCAGTAGAGCCGTAAAATAGTTTCAAATGAACGAAGTAAAAACTATAAAAGATGTAAAAATATGACCCTAAAATGTTAAAAAATGCAAACAGAAATAAAAGAGCCAAAAAATACTGAAACGATGCAAAGTACAATACAATGCAAAACATGGTGAAGGTCAATTTTTCGAAATAATCTGCTCAAATTAACAAAAGCTAAACTTACAGTCAATTTTGAAAAAAATATATATATAATGTGAGCATGATGAGTTGGCCTGTCAAAAATGGTGCCAATGAAGTTACCACAAAACGCAAAAATGCACAAACGTGCAAAAGGTGGACATTTTTGTTCTTTTAAATGTATTAAATTTGGCGGAAAGTTTATTTTGAATGATCAAGTTCAAAAGTCAAGGAAGAAAAATTGCTTATTACAGCCAGAAATGTATGAATAAGAAAATATTTAGCCACCTTTTTAGGTTATATTTTTTGATGATTGATGAGCCTTTTAAAAATTGAATTTGCCAGAATATTCAAAACATGTTTCTAATTTTTTATTACTAAAGATTATTTATTGTTGGTTATCATTACTAAAGATTAATGTTGGTTATCATTACTAAAGATTAATGTTGGTTATCATTACTAAAGATTAATGTTGGTTATCATTACTAAAGATTAATGTTGGAGCTTTGCGTATGTATCTGAAATTTCTCGTGTTCCACGTTCTTAAATCTGTTGCGTCCGTGGATATGTGTTGCAAATCTTTTTTGCGCTTTTTTTTTTCGAGCCAACATTTCTTTTCGGCCACCTTGAATGCTCATGTGAAACGTAAACACAAGAGAAAAACATGGTAATGTCAAAACAAAATAGCATGTGATAAAAATTGAAGTTCTAAATATTGAAAATGTTGACAATCAGGTTAAGAAGACTGACTTGGAATTGTCTCCAGATCTCAGATTTGCTCGTTCTACGTCCTAGGCTTCAAATTGGGATATACTCAAAATATTGTGTATCAACGTCATTCACCCAAGAGTTCAATAATGGGTTGTTGAAGAATCAATCAAAGCATGTCAAGCCTTTAACAGTTCCAAAAATATCCAACATATCAAACGTTGGACTGAAGAAGACCGATGACGTAGGTATTATTGAGTATTCATACCGGATATTTCGCACCAATCCGGAGCGATATCCTTTTGAATTACTACCAAGAATCCCTGTTTCTGATGATCAGGCCGAATTGACGAAAGAAATCCGATCAAAAGAGCATGCTCGAAAGGCATTGAAAGTGTTTCTATTAAGCACAAAACATCAACCCGTGGACCGAAATGTCCTGAAAGATATAGAATTACATGTACCAAAATTCAGTCGAAGCGAATTACTCGAAAGTGTGATTTGTTTGCTTCAAAGTCATGAAAGTCTTTCTCACAATGGAATTTTTTTCCAAAATCTTCAAAAATCTTTGGACAAAGCTTGTTCAAGATCATTTAGCATCAATGATGGCCAATACAGCGACCACTTCATCATGGCCAATGCTTGGTTCCGGATTGGTTTGAGAACCACCAAAACTATTACATCTTGGCGATGTGACTACATTCGGACATTTACGGCAGCCTTTTGCTCTGATAAGATTGTGCCGTCGCTAAATGAAGGCCAATTCGTCTTTCTCGTTTTTGTGATGGGCATGAATCGACAAAATCCCCTCAACATTCATGGCCTTTCGGGATCCTTTGGGCGGAAGATGAGCAGCATCGTGTCAAACCTGAATTTTGGAGAGCTATCATTAGTCGCTCATGGAGTCCACATGCTCAAATTTCGCTTGGACAAACATGACAAGGAGATTCGAAAAGCCTTATTGAAGAGTTTGGCTGAAGGGGATATGAGATCCATTTTGGCTCAGAACCAAGAGATCGGAATTGGTTTTATCGCCAAGGTGTTAAGAGAACGAGGAGCGGGTGAATTTTCCGCTTTGGCCAGAATTCTACAGAATCTGCATCCTTTTTTAGGTGCATTCTCTCCGTATACTAATATCCGAATCTTGGCCATGGTCTGCGAATATCCTTTGGGATCTAGTCCAAGATTTATCTCGGATTTGCTCCGAACAATCGAAAAGCATCTGCCTATTTTACGCCTCAAAGATTTTGTGCAAATTTTGAGATCTTTACATTTCTCCAATTGCAATGAGAACCGTCCGTTTTGTCGCCGTTTAATGGCCTTGATGAAAGATGACTTACGAAGTCATCCCAAATCGGGAAAGATGTTTATCCAAACCATCAGCCTTCTGGCTTCAGAACGAGTGTTCAACGATAATTATTTAAATGAAATTTTCACCAAGACGAATCAGTGGCCAGAACTTGGATCTGAAACGGATGTAACCAAATTATTACCGGTGATTGTCAGGTTCAGTTTCGAGTTTTCCCGTTCCAATTCCACCAAAGAAGCCCGAGATCGGATTGTTCAATTTGAATCCAGTATGAGCAAAACTGCCTTGTTCAACACATTGACTCATATTGGATGCTTGGATATCAACATGAGATTGGATTATCCGGAGTATCGTGGAACTCGATTGGATCCCAAGCTTCGAGAACGTCTTTTGTCTCTCATTATGAAAGAGAAAGACAATTCTTGGTCAAGTGGTGCGAGACAACATATTCTCGATGATTTGAGAACGATTTTCCCTCAAAACGTCGGATTTGAATACCTTTTACCTCATTCCGGAAGTCGGGACTTTGTCTTGGCCATGAAACTGCCCGAAAACGAGAAAAAATTACATTCAGCGACTCTTGAATTTTGGCAAGATTCTGTGATTCAATTTCCCTATGAACAATATTGGAATAATTTGAAACAGGACAAGATATTGACTCTCCAAGATCTCTTTGGTGCCACTGATGTGACTTATGTGGCATTGGTCTCTCCCAAGAGAGATGAGCTTGACTCGCGCTATGAACCCTGTGGTCAGGCTTTCAATAAGATGAGACAACTCAAGCTTTTAGGCTTTAGTGTGGCAATGATACCTCAAATTCCATACTTAAAAGTGCGTCAAAATTCATCTGGAAGAGACTATCTAGTCAAATGCATAGCTAAAACTGCGTTCTCCAAATCGAAGTAACCAATAAAAGATATGATGATTGTTGAGTTTGAAGAAAATTTTAGGATGTGTTTTTAGATGGACCAGTTCTGATCTCAGTTAGTAAAAAAACAGCCACTAAAGCCTTTTTTTTTTAATTCTAACCTGTGTCGGTTGATTTCAAAATGCGACCAACTACCATAAATATTACATTTTGTTAGCAAAATTGAAGTCCACTGACTTGCTAATTTTTGCATTATAGTTCATTTATATCCCAACAAAGCAGTCTCTTTCTTTTTCAAAAATTATTCTTGATTGTTGTTAGATGCTAAATAGATTTTTTGTAGGCGATACTAGAGGGCTAGCAAGTGTTAGCCCTCTCCGTGATACTATCATCGTTATTTCTACACCACATCAATTACTTCAAATGTTTTTTTTACAACTGAATGCATTGGGGCTGGTTTGGGCTTCGGGTTAAAAATGTATGGTTATTTAATTTGAATTCAACACGTAACTAAATGGTCTCTAAATATGGATTAATAATTAATCAAAAAAGGTTGTATTTAATGGGTTTTTAGGTATATAAATTTTTCCCTGGATCTAAACTTATGTTATACAATAACAATAAAGTTGTTCCCCATTGAATTATGGGTCCAAAAAATAGCATGATGTCTTTGGGTATTTTGATCCAAACCCAAAAAGCCATTCAGAACACCGTGTGGTTTAGTTGACTGATTTTCGAATCACGGAACCTTTATTAACACCAGGGTGACTAGTTGCAGTTTCACCTTTTTTGTTTTAATTTTTATAAATGCCAAGAAAACATAACGAGAAACAAAACTTCGGAAGAATTCAAGCTTGCCTCAAGTATAGATTTTTATATTTGTTCAAATAAGCACTTCATTGCCAAATAATTCACACTTGCCAACAAAAACTAATTTGAAAACTCCACATTTCTCCCTGATGTTGTCCTTTCGTAAAATGAAAATAGAAACAAAATGAAAACAATCTATCGAAAAAAAATGATTTTCTGCAGAACATTGGCACGTTTTAAGAAAGCTCTTGGAATGAGCGAGACTTTTAGTGGTGAGAGGTTCTATGATTATAGGATAGTTTCAACAAGAAATATTCAAATTCCCAAAGCGGTGCAAGACTCTTCAACCATACAATATTCTTTAAAAGTGTTTGAATCTAATCCTCAGAAATATCCTTTCGTAACAAAATGTCGACCGAAGAAGCAACTTCAATTAATAAGCCAACTCCATTACAAAGAAGACACAGTAGAATTCCTCGCTTCAGATCCAGATCTCTGGAACAATGAAGAGTATATCAAATCCAGATTGATTCATATTTCTCAATTATCTTTATCGGAATTAAAAGATACTGTGAGTTTCTTGCTTTGGGTTTACGAACACAACTCAGAACAATACTTGGAACATTTTGATCGAGTGAAATCCGCTCTGGATGAGACATGTTCCAAAAAACTGCATTGCGTGTTAAGTCTAAGTGATATTGACCTTATAGACCACTTTACTTTGGCCAATTCATGGCTGAAAATCAGTGGTCTGACGAGTTCAAAATCACAATTTCTCAAGTGTTTTGTGTCTCTGTTCTCTTCAAAGGCAGCCTTAGAAAGGTTAGATTCTCATCAATTCTTGTTCTTGGTCTTTATCATGGGCACAATCAGATATCGTCCTAATACAGTTTGGACTTTATCAGAGCCTTTTGGTCATAAAGTTGGCCAAGTTCTTCCGCATCTAACCTTTACAGAGGCTTCATTATTGGCTCATGGCCTTCATCTATTAAAGATCCGGATTTCAACCGAAGATTTTTTTATTCGGACAAACCTACTCAAAAGATTGTATGAATGTGATGTGAAAGAGATTTTGAGGAACAACGATGAAATTGCTGTTTCGTTTCTTTCGAGGGCCTTGCTTCAACGTGGAAAAACTGAAAACCGTGCCATTTCTCGAATTCAGGAAATTTTTCTGCCTTATCTTGACCAACTGAGTGCTATGACAAAAATTCGTCTTTTGGCTATGGTCGCCGAATCTCCGGTGAAAAGTGGAGAAACCTTCATCCGAACGATTAGTAATTCCATGATGGAACAATTAACCACTTTAAGGATCAAAGATTACCTGCTCCTCGTTCAATCCTTACACAATTCCAACTGTCACAATCATCAGGATATTTGCGAGAAGATTATGTCCTTGATTACGGACGAAAAACGGTCTCATATCAAATCCGGAAAGATCTTCGTCCAACTGATCGGATATCTCGCCAAAGAACGTGTCTTCAAAGATACATTTCTGGATGAGATCTTTGCCACAATCAATCGATGGGGAAAACAATTGCCAGATTGCCAAGATCCATTGACACTCGCCCAAGTGATAACTGAGTTCACCTTTGAACTCGCACGAATCAAAGCCGATGACGACTCGACACAAACTATCCAAGATATTGAATCCGAGCAAACTCAATCTGTGATCCTCAACATCTTGCCTCATATTGCCACATTAGATGTGAACGTGCGATTGGATCACCCAAATTATTCTGGCATTCGCTTAGATCCGCTGTTAAGAGACAAGTTCTTAGCCAGAATGGTCTTGGAAAGTGATAGTTCTTGGGTTGAAAAGGTTCGAAATAATATTTTCAAAGACCTAAAACCCAGTTTGGGTCATAATTTGAGGTATGACTATCTTCTTCCACATACCACAAATAGAGACTTCGTGTTTGCTGTTGACAAAAAGCACACCTCATCGACATTTTTGGGCCCTGTGGTGGTGCCATTTCCTTATGATAAATATTGGAATAATTTGCAAATGGATTGCATTCGGAGTGTGTCAGAAGTTTGGGGCGGAACCGATGTTCAAGCAGTGGCTCTAATTGTGCCTAAACGAAATGAATTTGACGTCAAGAATGGCATGGTTGGGAAATTGTTCCACAAAATCCGTCAATTGAGACAATTGGGATTTAATGTGGGATTAATTTCTCCCGTTTTATATGAGAGAGCAAAGCGGAATGGTTCCTCTGACAAATATTTGCAAAAGTGTCTACAATCTGCGATTTCAAACGATCCAATGCCAAAACTGCTCAAGGATAACTAATAAAAACATGCTTCTCTATCACAATTGAAGCATTTTGAATGGAAGTTTATGAAGACAATTTTTTTCATTCAGTAATAATGATGAATCTCTCAACTCCACAAACTGATTTGCCCCACTGTTAAAAAGATGAGCAAGGTCGAATCTGAAACCAAGAGAGGCAAATCGCCAAAAATGAACTGGTACGAGTGCATGCAAACTCCAGATGATGAGCTAGTACTAAATTGGCAAAAAACCGTAGCCACGTCCTTGTACTCAAAATCGTTGGTGGGCGTTGTTAATCAAAAAGTTTGCTTCGTTAATCCGTTAGTTAACACGCGGTAATTTCGGCCTCACCGATTGAACTGTAAATTTTGAAAAGGAAAAAATGGCTTAGCATGCCTTTAAGGAACTTTCTTTACGTCAGGCCTAATTCTGGACATACTGATTAAATTAATCCGAATAAATTAGAATCATTGAATGAGGTAAATAAAGTAAATTCTCTTCCCTAAACTTGCGATTTGCTGCTCTAAAAATCATTGATTGGGCATTGTAATAGAAAAAAAAAAACAGTTTTTGTGGGAGAGAAAAAAAATCAGCTTGTTTTTAGATGTAATTTTCAGATAAATGAATCATCTAGAAAACAAAATGCAATTATGTTTCTTAAAATATTGTTTTGGTAGTAAAATAAAGAAAAAGAGGGCTGAAAATTGAAAAAGAAGAAAAAATGTCTGTTCCTGCGGTTGCTCTATAACAAAACTTTAGTATAACTGGATCATTGTTATAAACACCTTTCTTGTCAAAACCCGACCAGAAAGGAACTAAGTAAACTTTAAACTTGATATTTCATTAAAAACACCACACTAAAGACCCTCAAAGGTACTGTACTAACCCAGACTTATCTTGTACGATTGGTTTCATCCTATCTTACTGAAATTCAATATGTGTTCCAAGAAGAAGGGAACTACTTTAAGCATTGGCATGGAACTTTGTCTTTACCATACACACAAGCTCTCAGGGAAGTATTTAGAATTAGAAAATTTGCCACCTCTTCCCAGCACGTTTGGCGGGTTTGTTTATTTGTTGCTTAATTAATCAAGCGTAGCGCCACAACTACAAAAAAATGTATTCGGTACTGTCTCACGTGGTCGTCGATTTCTCATCCTGGTTTTGAAACATCGCACCAACTTTTTTTATTTCAGTTTTTGAAGAATCACTCATGGTGAACTAAACTCTAGCAAAGACCATAAAACGAAGATGGAAATGAGTTGACTTTAGAGGCAGCAAACGAGACGGCGACGGTAATAAAATACCGCCGCTCCATAGATCTAGTGATTTCATGTTAATGCATTGATGATATTATCTCGTCCTCTGGTGGAAATCCATCCAACTTAGGAGACGCGCCTCGCTTTAAAGGCTGAGAATGAAAATGATAATGGCTCAAACTCATGCAAAAACTAACAAATTGGTTTTCCTCGCCTCCCATCACCATTTTCACTGGTTTTCCAATCAAGCCTTCGACCGACTACTAAAGACACAAATACCATCCAATCCCAACGTAAAATGGAAACGGGTGCTTCTCGAAATGGCTTCTTCCGACACATCCACACACTCATCCCGCTTTGACTTGTTTCACACATGATCTTGGAAATGAATCCATTGAGGATGGTTGTTGGTTTTCAGAGTCATATAATATCGGCAAAACGCCTGGAACGGAACGACAGAACGGATGGTTGAATAGCATCGTAAGCTCGACCACAGAAGCTAATGGTTCCTTTTGTTTCGTGCCAATGGATCCACCAAAAAGAATTTCTTCGAGAAACAGTGATTGAGTCCTCTAATACACCTTCAAAAAGATGAGCTCAGTCAATGCAAGAATGTTCCTTGTTTTTGTTCTTAAAGAGAATCGTTTTGATTCAATGTTTTGTCATAGATGGTTAAAGACGGAAGTTTAGATCCTATTAAATCAGAATTGAAATTGTATGTATGGTATACTCATGCTGATGAAATACGAAACATAAAACCAGTGTGGTACAGATTCAAGAACCAAAATGGGATTGCTTAGCACATTTGTGACAACAATCCGAGTCCATGGACTTCTAATCAATCGAGAAACTCTCTCAACTTTATGACCACGCACGTCAATATTGGCACTTATTGTGATCTCTCAAGTACGAATTGATCAAACAGAATCTCTCTATTTTCATATTAGAAAGTGGGAGTACCGCTATAAAAGGGGAGTTTAGTGAAAATTCACCCTTGGAAAGTCAAATTTATTGCTCGATTGCCGTAACGGGAAAAATATATACTTCATTTGAACAGTAGTTTAGTTGGAGCTCTTCTTGGCACGGTCAATTGAATCGTTGGCTTGGCGAGGTTGCCCGACAATTTCGCGGTTAAAATTGTGACATACTCGAGCCATCATTATCATTATCCGGAATTGATAATTTTCCACTATGACAGGCACGGAGAAATTCATTTGGTTTAATTAAAGCACGTGGTTAGCTAACCTTAGTCAATGGGAGGCGATTACTCTTGTAAATAACCAATTTCATGGAGTCAAACTGTCAAATGATCGGACGGAAGATGAACATTCTAAACTTGACTCAAACTTTTCCCTGACAGCACCTCGAGAAAACTTGGCTGTGGAAATGACCGACGAAGAATGCCCCAAAGCAATCCTTTTCTGATACATATTTGACTAGGTCCGTTCGTCTCAAAAGAGTCGATTACGAACGCTTGTCAAAACGAAGACAAGACAACCAATCAATGCATCTCTCTTGTCTTCTTTCTTTGAAGGAGAAGCTGATGCCATCAGTTTGAGGTGAACCACACGGAATTCTGAGCTCGTCCAAGCCTTCAAAACTATCAATTATGGCCCTGTGATACCAGATTCTGGCCAGTCCAAGATCGACAGAACCACGCTCAGGGCTGGCCAGATTGTGTTTCGAGGCAATCGGGATCAAAGCCCAATATCTCATGTCAAAACAAAAGACCTTGTTTGATCATACAAATTATCCACCAGAATACAATACCGCCATCCAAGATGTCTGGCTTGACTTCTTGAGAGACTTGCGTGCGACAGCTGTACAATAGTGAATTAGTCCCCCTTTCCCCTTCTTCTTCTTCAAAACCTTTGGGTTCTCCCCTTTAGCTCTCCAACCAATTTATACTTCCAAGATCGTCCCTGAATTAGGGGGAAGAGTAAAATATACGTCGCGATCCATTGCTATCGTCTAGTTGAAAAAAAGTGAATTTGACTGTTCTGGAAAAAGAGACCAGGGAACAAATTGAAGCCGTGTGTAGGGACGCCATGAATGGCTTTATCAACGGGTATTAGAATTTCAAGGATCTCGGAGATAAGAGACGATGGTTTGGCACTTGGATGTCAAGTTCAATTTTGATGCTCTGCTCTCCAGATGCTATTGGAGGCTTAGATTCTTATTTGACATCTGGAGCGTGCAAAAAATAATCCGAGGATTCAAATTTGAGCTGATTCATGCCCTATTGCTTCATTTGTATCGCAAGGATTTATTGCAAGCATGCATATAAACTGACTGACTCTGACTAACCAACGATTATTTTTAGTAGAAAATAATGCCTGTGTTGCTCCATCAAGCGAGAAATAGCAGTTTTACCTTGATGCCTATGAAAAGGAGAAGAAGATTTGCAATATCATTTTGGTCGCCTTTGGTCCATCCGGATAACCCAGAAAGTAAATTATGTGTGAAATGTAGAGCAATTAAGTCGGGAGATGAGGCCTGGCCAGAACGAGAACCAAACAATGGACAAGCGATTCATTCTTCTCATTGCCAAATGTCATTGATCATTCCTGTCATGGACGCCTTGAATATTAGCAGTGTCAGAGCGTCGCTTATTCATACTCCATCCTTAGATCCAGAACAACAAAATCAAGACGAGTCCACAAAAAATTTATTTCTCTAGTAATTGCTATATCAGTCATTAACAAGAAGCTTCCCAAGTTATGATTTTGAGAACTCTTTGTCAGTGCCATTTTGAGACAAGTGCCAAGTGAACCTTTCACTCTGTAACCCAGCTTGTTGGGAAATCCACCTGATGTCGATCTAAATTCGATTAAGTCCTGACAAGCCGTGTAAAAGGAGACAATTGCAATTTGAAATGTGATCGAATTGATCAAGCAGGACAACCCTCGGCCAACCTTTGGCTAGTCCTTCAGGACAAATGCTGGAAATCTTATCGATTCCTATCTGAAAACTCTCGAATCAAAAGCTTTAAATGGGATACAAAATTCCATGTGTTTCTAACCATGCCTTCAAAAACCATATCGAACCGAAATATGCGGTAATTGAAGCGAATATAAATGTTTCCTGAACATTTCGAGAGGTTGGTCATGCATGAAACAGACCACTATTGTGTTCCTGATGGTTCCATTAAAAAAACGAACTTCGGCACAGGATCAATAGAGATCTTACTTAAGCGAACTGACATAAGTTCTACCAAGAAAAGAAAGAAAAGAATGTCCTCAGACACTTTTTATTGAAGGCTGGCCAAGTTCACATGTATCCGGTCCGTACGTACAACGACAAGGATTGTAATAAAATTCAAGCACTTCTTTTGAGCGCCAAGTCACAGAGAGCACACACAAAGAACCGTGTTAAATTATTGGTTTATTACGGATTGCCTTTGTGCATAAACCTGGCCGACTCGAGTTGAATTCCCAGGATCCATTGCCAATGGCGTTTAGCTCTCTCAGCAAACCTTGAAACTTAAATTAACTCATTCAGCCAATCTCAGCGATGAAACAGGGGACTTTGAAGCTTTGGATTTTGCAAATCCAAATGCAATCACATGTGAGTATTGTGTAATTATTGGCTGCAATTGTGTTGGTCGATATCACGTGTGGCAATGCGTAAATCGAATGTCACACCACCGCCAAAAAATCACAATGATGTTGCCTCGATTTAATGATTGTTTTGGTGGGAATTTTCCCTAGCAACTTGTCACTCGTTGATTGCCAGAACTTGGGAAAATTAACTCAATCTCTTGGTCTTTCATTCAGTGTTGCCATTATGATCGAGAAGGGCTCAACTTCAGTTGATTGAAGCCAGTTGCGGTTTTTCTTCTCAAATCTTTCGTCTTCACACCCGCCAACAGTACCATTCTCAAACGGCGCAACGAGCAAGCCATCAAAATGATGAGGTTAGACATGAGCAATTACGATTTTTGAGCCCCACCTTGGCAGCCAATTTGCCCCTGGACCTCAATTGAATCCAAGCCGCGGTTTCTCGAATGAGCTTGCCAATAAAACAAAGCGAGATACACATTCAAATGCTCTTTGCATTGCCAGGTTTATTTCTCATTCATCACCCCGTTGAATAGACGGCAGGAAAGAACGGGGAAATAGGTGTCCTACGAGGATGCCAGAAGTCATTAGCCGAGATATGAGTGATGATGTCAAATCCTGGCCTAGTCTGGAAAATGACCCATCACCCACTTCACCCAGGTTTTCCTGACACTCATCATTATAGTGTTTGTAATGAGGGAAAAGGTAAAAAGACTTGGCTCCTTTCATCTTGCTAATAAGAGGTCTGTGGGCAGTTTACTCTATTACGAATCAACCTCGTGGCCAGCCAAGAAGCCAAGAGGATTTGGGGTTGAATCCAAAGAAGTGGTTAGAGCAGCTAATGTTTTTTGTGCTTTCCAGACTTTGATGCGATCGCAGGTTAACTTCAGATTTTAGGCGTATGAATTTTGCCCCAAGCATAGGGTGTCATATTTGTGATAAAATATACATGACGAAATTGAAGTTGAGGATCTCCTAAAGGCAAAGAAAATGACAGGGAAGCAGTTTGAAAATCAAATTGACTCACTCGTTATGTTTTGAATTTAGTTCTACGCTACTAAAGAAAGGTTATTTACGAGTCATAGAAATTTTACATTATGCTGCATGCACTTAGCTGCCATCTCTAGCTTGTCTTTGAGTCTAATTTTTTTGCTCGGAGAATACTCTTCGAGAATTGAAGGCTCTCCAGTTGCTCCATTGGTTAGTTGCTTGGGTCTTCTTGGTAAGGTGGTCAAGAAGAATCTTGGCAAGACAAGGATCAAATTTTATGGCCCACTTTAAGAAATTCTTGTAAAATGAGCACCGCCTTTCTGACTTGAGTGAGTGAGGTTACAATGCTCTGAGCTTTTTTTCACTGAGAATCGAGGTGTTTCCGACACTGAACCCGAGCTGTTATGTCTGTGCTCGTCTTGCAGATGATTCATGGAATGAACACTGGGCTCACTTTCAAGGTCTGCAATCGGGAGGATCTCTGAGTGCTCTATTTTCTTGTTTCATCTCGATTTTGGATCCACAGAACAATTTATGAGGATCTTATCATTGCTAGCGTTACCATTTCGCAGCGTGATTTCTGATTGATCTCAAAATTGCTCATTGGTTCCTGATGAAAGAGCGACCAAGACTTTTTTGTCCCGCTGATTTTCAATACTACTAAAACTGTACCATTAGCCCCGGAAACGGTTCACGCTGTAGATCTACTTTGGCGGGAACCAATCGCAATTTCGAGCGACTTGCTTCAATGATTATTTACCGATCCGACATAACCTGCCAGGAGATCATTCACAGATGCCAAAAAGGGCTTTCTTTTAGATTAAAGAAACTCATCTTGGTTTCCTGTTCAAAACTAGTGTATGTCATGGGTCACTTTTTAACTCAGATAGCATTTCATGCAGAACTGCTTTAATTAACCCAACAATGCTTTGAAGTTTTTGAGTCGCGTCAGGGCATCTCGTTTTTTTCAACTTCTTATCAGTTGCCAAATTTTGGGGTCCCTAGCCAGTCAACGATAATTACCCCACGGCCAAAAACCACTATCACTAGCCCCCTCTACATTCACAAGCAGCCAAGTGGACACCAATGATAATACTTTCTCGACGTTCCCAATATTTGGGTCTAACACGTCTAAGAAGGCTATCGGAACGAAGTCCGTTATATTTATGACCATAAAGTCCATTACGAGAAGCTCCGATAACCAAACTGAACCGATGGCGGGGATATCGAGAGACATTCCCCAATCCCAATTTTAGACACTGGATCAGATTCATGGGTGGTAATGGTGATAACAGGCTTCTGTCTACTGCCCGTTATCGCTTGAGCTTCTCCGACTCGAGATGTGTGCAAGTGGTTATGTTTAGGTGTTAATTTACAGCTACGAATTTCGCATCCATCCAGCCGGTTTTGGGGATGATGGGTGCATGCCCGTACCGCTGTTTTGAGTTCATGCCTTGCGGCTCCTGTTTAATTACCGTACACAAGCCCTGAACAAAATTTCCATGTTCGCTTTGAGCGGAGTGTTGGCAAAATAGCATCCACGATAGTCTAGAAGAGCTTGCCTTCATTTGAGTTCTCTAGGTTAACTAATTCTTGATCTGTTTTCGGCAGGCTCTGATCAAAGAGCTACCTTTATCCAACATGCTTGGATTGAAAATTGGACGCGGCTCGACTTCAAAAGAGTGCCAGTGTGTGATTGCCAAAATATTCCAAGAAACTGGCTTTAAACATCAGAAATGACAATCAACGCGTTTTGCTTGAAGAACTACCAATTCCTAGGTTTTGTTGTGGGCTCTCTGTCTAAGATGAAAATCATTCCAGATTCGCTCGAAAACACATTCATCCTACTCGCGATTACTTCGCTTGGCAAGAAATTCTGAAATTCTGACCCGATTCTGAACGAGCCAAAGGAAATCAATGAGAAAACCCAAAGCGCCACCGCCTCCGCTTCTCTCACCCTTCAATGTAATCGACATCTTCTACTACAGAGAGATTATAAATGGATTGGCGTTACGATCAATTTGAAAAATTGACTTGTCAAAAACCAGTTGTTCCGAGGATTTATGCTGAATCCCAAGTGTAATACACGACGACAAGAAGGTTTCATGATGGAGAGACCTGAGCGAAATTTCAATCTGAAGATCGATCCGACCCAATCGTGGCTACGGCGGCTCAGGTGTGCCTGAAGTCAAATTGATCCATCGATTTATGGCCAAGCCCAAAAACCTTTCTCTTGCTGGGTCGGTTTCCTTCTCAACATCCTCACACACATACGTACACTCTTCTCGTCGGATTTTTCGCAAACCTCGGGCCATTTAAACACCCGTTCCCTTCAAGACTAGGCATTTGACTAATGACCAACTCACAAAGTTGTTGCATACGTGCATGCATCTATGGATGATGATGCCTCCACATGCCTCAAATCAGTCTCATGACCACAACTCGAGATATTAATAGTCGGCCAACTCAAGTCAAGAACTCCGAAAGTTTTGCGTAGAAAAATACTACATGTCGAAAGAGGCTCATGTGTCCAATCGAATATAGGGCGACGCTTCTTTGAAGTCCTCGTACGTTCCCTTACGTTCGCTCTTGGGCTTGATATCATTAGTTATGATCTGCCCCAACCACGATGGATGATTGCATACTACACATACAATGAGGCAGAAGGAGAAAAATCGAAAAACCACTCGGGAGATCCGAAAAAGCGAAATTGATTTTACACGCAACCAGCGGACGCAAGGCATTGAAATCATCAATCAAGAGGCCCCGAGATGATGATCTTGATGAACATGATGACGATGGCGATCCCGGGGATTTTTAGTCTCATGTACGTACGTAAATTCCGGCTCAAAAACAGACCCCCGACCCATTCGGCCGTCAACGCTCTCGAGTCAAGCCAGTCCAATTATTCATTCTCCCATTACATAAGAATGTCTCAAAGAGTTGTTTTTGATTTGAGAGCTTGTTAAGAGCCTTTCCCGCGTCTCCACTTGTTCATGTCTTGTCGTCGTTGTCTTCGTTACAACACGTCCAGAGGATGTTGGTTGGACTTGGAAGTATGTGTGTCTTAATGACGCCTGAATAGCACCCTGCTGAAGGGACCTTCATCAGTTCCGAACGAATGGTGACCACTGAGCCTCTTCAGTAAATCTCTCAGCCAATTTTATACTTGAATTCCACATACCTGATCGTACCAACTCACTCATGGCATCTGTAAGCGACAATACAACCACTCATTAGAGGGCAACATATGCACAACAACACATCATTATATCCAAAACTGACGGGATTGATCTCTCGCTCGTTTTCAAGATTATTCCAAGGACCCCAATCTAAACAAATCCAACAAGGAGGAAGGGACTTGAGAGATGTTCTAGAAGCTGAGATCTATCTCCTCACCAACTTTCATCTACCTGAGAGCAAGTATGGAAAGCGTTACACCTGAGTAAATGCCTTAGGCCAGCACATGTCCAAGCCCAACCAACGACTAAGAACAAGAGAGCAGCGCTCGAATGGAAGCGAAGGAGAACCCATCGAAGCGTCCCTCTCTCTCTCTGAAGCTCTCCTTGTTGCATGAGCAACCATAATACAATCTCGATGGTAACCACCGAGAACAAGATGAACATGGAATTGGTCTCAAAATCAAATCAAGATTCCCAAACCACGTTAGAGTTGGCCAAATGTTATAACTTGTCGATCGGAAGCCAAGTACGTAAAACACACGGTTCATTCCATATTTGGCAGATCAGCTCTTTGGAGGCACGATGGTGGGGGTACTATGTACTTGTACTACATCCAGGTTCCTTGATGCCTCTTTTGAGTTTCAGGGGGTTTCGTTCTCGCTGCCTCGTTCGGACAAAGCTTTTTCAAGGGGGTGGTTGGGTTGTAAATTATTACTGGAGAATTCATGAGTTTTTTCCTCCCTGAAGGTGAACGAAGCGGGCATCCAGAGCAGAAATATGGCGGACTCCCCATCAGGAAACTGAGCCTTTTCTTCTCTCTCTCTTTCTGGATTCTCGCATCTGAGTTCCTCCATGTCAGAGAGCCCCCATGGAGCTTGCTCTAATAAGATTGCAGTCCATGCTTTATGAAAACTCCAGTCCAGTTCTCGAAATCCTCATCCAGAACAACATCAGTTGTGTGTAAATAGCATAGAATCCAACGAGATGGACTATCACACCTTGTACATACATACGTAGATCTAACATTGAATGCTACACACGATCTGCACTGCACGAACTGGCTCCAAATGTCTTGAAGAAAGGTGCTGCACTGAACCGTATCTTGAAGAAACAATAGCTAGAGTTTGAGGCCCTACCCTGATCTAAATCATCAATAGCCTATAAGCTCTTGGAGGCCTTTTGTCACTTGAACCAATCCACGATTGGACTATACTGAACGTATCCAGATCTTGCTTTGAGAAGTGAATACACATGTTCATTTTCGTTTCGAGTCATAGTTCTTCAAAAAGACGGGTTCTTCCAAAGCTTGTTCATCATCCCCTGACTATTGCCGAATGTAGTATCTATGGACTCTTATTCTGAATTCTGACAAGAGATTCCAATGTCCATCGACCAACAACGACGAGATCCACCAGGGTTCTTTAATAAAAGTACATACAACAAGTCAACACGTTTTCATCCAAGGGCCCTGACGAGATTAAGTGGCCTTATTAGCTGGATTAACACCATCAGAGAGCCAACAGAGCTCTCAACAGAGCCAAGTACTTTCAATCGGTATGCATGAATAAACTTGGGTCCGTATTCTCTTTCATGGAGGTGCCTCAGAAGGCCAACAACATTGGATCGAGGCAAAGATTCGAATGCGTGATTATGACAAAGCTAAAAACACGTGTAATCAACACTGAGCACGTCAGATCATAAGAGGCTCTTTCCAGCAACTTGAATGGCGTATCATGTGGGCCCTATGGGCGAGATGGGAGAGCTGTTTTTAGCTTCCAGGTGAGAAGGAATCTTTTTCTATGGTGTTAAGAACGGCAAATAGAGCGAAGAATTGCCCAAGAGGGCCCCAGGTTTTTTACCCCTGGTTTCCCTCGCTTGCGGACAAGGTGAGAGAACCTGTCTCATTTGCATTTTGACTTTCTTTATTAAGATGAGTTGTCTCGTTGATATCTCTGTCTGGTTGATTAAGAAGATGTTACATCATATATTGGACGTATACAGCGTGCTGTTGAGTATTATTTTCGAACCACATGATTGACCTGGATGCGGGATTGCGGACCCAATGAAAAAGGAGACTTGGAGCGAAAGTTTATAATCGGATTGAAGGAGGGGAGAGACGGAATCTCGAGGTGAATTGGATTAGTGAGGGATCAGACACATTTGGGGTGAAAAATGGTTCTTCATTAGGATGGGAGGAATGGTAAATAGGTTAAGCTCAAGAAGTCCCCTCCTCCGGCGTGTTCATAAATTTCAGCCATCCTTTTGAAATTTGATTCCAACAATGTAGTGTTGAATGCGAGAAAACCGCTGAATCGTTGTACAAGCATCTCATGGCTTCTCTCTGGCTGTTTTCTGGCCCGAGGGTCCCTCTCTGAGTAATTGATTCAATAGTTTTGAGCTCCTTTGATAGGGATTGATCAGAAAAATGAGCAAAAGCAAATCCCCAGGATGATGATGGTCGTTTGGGTTGCGATGTTCCGAAGAAGTGGATTGTGAGGTACACGAATCTGTACGCATACACACACGTACATACTTTTGAGGAGCCGATTGCTGACTCGTCGCTTGGTCGTCGGTGCGAGGATCTTTAAGATTGATTATTTTCATTTGAGGAGGTCTCGGGACTCTTCTATCATCTTAGAAGTTGGAACTAATTCTCAATCATATTTGAAGAGATGTAGGAGGGACCATGGCATCCCATTTAATTTCGATGTAATGGTATCACCACAATACCGCTTGGACAACCAACTCTGCAGACCTTTAAATCGTTGAGGATCACACGATCCTAATAATCCCCTCACAAAGCTCCAGTCAGGCAGTCAGGCACTCAGCTTGCCATCAATCCAGGCAATGGTCAGCCGGTCTCTTCGTCAATCCCTCTCATTTTAGACGCTCATTGGGATCTTGTGTGAAACCTGTAGTCCAATCCATGCATACACATACACACACGCTTCAACCATGGAGTGCTCTAACTCTGGACAGTCTAAGAGCGTCGTCTTCCCAGGTCGAAAACAGATCTTGTTCCATTCCAATGCGTCCATTAGGACTCATGGTCCAAGAACTCGAGTCCGCCAGTGATGACGTTCTTGTCTGCTTCGAGTCGAGAGCTCAAGCCGAAATAACTTGGTTTGCGTGGAAGTCCGTTCGTTCGTTCGTTCGTTCGTTCATACGAACTTGACGATGCCAAAGAAGTCCACGAGGGTTGGCGTCGTCGCCATGGGCTATCCGCTTCGCGTTACTCACTTGTCTGGAATACGAGGAGGTCGTCGATGTTGGAGAGCGAAGCCTGCTTCTTTGCCTAGAGCGGCAACAAGTTGAGCGTGTGCATTTGAAGCGGCAAGACGTGAGAGAATAGTTCTCATGGAAAACAATTGTGTGTGGAAATAAAGTGTTGAGTGCCTCCTGGCCATCCATGGACTGGTGGTAGTGGTAGAATTGCTCCTGTTGCATGATTCGTTAGCTGTGGACTTCCCCTTATCCATCCGTTTGGTCGACTCCACCGGAAGAAGTTATGTGAGAAGGAAACTGGACAATAATTTACAACGCACCATCCGTTCTTCGGAAGATCAGTCAGTGTTTTGTTGACAACTTACTTTTTGCGCCTGGGCCAAGATTCGAAGTGAATAATAATAATTATACAAGGCGATCAACCGTCCATTGGCTAGTCACAATTGGCTGATCTCTTCCTCGAGTTGTTCAAGAAATGTTCAACTGTGAAAATGTTTGTTCTACTCATTGTGAAAAGTCAACAGAGATCAGTGGAGTTCTCGTGCTAATACTCGGATGACTCAGCCGGAATTCGATTTTTTGTGAACGAGGCTGAACCGTTGTTTGTGACTCAGTCCCTTGACAAGACGACAGGGAAAGGGAAAAAAATCTCTCAATGAGGTCGTTTAAAATTCTTCCTATTCTCGCTTGTCTCTAGAAAGCTAGAATCCTCTTGTGTTTCAAAGAGGTTGTTTTCTCGATCGAGAAGGAGAAGCCCTTCTTCGATTAGAAGTGTTCATCTTCGTGATCGCCGTCCGTTCTCAACGCACATTCACATTCCACTTGGATGTTGAATCTTCATCTATCTTGGAAGTCTTCGGCAATAAAGTGAAGTACTTAGGCTCAATCTGAATGTAGATGTGAGTGAGTGTACGACGGACAACTCTCTGGGATCGAAGAACGAACGAAAGAACTTACGTATCCCGACGTTGTTACATGCGTGTATGAGATGGAAAGAGGTCGCGACCTCTCAAATCTGATTTTGACGCATCACTCAGAGTTGGAAAGCGAATGAATCCCCCGCTTAGACTTTGAAGACGAAGAAGAAGAAGAACAAGTCTCATTTGCCGCCTGAGTAATATCGTATCTCATTCAAGAACTTGAAACTTTCAGGCAGAACATGAACAACCAAGCTTGAGTTCCGTTCATTCAAAGATTATTCGCATGTTTCCCGACCAAGGAAGACGCCAGATTTCCCAGGATGATTACCGTGGTGCCTCTCTGACAAACCACATGAGCGAATGACATGAGGAGAAAATGGCACTGAATTTGTCACAGCAAATCTACCAAAAGCTACCTTCATCAGCTAAGGGGGAGTCCGGGGGTGACTTCGAGATCCCAATCTACATTCGGAGTCAGGAATCCCCAAAATGGGTTTCTGGGATTGAGAGGTCCACCACATGTCAAGATATTTTGGAGTCCGTGCTTCGCTCCAAAGTTGGACCAGACGCGGACTTGAACCATTATACATTGGTGGAACATTGGCGTGGGGTGGAAAGGCCCTTGAGCCGAAATTCAAAGATTCTCAAGCTCTGGTTGGCTTGGGGCGATGAGCAGAATCATGTGAAATTCGTGGTAAAAAAGACTCGGGTGAAAGATCAAGAACAGGAAAACTTGACCACCAAAAAATCTGCTAGAACGAGAAATAAGGTCCGGAGAAGGAACTCGAATTCGAGTGTGGGGAGCAAAACTAGTGATACGATGCATCCTAAAGTTCTCTCGAGGCATCGAGGAAGCTCAAAAAGCTCTCCCGACATTCAGGAGATGATGAAAGTGATCCTAAACCAGGGACAAGTCATCTATCAAGAACTACAACGGAGAGGCTATCAGCCAAATCCCAACTTGTCAGACAGTATTTCCGCTCTGAATAGAAGTCAATCTGAAATGAACTTATCTCAGGAAAGTAAGAAGAGTGGATCTGCAACGATATCGAAGCCCTCGAAGAATAGAGCAATCCGAGAGGACAATCTTTCAAGAGAGGCTCTACCTGACGACGATTTAGGCTATGGGGAAGACATGAGCCCTCCAAACACCACGGACATCATCGAGGAGCTCATCAGGTTACATTCACTCAATGAGGAATTGCAAACAGTGGAGACTAAGCTTCACATTTTGAGTGCCAATTTAAATCAGTTTATGGCGCCAAATTTGACGGACCCGAAGAAAACGGCGACGAAGTCCAGTGCTCTCATGAAAGAGGATCATCATCATCATCTTAGCAATAATAATGACCCACGAGGGAACTTGGCCGAATGCACTTTGCAACAAGAGTTAGATTCTGTGAAAAGATACAATCAGAGTGCCATGGAAGACATTTCGCGGAATAAAGAGCTTATCTCTGCCATGGAGCTCGAATTCAAGACCAAGAAAGATTCTATCAAGCAACTCGAATACGATTTCAACCTTATCGAGAAAGAAGGCAAAAAGTTGGGTCGCGAGTACGAAAAAGTTTTAAGTATCGAAATCCCCGATGCCGACAAGGACCCCGATTTAGGAGGGAGCGAGGACTCTGCCCTGGAGGACTCCACCCAAATCATTTACACCGAACTCAAGGAACTGAAGCTGGAATGCCAAAGAATCACCTCCAGCTCATCTTCGGACCCTGACCAGGATCCAACCAAGCTACTCACATCACCAGTTCTTACCCCAGCCTCAGCCAGTGAATCGGGGGTGGATTTAAGTCACGAAGGGAGCACTTCCGGCTCTGAAAGCTCGGGCCCGAGACCGTCTCCCTTGAGTCATTCGGAACCATTGGATTCTAAACTGTCAGTACACGACTTTTGTTCGACGGAATCTCGTTCCCGAATCAAATCCTCTAGAAGTGAGAGCACCAGACATGGACTCTTGGATGATGGAGAGGATTCCAATTCTGACACAGGCTTGAGTTCCCTTCACTCGAGTAGTGATGAAGGTGCCTATGAATTTGGCACCTTGGTGTGAATGTCTGGTTAGAAATTCCTCTCCTTCTCTCCTCATCTTCTTCTTTCTACGGTTATTGTGCAATGCTTTACTCTTGGTTTTCAAGTCCGGCTGTGATCGAAATATCCTACTACAACTACCCTATTCAATCGATATTCTAACTGAACCGTCCCACGTCATGTTCATTCTTTGAAATATATGTTGTTTAATTAAGTTGGTTTCCATGTTTACGGCGCTGCATGAGCAATTCCGAAATTAAAATGAAGATCCATCTTGTCGAATTGTTCACACCCCGTGAATTTAGGAGATATCGTATATCATCAATTTAAACACATGCCACATCAACTTGCCAACAGAAAGAAGGCCCAGGCATTTCTAGATTGTCCACTCAAGCCAAGTGGGCCCTTCGAAAATAGCCTTTAAATGAGGCGACACAGGGAGAGAAGCAAGAAAATCTTATTTCACGCTCTCCATGTAGCATCTTTCAATATCTTCTTGGTCCGCCGATTCCAATCTTCCAGCCTCGAGGAAGGACATCAACAGAAAATGCAAATCCCCGAAGGGAAATATTCTACTCTCGCAATCTGTAGTTGGCCATCGATCAAGGATCCGCGACAACAACATGAATAGCGAACACCTCGGAAAATGAATCACCTTCTTTTTCCGTCTCTGATGAGGAGGCTACGTAGGTTGGTTTCAGCTTAGTCGTGCCACACATGGATGTACATGAAGAAGATCACCAAGGATGAGGATTCCGTCGCCACCCAACAAGAACGTGAGTCCCAAAGACAGGTCTACGTTTGAGAACTGTTTTGCCCCTTATCCATATTCATAAATCATGGCGCTTGTTCAATATTCGTCAACAGGTTGAGGAGTCGAGCATGTATGCCAAATTGGCCTAAGCGAGTAAGATGACTCAAGCATATACAGTTGTAAGGTCGGATGTTAAGTGCACTAGTTCAAATTGCTCGATTATACCCAAGTATAGTACAAATAGCCATGCTCGAGTGTGGTATCGGTAAGCAAACTGCGTTTAAGATGCCCTTTATGTAGTGCTACTAGACTATTTTTTTACATTAGTTTAGTACTCTCAAGCGTTTTGAATTATTGTAGTTAATTTCTGACCTACTGTATAACTCTATATAACGTTGTGGATAGTTTCAGGTCTCAAATCTGGTAAGGAATTCCATGAAAAGGATCTTGTAGTTCATTGAAAGTCAGGAATGTAGTTTTGAAAAGAGCTCTTTGACTATAGATTGGTGGGAGCGAATTGGATCAGGACTAGTTTGAGTCCAAAAGCCTTTGGCAAATTCTGATGATTGTTTCGATTGTGTGTAGCATATTGTTTTTACAATAATAAGGAGGAAATGATTTGGAGAATGAGTGCCAAAATTACATCTATTCCTTCAGGGAAGTGAACAAGAGCGGAATGATCAAAGGTGATGGGAGTACTTTTTTGCGACTTCCAATAAAAGGATGAGAACGAGGAAGATGACTGGTTGGACGAATCTGCTTGATCATCTTGTCAACATCATGACGTTCCCATGAGAAATCTCTGTTCCCTGGAAAACGGGCATGAAGAACCTAGCTTTTGACTATTGCCAAAAATAAAAGTGATTTAATCACCAAAACAATCGATTTTCAATTCGGGAGAAGACTTGAGGTCTAAGAGCATTTATGAAATTTATGCGTTCATAAAAGCGGAATCGTTTTAGTGTATCAGGAAAAGTCCTCTATGTTTAAATTTCCCAAAACTGTGACGACATCCAATTTTTTAGTTGGACAAGGGCTCTGGTACTTGAAATGAGTGGATGCGTCTGATTTTGGATTAAAGAAAATAACTCAAGATTTTTTACGCCATTGCAAATTTTACGCACTTCAAAATGTTGTTTTCCTGCCATGTTAAGAATGAAAGGGTTACAATTTTTGTACGAGGCAATTTTTAGAAAACAATGAAAAATGGACAATTTGATAAAAATGTTGAGCAATCTATTCCTAAGCCCTCTTCCAAAAACGTTTCTTGGAATTGCAGAGGGCAAGAAAAAATTTCGTCGAACTTGGATTGTTCCTGTCAAGTCAGCTAGTGCCTTTTAGGCTTCGAACAAAAAGCAGGACATTACAGAAAATAAACAATTGACAACATAAATTGCCGCGACCTTTTATGGTTGGGGTTTGTCACAAGCAATTGGAAAATTCTGAATCCCAGGTTGGAAATTTAGACAAAAAGCAACCATATTTCATGACATAGAATACGGCTGATAGCGTTTTTCCCCACAAATAGTTGCATTAATCAAGAATAACATCTATAATCCTAAAACTTTAATCAGGAACTATGCCTGGAATTAAAGGATGGCATGTCTAAGATTAAAAGGCTGCATGCAGTTATTCCGCATTGTTGAACATTTCTTGCAACGTATGGATTTAAATTTATTTCCATGTTGCTTGACAAAGAAATCTAAAATCTTTAGTGCCTCTTTTATCACAATGAAGAATAATACATATTCATTATTGAAAATTATCAACCCTGAGCGGTCAATGAAAACAACAAGTGCCTCAAATCAATGAAAAATTGATTTGAATTTGAATTTTTCGACTTAGAAATAACTTCAATATTTTGCGGTTTCATTCAAATAATTGAATTAGAGTTCTTGGTTAAGTAACAAGAAGAAACAAAACAAATCTAAAGAAAGTAATCTAGCAGATATTAAGTTCTTCTTTCAAAAAAGTAATGGGAACGGAAAATTAAAATGATAATTTTCCTGACGGAATTTGGGTTGACTGTGTGTTATTATTAGGACTGCACAAAAAAATGCAAATAAAAACGCTCAAAAAATGTAACGAAAATACCAAAAACTGCAATAAGAAAATGCAAAAAGGTGCAAACTATTGAGAAACATTGGGACTAAATTAAGTTTGCAATATACAAAGATCCTTTTCTAAAAATCAGAGAAAAGATAGTGATCAGTGATTTCCTAAGGAAAATGATCCTTAGGTACTTGCGTTTACAAATCACCACAAATCAAGAGGGCAACACTGTTTTTATTTGGAAATGGTACAAATTTACCACAAACAAACAAATATTGATGCGAGAGTACAAATTTAAATGCGAGAGTACAAACATCTCATTGGAGACAAATGATTTTTCTGGCCTGGGATCGAACCCATGAACCGGTCGCGCTTTAACCAACTGCGCTAATCCATCTTCCCTGGATGTTGAAATATAATGAATAATAATAAAATGAAAGGAAGCTTATAAGGTTTTATAAAAGTGATGTAAACTCCTCTAGAAGTTTCCTGTATTTTTTATCGCTTCTTGAGCCAATTTGCTTGATTCTCAAAATAAGAAAAATCTCGATGTAAGCAACATTTTGCCGCTGACAGAAAACTTGCTCAAAATAAGATTCGACTGAACTCATGGGCTCTGTCTCAACCCAGGATTTGAATTCAGCTGTAGCGACAGTAGATGTTTTACTTGCACTCAGAGAGCACCTCCAAATCCCAAAGAATCCGGGCTAATTCGAACAATGAAGTCATCCTCTCTTCTTCATCGGGCTGCTTCATTGTTCAATTTGTTAACCATCAGTCTCCGTCGGGAATATGTAGGAGCTGATCCTCTAACAGCATTTAAGGCATAATTGGACAAATTTTTGAATACTATTCCTGACCAACCCACTATACAAGGGTTGTATAGATCTGCCAACAATAACTCATTGGTAGATCAAATTTAGTATAAATATTCATTGTTTGAATGATTATATTCATGATTTATTTTTACAGGGAATCAATTCTATGTTATTATTTTTTTCTAATTTTTCAATTTTTCAATTCTTCTATTACTGTTTCTAATTTTCATGAAATATCCATCCATCGCTTTCGTTGAAAAAGAATGTTTTTGTCAGCTTGGGCGGTTAAATAATAAACAATGAGCACTTGCAATCAAATAATGTTTTACAATCATCCTCGCTTAGAAACAAAGGTTGGGCGATAGTCAGAATAAAGCTTTCCGTAACGAGTTGGGGTCCAAAGTGAAACTGTCTGGAAAGTGTTCATTTTCCGGTTTCCAACACACCTTTGGGACGTTTTACTATGGGCAGCTAATTCTAGAAGGGAATGCTTTTGTTATATTTTCCATGAGCTGACGTTTGGAACTTTTGTCATAGCATTGAAGCTTTATTGATGTATGTAGTTAAAATTCGAACGAAAATAAATGCAAAGGCCGTTAATCAATGGACACTATAATTTCAAGCTTGTTGGTGGGTCGTGTCATGAATAGGATTGTCGTAGTGAGGCTGGGAGAAGATTGTACTAAGTTGGTGGATGCTCAATTCCTGGATTTGGATAAAGCGCGTGAAGACGTTGGAAAACGTATAGAATTTTGTAGCGCTCGTATCTACTCTAAAATCCCAATTTATTTAGCTTATCCCAGTAGTTCAGTGATACATTTGTTAACACATCTCAACACCCTTTCAATCTTGTTCAGCGGAGTTGCTGTCTATGGTGGCCAAATGGGTGATGCATATTTTAATGGGGCTGAACAATTGAATCGTAAACAACTTTCATCACATTCATTGACTTCAGAGATTATATCCAGTGCTTCAAATTTGGATCGAAATACCCAAAAACATCTTAGCACTTTTTGGACCCACAGTGCAATGGGGAGGGAACAACTAAAATCTTATTATGTAATTTAAATTCAGTTCCAGAGAATAGGTAGAAAAAAGGGAAAAAGGAGAAAAATGTTAAACAAAGAGTATAAAGAAAAATGTCAAACAGATTTACTTTCAACTTAACAATTTCTTGAAGGACCATGTTCGAAATGGACTATTATCAAGAGTTGGAGCAGCAACAGAATTTTTCAAACTCTCTAAATATTACCCAACTTTGAGTGTGTGTTGACATTGCAAAATATTTTTAATCGGAAAAAGCTTTCCAAGTGTTTTAAGTGATACTTTATATCTTATGAGCTATTTTGACGTAACCTTCAAACTCGAAAATTTCACTTTGCTTCGTGACATTAAAATACTTTCAATTTTCTTCTAGAATATTGTGATTTTAATTGCGACTTCCATGACAATGACAAAAAAGCACAAAAAGCTTTAAAACATATTTTTTACAGCTTTATCCATCTATCTGTCAGGACTAAGCCATCCTTGCAGTAGTTAACAAAAGTTCTACTTTGTGACTAGAATTTTATGGCAAAAAGAAAAGGTAAACATCTTTTCACAAGGGACATGAATTTGAGATGAATAAATTTATCAAATCTTTATTATTTAAACTGATAATTTTCACCAATCCAGAATTCATGCGTCTTTATAGCAAATTTTACGGACGTCTGAGAAATGTGCCACTCGACGATTTTCTTGAAAACAAATCCGATGCACCGAAATTCTCAAGATCATGTTTATTGAAGACATTCTGTTTTTTAATTTAGTACAATCCGTGTTCTAAAAATAATATAATTGGATTCGTTTTCTAAAGCCAAATGATTGTGATGTCTGAATATCAAAACTGTTGGATGATGGGGTCGGCGAAGTTCAGTTCGTTGTTCAAACTTTAAGTTCCTGGTTCGCCCAAGGGATAAGCTAAATAAAAGAACATTTCACAGGGTGACTAGGATCATCTTGGACAAATTTTATTGTTTTCATAATTTGTTTTCGAGTACAAAATGGGTTTTCGAACATTGTTACACCTTCAAATACTTTGATTCTGCTATTTCGTGTTTCTAAATTCTTTAGGGAGCTTTTGAAGGATGGTTAGACCTAAGTTCTGAGATCAGTTTGAAAGAAATTCACTATGGCAAAGAATCAAGAAGGCTCTCGCATTGTTCGACAAAGAGAGGAGGGAGGGTTCAAAGACACTCTACAGAGAATCGATGTTGGAATGTGCAATTGTGTTACTAGTCAGATTGCACATTTTTAGCCCAACATATTGTTCCATCCAAGGAGCACCTAACAGATATTTCTAGTAATGGATATTCACAACAAGCAAGACATTTAAAGGCAGTGCTGAAAATTACACTTGGCAGTGATGACGTGGAGAATCTTGATGGAGGTATTTTTAACATGGGGCATGTAGAGAATACATGAAACAGAATGATTGGTTTGGCATGTTGTCCTCCTCTCCACACCTCCATTGAGGCTACTTTAGAGAGGTTCTCGATTGTTCTGGAAATTCTTGAAAGCGTTTCCATAGACAGGACGAACGCAATACATCTTTAGCTCTCTCGAAGGGGGTTGGGTCCTCATTCGAACAGAGCAAAAACTAATCGACCATGGTTGTATAATTAATCACACTCTTGAAGATGGGTTTGGAACCCTCATTGGATTGTTTATATGTACACACACGGACACATTCGGGAATAGGCAACAACAGCCTATGAACACTTTTTTTACACTGTGGCCAATTTGGAATTCACAGATTCTGGTCACTCTGCGGCACCTGATTAATACAAGAGAAAGGCGGCGGCAAAGGAACCATTTGGAAGAAATCAGGATGTCAGGAGAGAGAGCTGGAACTCTGCTGAGGAAATCGCCGTTTCCTTCGATTCAAGTGCGAATCATCGGGTGCACAATTGGATTCTCCTCTTAAATGCACTTGGGCAGACACAAATGCTTTGGCGGATTGGGGCAGGGCAGACAGTTTCACTGTTTTGAAGGGCTGCAAACTTTTCGAATCGGTCCATTCATCTGGTAGGCTACAAGAGAAAGAAACAAAAAATGTCAAAATCAAGTGTGGAGGAGTCAGGGGCATTAACTCGGGCTTACATATTGTGGGGGGTCCATCTCTGTAGCACTTGGGTCTCTCCAGTCGATGGATCTATTTTTCTGGCCAGGGTCTCGCCTTTGAGGGTGATCTCATTCGAGCTAAGTGATATGTTCAGATCATTTTCACAGACTGAGTGGACCCGTGCCAGTTGTTCTTGCATTTTGGCCATCATGCCCAGGTCAAAGAGGTCAAAAATCCTCGCCGAGTAAATAGTCTTGCGATATTTAAGTTTTCGACCGGCTTTCCGCATGGATTTGACAATTGAGTTCAAAGGGGTGGACGATCCAGAATTCGAGTCCATGCTCTTACGAGCAGAACCATGGAAACCGGAGCTTGTTCCGGGTTGCGATTGGTTAGCATTGGCGGTGGTGCTCTTGAAGTGGCCATTGACATGTCTCTCCAAAAGACTCTGAGTGCTAAACCTCTTTTTGCAACCATCAACAATACATTGAAATGGCTTGTTACCCCCATGGGATAGGATGTGCTTTTCAAGCCATGTCCTTGAACTAGAACCCTTGCCATGGACCTTGCAACCCATCCAGAGGCACTTGTACTGAAACTCGTCTTGGCCCTCGATGTTTTGGCTATCGGCGTGAACATTCTGGAAAGAGGGTAAGTACTCGATAATAAAGAGGTTGGTTCTTTTATTTAGTACTAATCACTCGGCTGTGGTATTACGAGCAATCCATGTACTACCTACCTTTAAGTGGTCGATAAGCTTTCCGGTGGATTCGAGAGCTGCTTCACAGGCCTTCCACTTGCAGAGAGTAGTGTCCAAAGAGGGCCTCGTCAATGGAAATCTGATGACGGAACTCGGCACTTCAAAGCAGCTCTCATCATTTCGATTAGGTTTGAGACTCTCTTGATTCAAGGGATGAGAGGGATGGGAAGAGAGTTGACCAGACGTCTTGAGATCTTCATGTGACACTTCTGAGCTGAATATAGTAGTCTGGTCTTTTTGTTCAGAATGGATTATGGAGGGGGGAAATTGGTCAGCTTTCTTCGCATCTTTGAGTTGCTTTAGCTGAGATATCAGGTAGAGATCATTCTTATTCTGGTGATGTTCTGGATCAAGCTTGGTGGGTAGAGAGTGTGGTGGTGGTACTATGGTTGGCGCGGGTGGCTGTGACGAGATTTCAGTCTTGAGGTTCAGGATTCGATCAAGCTTTTCTTTCCTTAGGGCTGTAAAATGCTTCGTTTCTGACAGGTAGGATGTGATCTTTCCCTTTGAAGAGCTATCATCCTCTTCTAGTTTAATCTTTTTGGCAATGACTACACTTGACGAAGAGGATTGTGATGAACAATCTGAATGCCGGCGCTTAAGAAGTTTGACACAGTCATTTGAGGACATTCCACTTGGCACTTCATGGTCCAGTGCTTCTAGACTGGGAATCTTCTCGAGAGCCACACGTACTTGTTGGAGCATCAGTCGTGGATCCAATGGATCCACTTCGTCAAAAGTGCAACGGCGCTTTACGGCTTGTGGCCGCTTTTGGAAGTTGGAAATAGAGGAGGATTCGGTTTTTATCGAGGCAACAGCAGGAACTAAGGGCTCTTTAAGATCCTCCGAAAACCCAAGATCGGTGTCGTCCCGTGACGCTTGACTCTCCGATGACCATTCTTCAATCGAACCTATAAACGGAACAACCGAACGATAATATCGATCTGATTCGACCATCGTCAGAAATCAAATGGGTACTCACCGATCCCGGAGTCCTGCTCATCCCTTGGACTTGGTGTGCTTCGTTGGTAATCGGAGGTTTCACTGGAACTTCCTGTGGGACTGGGAAGTGCCAAAGCGGTTGTTCCTGCGCCAACGACATTCAACGAGTTCTTCCTTTGATAGCACCTAGTGGATGACCCACCAGCCAATGAAGACATCTTGATTGAAGGTGGAAGGAATGATGAGGACATTGAGGATGTGACGTTAGACGCTCCACGCCTGGAAAAAGAAACCTCCGTTGTTCAAGCAAGTGTCCTTTTTGACAAAGGGAATTCAAATCGGAGTGTCAACTCAAGTCACCTGTGACTTCTTGTATGCACCATGCTGGAACAACCTAAGATATTCTGCGATGGGTCCGAGTCTAGTACTATCGATCAGGATGCATCTCTTGGTGCAACTGCATCTCTTTTTTCGCTTGCAAGCTTCATACGTCCCTAATTGTCTTCCTGGTGGTTTAAAGCAACAAAGGCACTTGGCCTGACTTCATGCCAGCTTGCTTGCTCCAACAACCAAGATTGCATCTTGGGAAGGCCTTGAAAGAATAAGTGGAATGCAACAACCTCCTATGCAACCCTGTCACTATTAACTGGAGTGAGTGCAGTTGCATGCGAAGGCAACCGACCAAAAAACTATCCGCACTCGTCTTCCACAATTGTACAGGAGCGTTGAACACAAATGTTCATTTCGAAACTTGCATGAGATTTGTGCTCGAAATCCAGAGAGACTATTTGAACATGTGCCGATTTTAAATGCGCCCTAAACGATGCTTCTTTGTGCTGATTATATCCGTTGCTCGATCTACAGTATCTACGGTATTACTTAGTGTCTCTCTGATCAAATTGTTCTTACCTATTGTTTGGGAAGCTCTCTGAACAAAGAGAGGCGAGTCGTTCTTGTTTCCACTTCGGAGTCGGGTCTTAGTGGAGCATATGCATTTCCTCAAGATTTTCCTCACTTTTTGAAGCTAACTTGGGCCTGAGAAAGCTGGACTACAAAAACTACATTCACCATGAGACCACATGGACTCATTGATTGCGCTCATTTCATAAGAACGGACTCAAAATCCTCTCATTAGAGAGGGTCACTCATTCACTCACTCACTTACGCACTCACCACTCACTCCCTCACTCACTCGTTCGTTCGTTGTTCACTTGTCGTTCATTCACTCATTCATGACCATCCTGAGGCACCATTCGTGATCAAGAACATATGCGCGAGCGAGATGATCTCTCGACCAAACCAATTGATTTTGTTGTTGGATTGGTTTGGATCTTGGTTTCTCTCCTGCATTTCACAAAAGCACCATCACATTTCACATTCGAGTTGTACTCGTTTTAATGAGACTGAACTGAAGCGACCAACGAGTCCCCTACTCAGTCTCCACTACTCACTAGTTCCTGTGTCCACTTCACACTGTGCATGGATGGAGGAGAACGAGAAGAAGGTGGAGGAGGAGGAGAGAAGCGACTTGCTAGTTTGTGGTAGTGGTAGTCGTCGTGGTGGACGTGGGGTGGTAGTTCTTATCACTCTGAAAAGCTGCTCAGGAAATTGGCGATGGTCTCAAGTGGCACAACTTGATCAACTTTCGTCATCATCACCGAGTTGTTGTTGTTCTTCTTCTTGAACCTCATCACCACCACCACCAAGATCAATGGGCACACTCGGAACTCTGATTGAATCCCCAACAGCGTTGGTGGGATGTGCCCCAAGTAAAAGGAGTTAGTTCTCCTTGCTCCCCGTCTTCTCTTCCTCGGAGGAGACAACTTTTTAGATGATCAACTCTTCGTCTCCTGCTTGATCTTCTTTGGCCTGACTATTCGTCGTTCCATTTGGAGGGCCAAGCAAGAGAGCAAGCAAGCAAGCAAGCTATCGAACTAGTCGTGGAAATGGCTGGCTGCTGCTGGATTCTCTTCTCTCGACGACGAGTTTTTACTACCCTAGGTTCGCGGTCGTTTCACTCGGATAGTCGGCGTTTTTGTCGCCGGAGAAGTCGCCAATGAGCTTCCCCCTTGGCCCTTTGTTCCTTTCCTTCCCCAGTCTTTGGCTCGTAGTTCGGTTTGGACGCCTCTCTCTGTGTCTTTCAGTCACTCTTTCGAGTCTTTCTTCCTTCCCCTTAGAAAAAATGCCGCCGCTCGCCCTCGATTGTCGCCGGTGGTGCTCCCTCGACATGGGCACCATCATCATCAGCAACCTTCGCCAGCTCTGTCCGATCAATGTTGTTCCCCACTTCGTTCTCCTCGGTGGATGAGCTCTAGTCGTCGTCCTGTTCGGCACTTCCACATACTCCCGACTCGAACGCGAGGATCTCCGTGATGATGGTCTGTCTGCTACTACCAATCCTGCTACATTTTACTAGTTTACTACCCATGGAATGAAGCGAGTGAGGACGCCGGGAATGTATGTAGACAAGGCATTGCCGAGGGCCGGGATGCTCGATCGATGGAAGAAGGTTGGAAGTTGGTCCAAGGCGGGCGAGAGGAAAACAACTGGAGACCATCCATCGGCAAACCCACCCTGATGGGGAAAATTGAGTTGAGCTGAGGAGGGCGCCCGCCCTTCTTTCCTTCCTTCCTTCCCCGTTATGTGGCCGAAGATACATGCACACACCGTTGAGTGGTCCCTTCTGTAGTACGACGTGTTCGTGGGACTCATGCCCATTTGGGCCGAGTTCGTTCACTTGATATATACAGTACACATACACACGCAGGAAGAAGAGCCTAAACAAGGAGAAGCTTCATCTCACGGCGTGTTGGGGGCCGGCGACCAAAGAACAAGGAAAGAGAGAGAGAAAAAAACATTAGAAGGATTTGTCGACTCTACCGCGGCCATCATGGACGGAGGACGGGTCTATTTTGACTTTCCTGACGCTACCGAGGTCTTTCCTCCCGTCTCTAATTCTCGGGGACTGGGGCAAAGACACAAGAGGAACTGGAGACGCCAAGATTCCTCAGACGGACGAGCTTTGTATCGTGTCTCTTATGGCACGGACGGGGGTGGTGATGGCGGTGGTGGTGGACCTACTACCACCCATACATACGTACGAGTCCATCTATCCATCTATCTCTAGATGTCGCCCAAGTATGTCTTTTCTCCTTGGACAATGAGTCCTCCAAGGGCCACCACTCCAATCTTGGGTTTTCGTCATGAAATGGGCTGCCGCCAACGTGTCTCGGACATGTGGGCTCGATGGCGATGGATGGGGTCGTCGCAGTGGGGAGAGATTGAGAGAGCGTGGGCCATCTTGACTCCTCATCATTTGTGGCGGAAGAAGGGCTAAGAGAGGTCGTCCCTCGATCTGGCCATGACCAACAACTTGGTCATCTGAGCTGTTCCATTGACTCGAAACCACTTCTCTTTCCCTCGCCTTCTCCTTCAGCTGGTACCTTACAAACACAGGGGGTGAGGAATTACCATTTTCGGCTGGCTGGCCTCATCTACCCCACTCGAACCATACCAATCATGATGGCGGGAAAGAGTCACGACGTACCGCAGAGTGAGAAACAGCTAGCTAAGAACTCCTTGTCCAAGCCAAACAAGGTACTAGCACCCCCTCCTTCCCTCCCTCCCTCCCTCCCTCCCTCAAGGAGGAGGTGGAATCTGGATGGAATACTTGCGTCGTAGTATCAGTCAGTCAAGTTTGGTGGTGGCTTCAAACGCAAAACCCAAACCAGGTTCGTTTGTTCGGCATTGAAACCACCCCTGAAACTTCTCTGAGATGGAAATCTGCCTGAGAAGTGAAATTCACTCGTCTCAGTGCTCAGCAGGCCCATCATTAAATGCAAACTCTGGTCAGAAGCTTGCCTCAGAATGCATCAAACTGTATTAAATCCCCGAGACACAAGCACATGGAATGTATGGTCTGCTTTGGAATGAGGACAAAGTAGATCGTAGAAGCCTAAGACAGCTTCATTGCGAAGATGAAGCCCTCAATTCTCATTTTGCACGACACACCACCGGTCGATGACAAACGATGTTTTGACTGGCATTTGCCACTTTTGACTCTTCGCCTGCCATAGAAATTGAGCAGCTGCTTCCGTTCTCAAATCTATTTGTACATATATCTGCTACACAATAATTCATAACAGACACAGCGCTCTTGATCTGTCATCAAGAGACTCGTCAGCTTAAAGCCAAAACCGGAATCGTCTTGGTTCAGGCAAGCTTGATGCTCTTTGTCAATTAATATTGCGTGGAGAACGATGACGAAATTGAGCATGAATGATTGGATGGATACTCAATACATGTGCGCAAGTGGCCAAGCTTACATCCAATCTCAGCTCATGAAATTATCCCCTCCTAATCTCTGGAAAAGAAAGAGGGCGACAAGATGTTAGAAGGCTTTGAAAGGGGTCAAAATGAGTTTTTGTTTCGTTCTACCCTCCCTTCAAGTTGTGAAGCGACCAACCCTTTCAAAAGGCGAATGAGGGGAGTATTAACTATTTAAAGCATAGAAACGAACTTTTTGTTGTCCATGTTGTCGTAAACCCCTTCGTTATCCAGTTCGACCCTTGGGCACATTTCCCACGTTTCTTGCAAAATCCATAAGTTCATGCTCAATTTGCGACGCCATCAAAATATCTATCGCTCATCAGTCATCCTATCCTGACCAACATCAAAATCTTGTACTTTGGTATGTTTATTTGCCACATGTCGCACAAATATTTCAAAAAGGCAAGAAGACATTCTCTTACCAAGAAGCAACAGAGGTTAAGCATTTTAAACTATTTAAAAATTGCTGAATCTAGTCGCGGAGAGAAAGGCTTTCTAAAATTCATCAAGTCTAGAAGTCCATCTAAAGAAGTAGTCAAAGAGTTTGATTGACAAAGCAACTTTACAACCAATTACAATGTCAAGGATTTCTAGACTTTGTGTTAGTGAAGAGTATGTACGTAGATACGGACGAGGGCTCTTGTGTTTTTTTCTATCAGGTAAATCCAGTACTCTATTGCGGTTGCAGTGCGCTGTCCAGGAAACGCTTATTATCCATGACACCTACCCACTTTCTGACTTAATATTTGTCTTTTAGTAAGTGATAACTTCCTTCCACTTTGCACGGTCGGTTTGGTGTTAACTAAAGTTGATTGGGCAAGGTCCCTGGAGTCTCATTTCATTCATAGGATTATCTGGTCGCCATTGAGAAATGTGTCAAAAATGTCCCGCTAAAAACCAGTTTTGCGTCTAATTGGATATCTAGAGCAAAACTCAAACACCATTGGAGTGCCTTGACGAATTCGGCATTTTTTCCTATATCTTCATGAACGTACAAAAAGTGTGGAAGATGAACCACTGAATTTCCCAGAGTGCTTACTTCCATCTGGTGAACCAATAGCGCAATGTCTGAATGAATGAATTTTATTTCACGTGCTTGAGTGAGAAATTGGCGGAAGTTGAGCGTGTTCGACTCGATTTCAGCCACGACCAAGAAAGATGATGATGATCATTGTTAGTTACAAACTAGAAGCAAACGGCATCCTCCAAAGTGGCAAACGAGTCGCTGAAATGAAAACAACTAGTGAACGATCGAACGTCAGTTCGTATTTTGGTGATTTGGTAAAAGGTGTTTTGATATCACTTTTACCAAAGCTAGGTGAAATAAATCAATTGGTGAACAAGTGCTTCTAAGCTGAACAGTTGTTGGGTTGAGTATTAGTGAGCTAATTAATCCTCAAATTGTTGAAGGAGTTTCGATCGTTTACTAAAATTGCGCAAACGTGGTTTACAATGCAGGCACACATATTCGATAAAGATAGGAAGTGGGAGGCAATTTGGAGACGATTGTTGAAATAAATGGCATGTGAATCCCGCGAAGAAAAACAATCATTTATGGCTCGGGCTGAAAAATTTAGTAGAGCCCAGCTAATAGGCCTCAATGTTATTTGTTCCTTCATATCTTCATTTCGGAACAATTTGCATTCATGGCTCTGTTCATCACGTTTTAGAGAACCAACATCCTTTTACGAACTCAATCAAATATTTACCTCGAATGTTCAGTTCATTTAAAAACCAAGAAAGACCGGCCTCCTTTGGGGAAAAACCCCCAATTTTCGACGGCAACCAATGCCAAGACATCGTGTGCCACATTAATGTTTCGGCAAAAACTCTAATTGAAGTCTCCCTGGTGGATGAAAACTGGAGAAAGCCAGTTTTTGCCTTTGTCCACTTTCAGACCTTTTTGTTCCAATCCAATTGGCCCAGTTTGACTCTAATGTAACCTCCCATTCGTCTCTAAACAAAGCTAGAGAGTCTCAAGAATCGTCAAGAAAGAACATTGACATGAACACACAGTAGTACTTTGAATAATCTTCTCAGCTATGCATTAATAATTCAAATTGGTAAACTCGATTTTCGATTTGCCTTTCAAGTTGCCAGAGCTAAAATCGGTTGGCTGAAAAAGAACGAGGGTAATGCACACCTTCCAGTAGTTGGTATAACGAAGTGGGGTTCTTCTAACTTTGAACCCCATGAAAAGAAGGGGTTGGACCAGATTGATGTTTGAATTACAACGAGCGTTCCTCCCGAGATGGCGAGCTAAAAATCTCAAATATACGCAGGAATTCGCGCCATATCTCGGTTGCTGTAGAACCTTCGGAATGAGATTCTTCAGCCACTATCTGGGCTCTCAATCCTATTTTTCAAGTTGAACAAGAAAAGATGCTTTTTATGTCCACTTTTTTGTGCTGGGCATGTTCTATTCATCAAGTAAGGAGGCACACACACTCTCTCACAGAGCGGCAGTCATCCCAACTTTGAGTTATTCTAACATAGAACAGACAACTCTAGAAGACGTTCCGCTGGTTCCGCCAACATGGATTTGACCTGATTTCAATTTTTGTTGATCCCAACTTGATTTTGCTTGTTCAGGTATAAGCTTATAGTATTAATTTTTACTTAGGTGTGAATTGAAAGCTCCTCTATATCATCTTTATGTAATCTTATTATGTGCATAAAACAATGGCTTTGCATTTGCCAACGATTTATTGACAAATCTACTTATCTGATCAAGTTTGAAGCATTTTCATCAGCATTGTTTCAAAACAAAAAAATAATTTACAATGAAATTTTTCAAAAAAACAACTCCGGTTTAGTGCCGAACGTAAATATCAGTTAGAAGCTATCTTTTTGTAAATCTTAAAAAACGAAGTAGCAGCCACGCACACCAAAGAATGGAGTTCATGCAAATTAGGGCACATATTTTTCCAAAAGAATTTTGAAAAAGTGGCCTTCATATCTTTTTTAAAAAGTAAATTAATTATCTGTATTCGATGCTAAAAAATAATTTCAAAGTAAATTCCATACGATATATGCCTTTTTGCGCCTTACTTATGGTTTTGGTTAAGTCCGCCAAGGGCGAAAACTTTTGGTATAGATTATTGGCTCCACTACAAGTATATTTTACCAACGTGATTCTTGGTGGACTGTCTGTGGTTTCTACCTTTTGTCCATCCATTCACCTCGTCCCTTCTCTCTTTTTCATTGCTCCACCTTGTATGATGAGCCTTTTACTTCCAAGATACTTTGAATACTGTGTTGTATAGTACAGCTGTTGACTTGGATCGGGCCGCAAAAAAACTCTTGAGGGCAAAAAATTGTTCTCTGCCCTAAATATCTTGGAGACAAAGAAACACACCCGAGAGCTTCACATGATCAAATAATTCGTAATTATACTAAAAGTAGACATTAATCACGAGCCGCCAAGGCAGGAAAGTTTTCCGAATTCTTGTTTATGAAGACACTCTTTGATTAGAACAGTAAAGTGGACCGATGGATGGAGTTTTATCTAGGCTCTAGAAACATGATTCAACCTAAAAAGGCAGTAAATCAGATTAGCCTGTTCTGTGCACGGGTATGGATGATTTAATTTTCCAGCCAATACAATTCGATGGCGTTCTCTGGCTCATTTGCTTCACACACTCCAAAGTAGGGAGTCATCGCCAGAAGAGTCCCTTTTAAGTTGAGAGTTATTTATTGGACGGTATTAAATTCAAGCTGTTCTACCGAAACGGATTCAGATGGACCGGAATCCTTGAATAGACTTGGATAAACCACCCAGGATGAAAAGAAGGATTAGACTCGTAAAAGTTCGCTGGTCAGCGGGCTTTTAAGTTATTCGAACGCGTTGCTGGCTGGGAAAGACAGCCATATGGGGGTTCACAAAACACGACTTATGCAGTTATTCACCAGCGAAAGAAAAGAGAAGAGATGGATGGAGAGCGTAATTGCAGTAAGCTTTGCGAAGAGCTAGATAGAGAGCTTGAGGAACTAGAGAAGTGACAATCACATTCTCTAGGGATCCTCAGCAAAGAGAATATCTCTTTTTGAGCACAAAAAATTATAATAAAAAGATCTTTGGAACAGTCGTAATTCAGGTTGATGGAAACTTTTTGAAAAGTTGGATGGATATTTGATCCATATTTGATGTGCAAATTTTGGGATGTTGTTTTGAACTGATTTTGAGGAAAGAACTCGGCTTTTGAAAGATTGACATTTCAACCACCAAGTGGATATGGAAACGGAGTTTGACAGAAACAAGAGTCTTCAACATAAGTTTTAGGAAAGAATGGTAACATTGAGAACTTGATTTCAACGTCAAGACTAGAATAAATGGCTGCTTATTTATTGTTCATGAACCAAGATGTTTCCCTCTACTCCTTTCTTCAATTCAACATTTCCCATTTGACATGTAATTGTAGGGTACAAAACTCTATTTCTCTTCGATTCGGTTAGAGTTATACATTTTATTTCAGTGTTGTCATTCACTCATCGAGCTCAGCCGCGCTCATTATCATTTCAAAAGCATTGACCAAGCCGAATTTTGACAGACCCTTATCAGCATCACATGATTTATAACATCGTATTTTACGAGGCATTTTCTCTGTTCCGCTGAATGTAACAGTGAGACTTCTCGAGAGAAAAATTGGTAGTCTTTCAATGATGGATTGGGCGTACTACAGAAAGATCGTGGAGTCGCTCTTTGGACTATATTCTACGAGTATTCTAACGTCTTTAGCGAATCCATTCAATTTGACAGTTTTTGGCAGCTTTTCCGTTTGATGAATGGTCTGTTTGTCGAACGCGTGGTCGTCCATTTTTGAGGAGAAACGAAGGGGAGGCAAGCACATAAATTTCGACCAAAAGAAATGAGACGTGAACGCGATCATATGGGCCCTCTTTGAGTCACACACTCCATCATGCAAATTGCCTACTATTTCAGGCAATATTTCTCACAATGACGACCAATTATTAGAATGATGAGCGCATCAGTTCGGTTGTTGACAGTGTCAAATTGAGTGAATTGCGGTATTCCAATGAGCGGGCGAAGATAAAAATGTGATCCAATCGGTGTTTAAGAGCCTGGTTTCGTTTGGTAAAGGCCCTTTTATTTTCTGACAATCATGCATGTTTGTTCTCGCTTCAAGTCCCAATTTTGATTATTTAATTACAATCCATTACTTCGGGATATACTGTATTTTACAAGTCATTTAAAATGAATGCTTTCAATGGATTCACAACTTTCAAACTGTATTCTTGTATGTTTGCAATGATTCAATGGGATTAACATTAAAATTCCTATTCAAGTCGGGGCTTTTTGGAGCCTGAAGTTTTTCGCTTGTCAATGAGAGCCGAGATCTGGTTCCACTCACGATCCAGTTTTGCTTTCTCATTTTTGGGACCCACTTTTCCTCGCGTTTTTCGACCTACGGATCCAAAATATTAGCAATGAATAGATCATTGGTGTGACAAAATGAACAAACTAAAACTATTTTGATAATCAAGGTCTTTAAGAGATCCTTTATAAGGAAAATATTAAAATTCGACAGCAATGAAAACTAATATAGATCATGGAAAGGGATCAGAAATGAGTTATCAAAAAATCGCTCTCCCTCGAATTAGCAATAATAACATCGTTAATATGTTACTGAAAATGATTTACTAGGGTTAACCCTTGCCATATTTAGACAAACGAAACTGAAATTATTTAAAAGTTTAAAATCGCGTTTCGGATTGTCAAAGTGTCTTTTGTCTACTTTATGCAATTTAATTCTCACCATAGAATTCTTTAGATTTCACACAATGGAAAGTGTTTAAAATCTCGAATTATGTAAGGAATGTTTATCATACACTCACGTTGACCATTCCTAAAAACGTCACGGCAAATTGCCAATATGCTAAATTTCACTCAAACTGTGAGTCAAATTATGAAATTGCTAGAAAAAAAAAGAGGGTTCGTTCACAGAAATTGACGACGATATTTTCACAAAGTGAACCGCTGTTGTTAGGTGTTGATTCCTTAAACCCAACTTGCAAGAGTTCAGACCTTAGCAAGTTGACATTGATTTTCATAAATACTGATTGATTGATTAAATGATCTATTTAATTAAAAATAAACGAAAATAAATTGTAATTCAACTTGATTCGATGCACCAGCTTCAAAAATCTAAACGCAACTCGAGTCGTACATTTGAAGCCCTCTTTTCATGCAACACCTCTTTTTTGTTCTTACCTTCTGTCATTTTTACACCATACTGAAAAGCGGCTTTGGGCAAAGCTTCCTGTTTGGATTTGTATTCAGCATATTCCTCGGCTGTATCAAAGTCCCATCGGCCCACAGGCCCTTTCTTGTTGCCAAGATCCATCTTGGAGTAATCAGCCTCATCATCACTGTCGTCAATAGCATCGTTCATCTCCTCCAAACCCGGATAACATTCGGCATAACCATCATAATTGGTTTCCAATCCTACGCCGCCTTTGGCGGCTTCCACTTTGCGCTTACTTTTGTCACGTTCTCGCTCACCTAATTTCCGGATGCTAATACGAGCAAGCAATTGGTCATTAATCAATCGTAACTTCCCCCACATTTCTAAGCGTGGAACAAAATCAACTGGAACTCACTAGTCTTTGTCTTGGTGAGTGAGCCCGCCTTTGAAGTTGTCGGCTTCCTCGTTTTCATTCGGATCTTTGTCGAAATAGTTTCGTTTACCATCACGTTCTCGACCTCCTCGATCTTCTGGACGATCCCGACCTCGATCTCTTTCCCTTCGATCTCGACCTCCACGGTCTCGATCACGACGATCGCGATCTCGATGACGATCATCCCGATGATCCTTTCGTTTCCGGGTGTCTGGTACGTAATCACCAACATCGTCATATATGGGTAAATTGGCGGCAGAGGCAGCCTTGAACAAAACATATCGATAACAAATGTGAGTAAAAAAAGGTTGGAAAAAGCTAAAGATTAAGTGTTTCCTCGGCGACAATAAAGCCTTGGTAACTGATCTGGATGATCCGATTTCCAGTAATTGAAAATCCCTTTGGCCAATTAGGAAAGCAAAGCGGGTGCCATTAGATAGAACGTGCTCTTCTTGACGAATAGTATTCTTTACAAGAAGTCACACTCGCGTTAGTTGACATAAAAATCAAGAGCAAGAATTTCCGAAGCAAATACACGTTTCCGGCTATCTTTTTTCTTGAGATTACAGTAATAAAAAAGAATCAAAATCGAACTCACTTGTTGGGCGCGCATCTCCTTGAGCTCTTCTTTATCCATTTGTATAAGTTTGTCCTTCTTTTTCTTCTTATTGGACTTGCCCGCTCGCAAATAGGAAAGAATCTGAAAGCAATAAAGATCAAAACTATCCTCAATTTTAGTCTCAATTTATCCCAACCAACCTGGGTCAACTTGTTGATGACAATATCGTTGGTGGAGAGAGTGGTTTGATTGGCCACTGTGCCTTCAACATCGGCCTTACTTCGAATTGTCGTGGTGGGGATATCACTCTCACCAAAATCCTCTTCCAAGTCCATAACATACGCCATTCGACCGGGGAAAAATAACTCATTGCTCTTGGGATAGTTCGGGTTGAATAATGTTCTATTGGTAGATTTAAAAAAAGGTAATCTTAACTAACTTAGCCTAAGTTGTTTCTCAAGTCCAAATTTAGTAGAAAATCTACAATATCCATTTGGGTTCTGGTTAGTGATTTTGGATGTTTGAAAATTCTAAGGTTTCATTCAATAATTTTCACATCGTTAGAAGTGATACGATGCTTTTTCGTTTCATTTTCGCAAATATCTTTGCTTTTCTCTTTTTTTGCTGCCATCGGATTTCTGAACACTCAAATCTGTCACAAATGAATCCTGTTTTAATGCGTTTGGTACCCATCATTCACAAATCTTAAGAAACGAGCTCAAATTTTTTGATTTTACTAAAACCATTAATCCTTTTGCGGACGGATTTTCTCTATTGTAGACGGATTAGACCAACCCCGAAGTTAACTCGGTAAACATACGAATTCAAACTTACCTCACAATGTTCTTGCCCATGGCCGTCCGACATTGACTCTGGAGTTCATCTTCGGGATTGATCACTTTGGCATTAGCTATCTCCTCCTTTTTCTCATCCACTAAGTTCTCCTCAGGTTCAGTCTCAGCCGTACCTTCCGTTTCCCGATTGGCAATCTCACTTCGGACCTTTTGCAACAAGGCGAAATCCAAACCTACGAAGACAATCATTCGGCCAAACATTCCAACCAGAGCCTTTCCATGATCCTTTCGATTCCGTTACCCTTGACCAAATGGGTGTGTTCCATGTCTCCGCCCAAGAATTTGGACTCGTGAATCTTTTGTCGTCGAGCTTCAGCCGCATCAAACGAGCTCTTGAAATCCGGTCCCACCGCTCGATATCCACTCGTGGACGACGCGATTTCATCATTCACCGGCGCCATAGTCCCTTCAATGGATCCTTCCTCCGCCCCCACCACTCCACCCACCCCCACGCCCCCTTCGCGTCTCTCTTTGGCCCGATCTCGGTATTTAGCGGCCAACAAAGCCAATTGATCGTCTTCTTCCTTCTTCAATTTGGCGTAATACGATTTCTTTTTCTTCCGATTCTCGGCCTTTTCGTTGTTGGAAGACACCTTTTGAGCCGGTCGAGGGGCGGCACCCGAAGCGCCTCCGCCCCTAACTGGCGTGGCCATCATGCCCGAGCCTAAGGTGGGTGTGGCCCCGACGGAGGTTGAGCCGCCACTCCCACCTCGGGGCGTCATCATGAGCTTGCGGAAATCCTCATTGGTCATCCGTTGAGAGGCGGGCTCATGACGATGACCGCTACCACTAGAACTACTGGCATGATGGTCGGAACCGGGGGCCAAAAACTCGTCTGTGAAATAATGAACAGTATTGATCTTTATTATGACAAGTCAATCTCATTGGACACGCGTACTGTAGATAGTTCTTTGGCTAATATTGCAGTATCACGGATATGCAATGTGGATATAAAAAGGCTCTGTCAGGCTTAGCTCGTTTGTGCCCGTGATACTTAAAGTTATCCTCAACATTTTGTAGTACTAAATACAAGGAGGGAACGATTTCGGGTTTGAATATGACGCGAAAAAAGGGAACAACGAGGGTAATTCTTTGGGCAGAAAGCCAGGGTTCAATGACACAAAAAGTCTTACGTTCTGGCATGATGATGAGAGTGAGAAAAAATATCCTGATTTGGGGATTTGATTAATGAATCGATGTTGTTTGTTATGGATTTATGAGAAGACGAGAGAAGAGTCAGGGTGACTTTTTGTATTTTTTTTTGAAGGGGTGAACGGAATAAAAATTAAAATCCAGAGATTTCTATTTTTAACTCAACAGTCTATTGAATTCAAAGAAAATAGTTTGGTTGGTTATTTTCAGGAGGAAGTTTTCTTGAGTTCATTCAGAATCCAGCATTTATGGAAAAAAATATTCGGTTGTGTCCGAAGCATGGGTCACCTTCTGACGTGTTTTAGTTTTTGACTACTGATGGGGGCAATCCACAGATTGGATTGGAAGATTGCTGATTGAACCAATTTTAACGCTGATTGGAGAGACTGGTGATTAGTGATGTGTTTCGAACCAGGAATACTGCCTTTTTTTACTCGGAACTTTTTCGCTGTTAAAAAGGGCAGGTTGTATTGTACTTTCTGAAAAGACCTAAACAGGGACCAATTTGGCAACTCTCGAACTAGTTCGATTTCGAGTTCCATCGATAGTTTTAAAAATGGATTTTGAGTTGGCAGTGCTGCCATATTTTATGGTAGGTAAGGTCCATTGTTGTCGAAAAGTTAAGTTGTGGTCAGATTTTTGACCCTAAATAACAAAATGACAAAACTCTGCCAAAAATCCAACTCGAAACACATCAGTACTGGTAATTGGATTGAGATTTTCAAGGTGATCCTTCGACAAACAGTGTTGCCAAAATGGGTGTAAGATTTGTAATGAAACAAATGTGCCGATATTCAAAAGTCTGATCCTAGAAACTATGCAACAGACGTCCTAGATGTTTGACTCTTGTCATATAAATTATCAGATTCCATAAACGATGTAAGTTTCAAATGGTGACCTTTTTTGTTTGGCTCTGTTAAGTATTTTTTGGCAAGTCCTTCTAACTTGTAATCCCTTTCAAATTTAGTGATGCTGAAAACAGTTGATGTGTGGCCAGGTTTTTGAATAAAAATGGAAGAAGGGCTGTTTGTGGATAGATATGGCAAAACTGGCTTCTTCTCAATTTTGTGACTTACGAGACAGAATTTAATTTGTTGGTTTTTTCAGTCGGCACATATTTTGCTTCAAGATTAGGGCCAAAAATTTTTGGACTTTCAAAACTTCAAAAAGAAAAATAGTTCGGCCGGAAAACGCGAAAATAAATTCATTAAATTCATCGTAAAAATTCTGCAAAATGTGAAATTTAGTTCAGAATAAGTTGTAAGGCCTACAAATGGCTTTTTATCAAGCCAGAGTAACCCAAAAGGTGTTTGAAAAGTTTTAGCAAAAAACTTAACAATCCACGCTCTAGTGATCACTCTTGATATAAGAAGCATTTTCACAATTAATGACATTGACAATCAGTTATGATGCAAATTTTAATCCCAGAGTAGCTCAATCTCCATCCTTTATAGAGCGTGTCTGCTTTCGGTTTCGGTAGGTATAACCAAAGCCGAAATTTCAGCTGAAAGTGCTTTCGGTCCATCACTATGTGGAATGGAAGAGCACGATAACACTCCCCGTTTTATTAGTTGAATTGTCTGGGGGGAAAGTTGGTTCTTAATCCATTTTAATTAAATTAATATGCTTTCGAATTAAGGTCCATAGATCGTCAGAAACCAATCTGTTGGCACACATGGACTTAGTCACGAAAGCTGGAAAACCCGAACAAAATGGTGGATAAAATTTACGTTGACTATTCAAAGCATTTGAAAAGCCGAGTACCCCATGGGAAAATACAAGGCATAATGGAGAGAGAGGGAATTGGTGGACACTCTGCCCAATGGGTGGAGGCTTGGGTGACAATTAGAGAATGAATCGTCCTTACTGAGTCACAATCAGATTGGAAACCTGTCACACTGGAGTTTCACAAGGATGATGTCATTAAACTAGCAAGGTCTGGATCTGTTTCGGTTTGTGAGTGAAATGATCTCCCGAATGAGCCGCACTACAACTGCTCAGAGTCTGTGGAGTGAAAAGTCGCAATGGAAAGCTCGGCAAGATTTCTTCACTTTGAGATGTGTTATGAATTAGCATTCTTTGCCAATTATTATCCATTGCACAATTCAAGGGACAACTCCCTGCCCACCGTGATTTTTTTTGAGCTGGAAAAGTCATTTTCAAATACCAAAATCTTTTGCAACCAGTTTCAAGATGTAAATGCTATGCCTCATCAATATATGTATTCTGTTAATTAGTTCACGAATAAAAACACGATAAAATGGTCACTTAAAACATGCTAAAGATTAAATTTTTCCACACAATTCTTAGGCAGTCTTATGGGTGCATTGTCTATTCACTCTTTGCCCTAATGCAAGCAATTTTGGAAACCCTGCAAATTTCTGTGTTATAGGCGACACCTACAAACAGTGAGGGTCCCTGGTGTTTGAAAGCTGCACTAGCTCATCCTTGAAAACAAACCCCGTCGTTTTACTTGACGTTGAGGACGTTTCGACCTCAGAATGTGTGATTGGCCCTAAGATGGAGGCTCAAACTACACCAAATTGTCCCAACACCTTGCGTGCCCTTTTGAGTTCTGACATTTTGTGTGCAGGTGTGTCATCCTGTGCCTGGGATTGATCATGTTTCGTGTCATTCATTTTGAAGACATCTGCCATCGATCAGAATTACTAATGCCACAATCAATTTCCCAAACCCATACCCAAATAAATGTAACCTCAGCTCAAGAATTTGCCATACTGAGCCTGCTTTCAGACATTTGAGGAGTGAAGAATTGTTAAAGTAAATTGTAAATGTAAATGCTAAATCAGTTGAGTGTCTAGTGTGCTTCCAAAAACAACCCAGTACATTAAACTTACCAAACATATACTCGATAAAAAAGTGCCCCGACAAAAACTATCAAATAATGGTATTAGCATTTTTTTATATCCGGCTTATTTTTTTGGAAAATTATGGCCCTTGAAGAAAATATATTCAACACTCTGTCACTTTGTAGGAAATATTATTCTGGAACCTAGTTATCCTTTTTTTGTAGTGCACTGTACTGCAACAAATATCCTGAAAATGATTTCCATTGAATTGTTGATTAGCAAAGTTTATGCCTTTTACTCATTTTTTGGGCATTCACTCTTTTAGCGCACATTGTAGACAATTTTTTTCACAATCATTGATTAACATGACCGTCAAATTTAAGGCAAGCCTAAGGACATCAGGGATCATGGGACGGGTTGGACCACAAGTTGGAGATGATGATATGATGTAAAACAAAGCACAGGAGTCCAACTCCTGATTGCACAATAGATTGTTTCTATAAGTAGGTGATCCATCCTTGCCAATTATTATGTGGTAAGTTCATAATTTTGCACAGGTGGTGGTAGTTGCATCGGCTAACACATTCACTTGGAGCCACGCCCACTCCTCAAATGTCTGAAAGCAGGCTCAGTGTGGCAAATTCTTGAGCTGAGGTTACATTTATTTGGGTATGGGTTTGGGAAATTGATCATGGCATTAGTAATTCTGATCGATGGCAGATGTCTTCAAAATGAATGACACAAAACACAATCAATCCCAGACACAAGACAACACACCTGCACACAAAATGGCAAAACTCAAAAGGGCACACTAGGTGTTGGGACAATTTGGTGTAGTTTGAGCCTCTGTATCAGGGCCAATCACACATTCTGAGGTTGAAACGTCCTCAATGCCTAGTAAAACGACGGGGTTTGTTTTCAAGGATGAGCTAGTTCGGCTTTCAAACACCAGGGACCCCCACTGTTTGTAGGTGTCGCCTATTGTCAGTTAAAGCTGTGCTCAAACGTAGACATGCTTCACGAACCAAAATGCGCATAATTTAAGCTTGTAATCCATCTATATTGATTTAAATCTTTTTCTTCACATTTCAAATCATGAAAAGTGGCTAAAATATTTTCACCAGCTCTTAAGAAAAGGTGCACAACTATTGGTCGAATGTTTAGAATCATGCTACTTTTGGAACCTGTTGGGCATCCTGGAACCTTTCGCCAGATTGACGAGATTGATTTTTGGACTGAGATTGGGGGCATCAGGATTGGGTCAAGGCTAGATTGAAAGACTGAACGGATTGAGAGATTGGGATTTTCCATCAGTATTTTTGACAGTGACACCATCGTTTTGCACGATTCACTGTAAAGTTTCACGCAACCTGGCCATTTTTGGGGGGCTCTCAAAGGCCCAAAGATTTTGATAGGTCTAATTGTTTTACAATTCATTTTGATGATTTTTTTCTTCAAAATAATTGAAATGAATGCTTCCAACTTTTTAGTCTTCCTAAATGTTGACTTGGTAGCTGTTGTCCGATGCAAGAATGATGAGGAAGAATGATGTAACGCAACCTCTCATTATTGGTTTCTGTTCGTGGCAACTCCAGTTCATGATTACCGACATTGAGATTTACTTTTCTGCTTAAATTCCTAGAAATAGCTCACTTACTTAATCATTAACGAATGACTGCTTAAATTAAACAACCCATTCAAATTTAAATAATTACTTCATGTGCGGTTGGTTTATTTATATGCGACACGTCAACCCTTTTGACAAAAAAGTGAGCATGAATCCAAGGATGCGAGTCCAGTTTCTTCCATCGCCACCTCATTCTTCAGGCGGAATCATACTCCTTAATTTGGCTTGCCGTCGCTCCGCCCATCGATCATACTGAGCCAACACTGATTTCAGTTCAGGCTTTTCAGCCGATTTATGGCTTATGGGCGGACGCGGTAACAAGGCCAAAGTTTCCCGTTGCTCCTCAAACAACGGTTCCCGAAATCGATGTTGCCAACCGACTTCTTTATTGGCCTTGGGATTATCCGGATCTAAATGATGAATGACAACCCGCACCGGTACACGTTCCACCCCATTAATCGTGACATGGATCAAAAACTCTTTGCCTTCTTTATCCGGATCAGGTCCACTAATGGGTTTCTCCGGCAATTCAATCACCTCAATGGGCACCTGAACCTGAATCCGACGAAAAGCGCAATGCACGATTTCCGGCGTGACTGTCCAAGGATTCTCGTGATGAAGCGACAAAGGTAAGGGTGTGTGTAGTAACGTTCGCATGGTGGCACGCCCCTGAACGGTACTCATGACTAATTGATCTTCCGGAATAACCCCCGGACCGAAATCCGCGATATTCTCGGGTCGAGCATAAACGGCTAATCCGGGCAAAATGAGCTCTTGACGAGCGATGTTTGGGTTTTTCACAGTTAAAATCTGTCCCCGAGGTCCGTAGCCTAAAACATCTGTGAGCATGAGCACTTTTACAGGTAAACCCGGCTTAGAGACCCTTTCCGCTCGGAAGACCATGTCCTTTTGATGAAAGTTCTCGGATTGTTCGTTCAATTGTTCGGCCGTGGGTTTTTCGGCCGGATGTCGAGGCGGAATTGAGGTGCGGGTTAATTTCCAGTAAGAGCGGGATAATAAAGGGGCGGTGAGGGCCGGATAGACCACCCTGAAGGCGGTTTGAGTCAGGTTGCGTGCGACGGTGGAGGCTAACATGATGGATTGGTGGGTTACAAAACCCGAAAGACCCAAAGAAGTAGTATTTGGGCCCCTTGGGTTGCCTGTTGTTTTTCTTTGTCAATGAGTAGTCAAACCACCAGCGTGACCAACTGTTGAAGAACAAAAAGAGCTGAAAACCTTAGTTTCAAGGTAAATTTTGGAGCTAAAAGAGAGCTAAATTTGGTTCGAAAAAGAGCTAAAAAAGAGCTAAATTTCAAATGGCCAAAAGCATAATAACATCAACAAACAGCCACGAAAATAAGGTTATTCTGTGAAGTGATGTTTTGCATGTTATAGATAGAGCGGGGATAATGAAAGACCCTTATGCCTCAGTTAATGGCAAAAGCCGTTTCTTTATGTCTGGGCTGACCAGAGAAAAATCTAATTTAACACACTATTTGTGCCGTAATTTAAAGCTCGCACGCTCAATTTCAACTTGATCAAGTTAATTTTTTTTGTCAGTTTGAGTAGAATAGTTTGAAGCAAAGAGTAACGTAATTGGAGGTTTTAGTCGGTATTAGCACATTAATGGAGATTGCGAAAGACTAGCCAAAAGCTGCTATTTCTTTGCTTTAGCAGGCAGAGCCATAGTTTGGAGTCAATTCTCCTGCATATCCAACGTATTTGTAAAAAGAAAAAAAAAACATTTTTGATTACACATGGTGTTGGGTAGAAAATCTGGCAACTTGGAAAATTGTGAAAAGGAGCCAAAAATCCCTGAAGTTCGCAGGAAAAGAGGTGAAAAATGGCAAAATATTTCAAAAGAAGCTAAAAGAGCCAAAAGAACTAAATGCCTAAATTTGGAGCTAGATTTCCAAAATATTAGGAAAAAGAGCCAAATTTAGCTCTAAAGAGCTAAAATTGGTCAGGCTGCAAACCACGGAATATGCAAGCAAAAGGTTGTGTGATACGTGTTGAATTTCACCGCCAGGGAGTAAAAAATTAATTCTCGGCAATCCGGCCAAGGTTGGCTCGACGGTGGGGTTAGGCTGACCGTGTCAAAATTTTAGCTTCTTCATTTTAATGGAAAAGGGTCAATACCCTGCTTGGGGAGTTCAATTACAGTAAACAATTTTTATTAGCTCATTTTATTAGCTTGGCGTTTGGCGTAGTTTCACCTGTTGAGTTTGAAAATTGTGTTTTGCTGTAATTTATGGCAAAAAATACTTAAAAACTAGACAAGCCTTTTCAACGGAGAACTTCAAACTTTTTACTTACACAGAACGAGAAGAAAAAAGGTATTGCCATGGAAATTAGTAGAAGCTTTAAAGTCAACTCCATCCTAGGGAAAATCAAACACTATTGTCTTGGTCGCGCTGGCTTTTCCGTTTAATTTATTATTTTTCATTTTAAAGGGTCCTAGGGTAGAAATTGGAAGGAAATCGTACCTAAATGTATTGAAAATTTAATGAATTAACAATACTACAAATTACAAAATTTATTTTGTATCTAATTATGACATGGAATACCATGCCCTTGTGTCAGAAAGGTGTTTTTTGAGCTAGAGGAGTAAGAGAGTAAGCTGAAATAAGAGAATTTTTATTCCAGATTTATTTGAGATATAAATGCAATGCCAAACACTTAAATTAAATTCGGCTGACTAAGTCACGGGGAAGAACTCAATAATGTTCCTTAAAACATGCTTAAAAACAAATAATTGAATATTTCGGTTACAGGACAACTCGATCCAGCGGACAACTCGACCCAGGACAACTTGACCCAACGAACAACTCGACCCAGCGGACAACTCGACCCAACAGATGACCCGACCCAGGACAACTCGACCCTACGGACAACTCGACTCAGTGGACAACTCGACCCAGTGGACAACTCGACCCAGCAAACAACTCGACCCAGTGGACAATTTGACCCAGTTGACAACTCGACCCAGTAGACAACTCGACCCAGTGGAGACTCAACTCAGTTGACAATTTCAAAAGGCACAAAATAGAACTAAACAGTCAATTCATAACTTATAATCAAAATTTCATGTCAGAAAACCTGCAAAATATTAAGAACCTTATATTTTCAATATGCACTTTTGCTATTTAATACTATTTAATTAAATTTTCCCATCCTCAAAAGCAAATTCTTCTTCCCTCAAATTAGATTCTTTGAAATGAAGTGAATATCTAGAACCACTAGTTTGAGCTTTGTGCTTTTTCAGATTTCCACAAGCTGGGCTTTTTTAGTGGGTTTGGTTGTCTACAGGGTCGAGTTGTTCATTAGGTCAAGTTGGCTGATGGATCGAGTTGTCTGCTGGGTCAAGTTGTCCTCTGGGTTGAGTTGTCGGCTGGGTTGAGTTGTCCTGGGTCGGTTGTCTGTTGGGTCGACTTGTCCGCTGGGTCGAGTTGTCCGATTGGTCGACTTGTCCGCTGGGTTGTAGGACTGATAAGTCTACGATTCTAGGAACGACTGAATGTTTATTCTTTCTTAGAGGTCACCTCTTATCAACTTGACCAAGAAACCAAAACCCCGATGACTTACGCCATCTAACAGCAAAATAGAAATAACATTTGACATAAAAAGGGGAATATGCTACAGATCCAACGTATTCATGGACTTTGTCACAGTGGACCTATACCAACAACACGCTCTATAGCCGCTCGTTTCGTTTGGTTTGGTATGAAAAGCGACATTCGACAATGGTGTCACTCGTGCCATGAATGCCAATCATCCAAAATTTCCCGACACACTATTTCTCCTCTAGAGTCTTTCCCATCACCGGATGCAAGGTTCGAATCAATTCATCTAGACTTAGTTGGACCTTTGACACCATCCTATGGCATGACCTACATCATGACAATCATGGATAGATTCAGTCGATGGCCAGAAGCCATACCTCTACCAGATATCAAAACTGAAACATGCGCTCAAGCCTTGATGAGTACTTGGGTATCCAGGTTTGGAGTACCTGCTCAAATTGCCATCTAACAGCAAAATAGAAATAACATTTGACATAAAAAGGGGAATATGCTACAGGGTCGAGTTGTCCGATTGGTCGACTTGTCCTGGGTCGAGTTGTCCGCTGGGTCGTGTTGTCCTGGAACCGAAAATTTCACTTGACTAAATTCTTAGATAAAGTAAGAGAAATGTTGTTCTTAAATAGTTTGGAAATCTGCATAACCCATCTATTTTCAACTGCTTTTTCGTTCAGCATTCTCAAAGGACCAAACAGGAGGGTCGTTACAACAACTTAGACAAACGGCTAAGTAGACTTCAACAGTATTTTTGGTGCGCACACCCGTAAGACTACTCGAAAATTGAGTAGAAGGAAATATTAAAAAAATTTAAGTAAGTTTGGCCTTATATCGTTTTTTGCCCGTGACCTAGTTAAAAGAATTCAAATACAGATGCTGTATTGCATTCAAACCTCAAAACTGGAAGTTTTTGGAATTTAAAACGACTTCTCAAGCTCAAAAAACACCATGTTAGAGAATTGGACAAGAATTATGATGTACAAAACCAGCATCACAAGTTTAAATCATAATTCTTTGTTTCTCTCTGATTCTACCTAGATTGTGAGATTAATATATATTGTAATAAAAACCTCCCACCAAGTGTCCATATTTGAAATATTTCTTAAGATGGCAAATTTTGTCAATAAATGTTTAGTAGAAAAAAAACTATCGAAATATATATTTCAAAATACAACAAATCAGGCCATGGAAGGTCTATTATGTCTTTTAGCTTTTGCCAAGAAACTTAACAAGCATTTTTTTCTACATCACAAAAATGTATGAGAATTTCTCGTTTCTTTATCGTTCTAATTGATGTGCATTAGAACTTTGTTACATCATTTGGAACATTGATTGCAATTGTACAAAAAGACCTAAACTTTGAATGTAGCTGATACTAAGAATTAGAAACAAACAGTCCATAAATGAAGAAATTAACTTTGAAGCATATTACTTACTTCATTCTTCTACAAAAAGTCATAGAAAACAAAAAAATATTCAAAGTATGTAAAAATATGTCTTGGCATTCCAGCATTCCAGTTGGTTATTTGGTGCAAGCTGAAGGTTTAAAGAAATGATAGTGTTGTTTCCGCTAAATATCTACCAATACAGTTTCCTTTTAATGTATAATTGGGAACACCTTAAGTACCTATTAAAATATTGGATCTTGGATATTATGTTGGTTTTTGGGGTTTAAAGAGAACGAATTAGGTGCTTGTGCAGATTTCAGACGTACACCTTCACGAAATCAGCTTCATATCTGTAAAATATACACTCAAAAGTCAGAAAGATGGCCTTTCCTAATATCCATTATTTGAATCCAGTAAGAACCAAAATTTAAATTTGGAAACTGTATTGATCTGCTTGTGATTGTAAACACTACACTTGACCATTGCCATAATTTCAATACCAGTAATCAAGAAATTATTAAATCATATTGCCTCTTTCGAAGGTTATGTATGTAGTGTCTCACCTTCTTCTGCCTCACGAGTGACGTCATCACTAACGTCCTCCTTTTGTTTACATTTTCAAGTGCGTCTACCTGCTTTATAGTTACCTTGCCCTAGAGGGCTAAATGGAGAGAAATGTCATTCCCATTATTAAGGATTTTGTTATGAACACAGTTTGCTATTTCTTGCTTCCACAGTCATGGCGCCAAATTCAAAAGTACGTCATAGACCTCATGTACTGATGGGATATCCCAAGCTATCAAGCACTTCAATTTTTCAAGCTGGGCTTGTTTCCATTTCAGCTGCGTCAAGCCAAACCAAGCATTCAAGGCACAGAGCTCAGAGGACCTAGAGACGTCTCTAAGAGGACCTACAGTTAAAAGCAGGGTTGCCAAGCTGTTTGTGTTCCTTTTTGCCTGATCTATAAATAGAAGCAAAAACTCCTATCCTGTTGCAAAGTTTGCCAATTTTTGCCTAGGTTTGTCAAGGTATTTGCCTTCTAAAGGGCTATATGAAGCATGCTTTGTTATACTTGAGTGCAACCCATTTTCCTTCTTTTCTGTGGCTGACAAATTGAAGTTTAATTGGCAAACCTGACATGGCGCGAATGTACTTGAAACTGCTTGCAAGCTTTCAAGCACAGCTGAAAATTGTTGCTTGGTCCAAACTTCTCTTCAAGCTGCAGCTTGTTCCCATCAGTAACCTCATGTGCTTGTCCGGCTTGTCCTTATACTCGAAATGCAAAAAGGGTTCCAAGCTCCATCAATGAGTTGGACTCAGTTCAAGAAATGTACTTGCAACTCAACCAACATGACTATGGGTCAAATTATTGAAAATCAGAAAATAATATGTACCCAGAGGGTACATTCGAATATAATTCAAGAGTACCAATCAAAACTTTCTAACCCTTTGACATTTAGGACTCGTGCAACAATTGGTCAACCTGGCACGCTGTCTAGTTGTATTTCAAAGCATAGATATGCATAGACGGGACAGGCTCAGTCAACTCTCCTTAGGATTTTGTTAGATGATTCTGGGGTTAACATGGACAAATTAAAATCAACCAGCTCTATTCCTTCAAGTCTTGTTAATGAGAATGAACTTGTCTCTGGTCATAGTCAAATTGGACACACTCCCAGGGTGGGGACAATCTAGTCTTTGAAGAAAAGGCTGATCATTATCAATAGGCCCGGAAATTTATCTTATTTTGCTGTGGAGAAGAAATCTAAGACATTTTGAGGGTAAGGCTAGCTGAAGATAAACATTACCTGACCCTACATTATTAAACGTCTGGGATTTCTGCTCCACATCAAAATAAAATTATTTTCTAGGGCCTAGTAATCAAAGAGTTGCAATATGTCTAGCCCTGTTTTAAACGAATTCACCTCTTGTTTTTCTTCCCTGTCAAGATTTGAGGGCAACAAATTCAAAACTACGAATTTACATGAGCCAAATCTTATTTTACTAGTAAGACAGAAAACAGGACATGCTTCTGCTCAAACCAACCTTAAATAATACATCAATATTCCTTGGAAACTTTGGGGCTGATTTACAAAACCATTTCACATCTATACATATCTATGTTACGAAGTCTGAGTGTTTAACCACTCAGGATAACACCCAATCATAACATTTCTGACATTCTCAAATTCAAGTTTGACAAACGTATTTCATGTTTTAATGTGCTTTGGGTGTTGGGATTAGTGATGTAAAACAAGCTGACTGGCAGAGAGGAGACGCTGGGGCAGACAGACCTATCATTTTGTTGGACAATTTTCAGGCCCCAGCTGACCTTTGGCTGTGACGTTTTCCAAGGAGTTGTGCCCAAACAAATTCGTTTCGTTTGTAGGGTTGAAGTAGGGGTGGGCGAGAAGCCGGTGTCGGTGCCAAGGTGTTGACACCAACTTTTTGGGCTTTCGGTGTCGGCATCAGCACCAGGTCTCTGGTGCCGACATTATAAGGCTTCAAGAGTTTTTGAAAAACGTACTGCCCGCCCAAAAACTTGATCCCAATTTTGATTGTAAATGTGAAGGACTAAACAGAATCCAATATCATCATTTTTGGTTCCATCATAAACATAAACGCAATGCAAGAAAATCACACACCCAGCTAAGGTATTGTAAAATGTAAGCATATTTTCCCTCTCTCAAATTTATGTTGCACTAACATGGACTTAAATGTCTTTAGAATGCGTAGGTCTGTCAAAACTGGTGCTCCATATTACAGTCCAGAAGGGCACATTTTGTTTGACTTAATTATAAGGAACACGCTATCTGTGTCAGTGTCGACACCACGACGTTGATTGGCAACTTCAACACAGGTGCCGGTGTCGGCGTGGGTGTCAACCTTGCGGTGTCGGTGTCGGAGTCGGAGTCGAAGGCAAAATTGCCGCTGTCACCCATCCCTAGGTTGAAGTCAGGATCACTTGCTGTTTGATTGGGCACAACTTAAGTAATAATCTTCGGAAATATCAAGTTTTCACCTGCAACCTTGGCTCTTCAACAGCTGTAACTCATCCAACAAAAATTTCCGTATATCCGCCCTGTGATTCCTCCATAACAGCCCAAAATAATCTCTCTATGCCAAGTGATCCTTAGGCAGAATTGGCTTTGGGCTTAGTAGCTTGAGGACTAATCTTGGTCACCACAAACCCGATGGTTCATGATTTTCAGTGGTTTATGCACACTCCCACTAAATGACAACGACATCGCTTGTGGTAAACAAGGAGGCACTTTGTTCACTTACTGCAAATTTAAGTTTTTTAAGTGTTGTATGGGACATGGATATACTTACAGAAGAGGATGCGAAGACAGCTGTTTGTTGTTGTTTTTGAGAGCCCAATGAGGCCCTCTGGAGTGAACGATAGGGAAGTGTTATGGACTCAATATTCAATATTTTATACTAAATCAGTGAACAATTTAAATCTAGACATCATTCTAGTTTGTGTTTCTGTCTCTTAGAGATAATTAAATGCAACCCACTCTTGGGTAAATCACGTTCACCACTCATTATCAACCCTATTCAACTTATCCTGAAATACCAAAGGTTTCAGATTATAAGTACCAAACAACACCATCAAAGCGAAGAATACAGTGCTCCATGAGAGTGATCTGTTTTTCACTGCATTCTGCATGAATAATCAGTGTGAGGGAATCATCAACAACTCAACTATTAGTTGACAAAAAAAATGTTTAATCTCGTGCTTCCTCTCGGTTTGGCTGATCAAAATGTTGATATTTGGCATCTAATTGATTTCAAGTATTTCAGACGATAAAATGCTGACTAAAAATGATGTTTTTATGGGGAAGAGTGTGGATACTGTGGCTGTGAGTTTCATTGTTAATAACATCGCCACAGTTTTCTAAAAAGACGCCCAATCTTCATGAAACTTGATCGAAGTATAACTGAACTCGTTGTCTGAAGTTGGTATTATTATATTTAAGTTACATGTGCATTTATTCGAGATCCATTCTCCATTTTGTGCGAGATATTGGTCTGAAGGAGCTCAGTTTTGACTAATTCCCGAGAACAGAAAGCAGCATTATAAAAATGAATGGTAGGAAAAGGAGCGCTATCTAATGCTGCAACAATATTCTGAAGCGATGTTTGCTATCAAACACCTATTTCTATCGTTTTTTGGCAATTTCGTTCAAATTCACTGCAGAGCCGCACCGTTTTAAGGGCCTCATTGGGCTACGCGTCAGCTGAAGTTCGCGTCCTGTGGTGAGAGGTTCCTGTATGGGATAGTACGGAAGGTTTGAGAAAATTGCCAAAATAGTGCCATTGTGGGATTTTTTGGGACTTGTGAAAAAAAAAAAAATACAAAACAAAAAGAGATTGACAAACGTCTATAGAAAAGTTGGATGCACTGAATCTACCGATTCAGGTACTCCTGCAAAATAATTGTTCAAATGAGTTGTCAAATAACTGACAAATCTGGCGATAAAAGCAATCAAATACCTGGCAATCCTGCTCGCAAATTCATATCACCCAACAACTTCCAAACTTGGGCGGCTTAAATTGAATGTTACCCTCACTACCCCTTAATACTTCCAACGCAATAAAAAATCCTCTGAACTTGACGGCTCTGAAGTGACGTAGTGGAATCTTGCTCATTCCATTTCACTTGTTCGTTTGCTATGATCTGAGATGGCCCTTCATTGGCTGCTCCAACTGTTTAATGCATATGGTGGAATACTTATGGTTAGCATCATCTTGCAACAATGGGGTGTGGAGTCGGGCACTAGCATAGTCATCGGATTAGTGGTTTGTTCGGTTGTGGCCATCATTCTCTGGCTTCTCAGCTTCTGAGGCCAAAACCAAAGAAATCCCCCCCAAACCTGGCTGGGCTCCCAAACGGCCGCCCACATCGATTTTAAGGTAAAAGAAGTTCAGAAAATTGTAAAAATGGAATGATTGTGAATTCACTAGGGAAGTCCTTTGAAAAAAATTGAATCTGTGTTTCCATATTGCTCAAGTAAAAAAGCGTTAAAAATTAGGCAAAAAAGGCTCAAAGTTTTGCGGCCAGATCAGATCTAGAGAAAATCCTTGTGCATTTGTAATTTATGCAATATGATTGTTAACGCAAACTATATTTTTGGATAATGTTAAAGGTTCCAGTCTCACTTGTTACATTCTTATTCTTATTATTACTATGCTGTGCAATTGGCTCTTTGGCTGTCTTTTTTTCATCATTTCTTGACAATTTTTCAAGTTATAGACCAATGAACCGTGTAGAGCTTGTTTACGTTGACGATTAGTTCAACTACCTGACGCCTTTGGGGGTTGAAAGTTGAATTTTGGTAGAATTGCTAGAGCTCTGTATTAGAAAGAGTACAATCATATCCAACGCCATCTAGTTGATTTGGCTCGCAACTGCTCGTTGTTCCCAAAAGGATGCACAAGTACCCTTTTAGGTGAACAAATTTTCCAAAATATGAGACCAAGATAGCTAGCAAGCTAGCAAGCATTTGACTGGACTCCCCTACTGGCCACCACCACCTACTCCTGTGCTCTTGCATATCAAGGGGTAGGTGGGCAAGTTTAAATTGCAATCAGGGTTGAAGTCAAGAGAGGAAGAAAATTCCCTGCTCTCTTTTTCAGCAATGACCATGACAGCCAAGCACAAGAGGAAAGATAATTAAGCAGCCTTGCAATTTAATTTCCAATCACATTCATTACCATCACCACTTGCATCAATATGGCCAAGGGGATATATTTTCATTCTCTTATTGTCTTTTAAAGCTTTAAATTCAATTTTACAAGTAACGCAGCCTTCCATCATTTGAAACACACTAACAGTCCATTTTGGACCCCTACATTAAGGTTCTAGGCCATTTAGTTTCCCAAAAGTTGCTATCTTGGTCTCATATTTTGGAAAATTTGTTCAGTTTAGAGGGTACTTGTGCATCCTTTTGGGAACGGCAAACAGTTGCGAGCAGAATGAACTAGATGGTACTCTTTCTAATATAGAGCTCTAGAATTTCACGATCCAATTCAACTTTCAACCTCCAAAGGTGACGCGTCATCTAACGTCAGGTAATTGAACTAATCGTCAACGTAAACAAGCTCTACACGGTTCATTGAAGTGTACCTGATTTTTTCAAATTTAGCTCCCTGATTTTGGTATTGCTGTCGTGACCATGGGAGAAGGTAAAGCCTTAATATAATATAGTTAATATAGCTTAATATATTCTTAGATTAAGCATCTTTAGGAGAAGCCAATGTTACAACTGGCCAGAACAATGATGAAATGAATTTAAACAGAATCAAAAGTAACTGTGGCCTGTTTTTGTAATAAAAGTCAGTACTTTGCATAGGTAAATGCGCAACAGAAATTTTTTCGGTTTAGACATTATTTGTCCCACTATTAAGATGGCATATTGCAAGAGAAATATTCTTGATAGTGTATTAGTGGGTCACGGATTGTTTGTCCCCGCTTTTTTCCTCCATGGTCTACCGTCAGCACACTGTTTTGGTGGGAAATTTGAACCTCTTCATTTGCCCAGTGAACAAAAAAGATAAAATCTTCAAGGGCAGACTAGGCCAAACCTTGAGAGGTTACGTGAGGAGTGTCGTGCACTTTCTGTTTTAGGGCATATCATCTCGCCTAGAGCTTCTGTGATCTTAATTCCTAGGAACTCGGATTGCCAACTCGAAACAAAGGGTGGCGAGCTTACGTGTATGCAACATTTCAAAGGGAGTTAGCACTTGGCTATAACGTTGCCCATTATAAACCTAAACTGACCTAATTTGAACCTAACCTAACTTAAACTTAAACGAACCAAAAATAAATCTTAGGAAATTCTAAACCTAACCTAACCTAACTTATACCTAAATCAATCAAAATTAAAACTAAAGATATACACTCAACCTAAACTGACCTAATTTAAATCTTCCCTAACTTAAACCTAACCTAAACCATCCAAAGTTAAAAGTAAGTTTCTAAACCTTAACTAATCCAATGAAAAGGTAACAAAACTAAAAAAGACCAAAAAATAGATTTAAATTTGAGTCCTCTCCCAGGGCGCGAATTCACTTCCCTCAGACAGGAACCTCTCACCACAGGAAGCGAACTTCAGCTGACGCGTAGCCCAAAAAAACGGTGTGGTTCTGCAATGAATTTGAACGAAATTGCCAATAGACAATAGAAAAAGGTGTTTGATAGCAAACATCACTTCAGAACAAATGTGCAGCATTAGATAGCGCTCATTTTCCTGCCATTAATTTGGACCATCCATTAATACTGATGTTTTCTGTTCTCAGGAATTAGTCAAAACTAGAGACGCTTTATTGGCAGAGACGGGCGGGGTACCGACTCAAGCGCCATGGAGAAAAGTAAACGATTTTTGAACTAAAAACATTTCCAAATAAACAGGCTCTCCATGCTTTGGACGTAAAAAAATCGTCAAATGGAATGTTTACTAAAATATTTTCCAATGACCTTGCCCAATGTTCAGAGTCTTAAATTGCGAACTTTCAAGTAGGGTTTTGAGCAGAAAATGAAAGTTGGAAGTATCAACCCATTTTACAGCACATTAGGTTGGTCTCTAGAAAAACGCAAACGTTCTGCTTCAGAGTAAGATGTGGAGGCACTGAATTGAGCGACAACTTGTTGAGGCTTGCATCTGTTTGGAAATGTTGAAAACGGCGCCCAAAAGGGTACCAGCCAATCACATGATGCGAATTGGATGACGTCATTGACCCCGGTCTCAACCTTGCCCGTCTTTCAGTAGAGCGTCTCTAGTCAAAACTGAGCTGCTTCAGACCAATGTCTCACACAAAACTGAGAATAGATGTAATAAAACCAACTTCGGACAATGGGTTCAATTATACACAGATCAAGTTTCATGAAAATTGCTCCTGTTTATTGAAAACTGTGGCCCTATTATTAACAATGAAACTTACAGCTAAAGTATTCACACTCTTCCCCATAAAAACATCAGTCAGTTTTAATTAACATTTTATCATCTGAAGTGCTTGAAATCCATTAGATGCCAAATATCAACATTTTTACAGGCCAAGCCAAGAGGAAACACAAGATTGAACAAGTTATTCATCAACCTATAGTTGAGTTGTTGATGATTCCCTCTGAATGATTATTCATGCAGAATGAAGAACAGATCACCTTAATGGAGCACTATATTTTTCACTTTGATGGTGTTGTTAGGTACTTAGGATCTGAAATCAATGGTATTTCAGGATAAGTTGGATAGGGTTGATAATGAGTGGTGAACGTGATTTGCCCAAGAGTGGGTTACTTTTAATTATCTCTAAGAGACAGATACACATACCAGAATGATGTCTAGACAATTCATCCACTGAATTAGTATAAAATATTGAATATTGAGTCCATAACACTTCCCTATCTTTCACTCCATGTGGCCTCTTTGTCATCTCAAAAACAACAATTAACAGCTGTCTTTGCATCCTCTTCTGTAAGTACTGTTTATCTATGCCTCAGATCAGGAAGGGAAGGTGAAGCTGTAAACTGGAGACCGCTGCTCGTTTCGCCGTTTACGTTAGTAGGGAAGTCTTTCCCAAGCATGGTGGATTGCATTGCTCTCACTGATGAAATGTTAAGATTTTAAATACGTTTGTCAACGTCAAAGTGTCAAAATGAACAACTTTCATGAAACCAATTACCATTGATCGCAAAAATCTTTGTTATTTCTATATCTTTCAAAAGTTTCCCAAATCATTAGATGTAAACTAAATTTGATGGCTTGATGTAGGATTTTTTGTTGTCTTTATCAGTCAATGTTAGGTGTCTTTAAAGGTTCGTTGACTCCAATTTGCAAGCAAACTCAATGTTTTTCTCTAATTCTAAATTCCACTTCCAAAAATATATTTTTTCTTCAACCTTGAATATTTTCTCAAGAGAGCGATTTTCTGAGGAAAGAATGAGCACTTCAAATCCAAAATATGAAGTTAAGCACAACTACAAATTTGGTTTAGACAAACACTGATGCAATAATAAAAGTTATCCAGCACATAATTCCACTTGTTGCTGAACTTAGATTTAATCAAACACTTGAATAACATTATCTTCACAAGGTGAAAGAAAGAGTGGCCTATTAATCACAAGAAAAACATTCTTTAATTCCTCTTGTTAAATCATTAGCATGGACTTGGTTAGATGACATGGAATGAGTTGTAAGATGATATAGCCTTCTTGAAGCCTTTGTTTACGAGGGTCTAGAAGTATGGTTGACAACTCTGCAGGGACAACAATCCAATCAGGCTCAACCTGAAGTTGTTGCTAATTCTCAGTGGTTGGGTGGCTCTGAATTTGTAATAGAGAGGTGGACAGTTCCTCAAATCAGCACTAGGACTCCACCTGCTTTTAGTGTTTCCATTTTTTGAGGTAGTGACTTCCCTTCAGTGCCATTTAAGATTATGCAATGGTCTGCATTTTTTGGTGGTCAGTTACTCGACCATGCTAACTCACACATGTAACATCACATCACATTGCAATCACATGCAACTTCCAAATTGGTGTATCTAGACTTTGTTTGAGGGAAAGAATAATTTTTACTTAATGTTGAAATTTCTAAATGTTGTAAAACACAAATTTGTATCTGCAACATGAATCTGTTAGATTGAAGGCTATTTAATTACAATTTTCCTGGGAAAAAAGCTTTTAAGACACGCCACATCTAGTCATGCTGGTGCAAGGTGTTAATTGACCAATCAGAATGAGGTCCGTAGAGGACGGTCTAATCAAATACCTTCAAATCGAGACCTTTACGCATCTTTGTATATAAAGCCTTTACTCCAAGCCAACTTCCTTTCAGTGTTTCTTCAAATTCTCTGTCAAAAATTGCACGCCCCTTGACCTGTTCTTGAACGCGGGGTTGAAAAAAGGCCAAGGAAGAAAAAAAGGGAGAAATGGGGGTAGCTGAAATCATGAGGTGATGGCCCTGAAAGCGGGCAAGCGAATGACCATAGATGTTCAAGAATTTCAAGATCGAAACACCATCACATTCAAGAAAAGCCAAATCGATGGAGAAAACCAGGCAAGTACACTCTGAAGTAAACTTGCAAGTCAACTATTGAGCTTTGCCATCATAGCATTTGAGCTATTAGGCTATATGTTAACTTAATTCACAAGAAAGACTACACCAAAATCAAGTCAGATTAACTGGCCTTGAGTATATTCTTTTGACATCTCCTGTGTTTGAAATGCAGCAGCTGGGGAGAGTATATACATGACGAATGCTAATTCGACTTGATTTTGTTATACTCTAGCTTTTGAATGAAGTGCGTTTACATGCAGCCTATTGAAACGAAGTTCACTTGGAGTTGGTTTGATTGGCATTGAAGTGTTCAAATGGGAATGCTTCAACGCTTCCAGAGTGCTTCCCCCTTTGCATGCTTCTCATCTTGCTTCTCCTGATCAAATCTCATATTAAGGCAAAATAGAGATATAGCTTACTTGAAGTTGACTAGTAGCGTGCCCCAAAGTGTGCTAGAATTTTAGCACACCTTGGCGCATGCTAAGCATACGAGCTAACGAGCATGACTAATTGTATTTATGACACAATTGTTTTTGGTCAACCAATCTTTTTATGTTCATACCAAATGAGAAAAAAGAATGAAATATCTCATCTTAGATTCAAGTATTTGTTTTTAATGTCTTTTTATTTTCTTAATTGATTTGCAATTTTCAATCCAAATTCATTTTGTCAGAAATTTTCAACAAAATTGTGATGCACCATTTAGCCAAAATACTTGGATACATGCATTTTTGTGTATTTGTTGCAATATTTATTGCTGGTACAGGGAGTGAGATTCCTTGTAAGAACAAATGAGTCTTAAATATGACATACTTCTGCACTCATTTGAAATTATGGAATATAACTTTTGTTAATAGCCCATTTCCTCTGATAAAGGGAATATTTCTTGCATCAATTTGTTTTTTCATGATATTTTTTGACCATACAATGCTTTATTTCATTCAAAATATGTCTAAAATATGGTTTGAATTTTAAAAACGGAAATTTAACCTTGAATTAGTTTCCACCTGTCCAAAGCTTCGTTGGTGTTTACTGCATATGCATTTGAACTATTTTTATTAGGTTAAATGCAAAATATGATAAATGTTCCTGAAAACATGCTCAAAACCATGAGTTGGGCCAAAGGTGTAGTTGCAAAAATGTATGTAGCCATTTGTCAATATAGTTTAAACAAAAATTATATTTGGTTCAACTCCAAAGTAAAGTTGTTATAATTGAAATAATTAAATAGATTTCAATCACACTGCAAAAGAGAACCGCTTTTAGGACATAAAAAGTGCATTTTCAAATTTTTTATTTTTAAGCAGGTTTTTGTGTATCATCAATTTAGAGACGGACATTTCGTCTTAAAAAGACGATGGACGTTATATTGAATAAAATTCCACATTCACAGACGCGGCTCATTCTATCCAACTCAAATCAATTGAATTCAAGTTGGCGTGACATTAGAAGTACTCCCGTTGCTGTCCTGTTAACAGGAACAAAGACAAGGCCTATTGTGAGGTTCTGATTTGATTACATAAGAGGTGAAGTTGTTTACGCTCAGCAAAAATTATATTTGGTTCAACTCCAAAGTAAGGTTGTTAAAATTGAAATCATTAAATAGATTTCAATCACATTGCAAAAGAGAACCGCTTTTAGGACATAAAAAGTGCATTTTCAATTTTTTTTATTTTTAAGCAGGTTTTTATGTATCATCAATTTAGGGACGGACATTTCACATCTTTGAACGTGAATATGTATTCCATTTAACGCGCATGCTCTTATTTGCACGAAACGCCCGACTCTATTCATCATAAAGTTCTTGCTTGTGACCAAATAACCAAACTCATTGGCATTGCTTTAACATGTCAAAACTTGTCTCATTTTTTCCCATTTATAAACATGACTTCTTGAGCCCAAATGAAAACTGAGCTTATGCATATTTTAATTTCCATAATTTGAATTCATATTTGGTTCAATTTTAACTTCAGACTCATTTTACAGTTTATTACTTTGCAAGTGTTTGATGTGATAACTATTGGGGTATTTAGTTGCTCTTATTGGAATTTTTTTTAAAGCATATGAGTTTGATTCCAAAATCAGTGACTCATAAAAACAAAAGTGAAATAACTGATGCCTGAGTTTCTTCCTGGTATTTGATTAAGCATTTGTTTATAAATAAACTACTCTTAAACTTCCTAGGTTTGTGTGCACGTAAAAATGTGCAAGATTTAAAGATAAAAATAACAGCTATGATGTTAAAAATAACAGGAAAAGAGAGCAAAAAGGACTGCTAAACTTGCCAAACTCTGACTGACCATTGGTGTAAAATCAATCATCCTTGCAAAATGTAAGCTCAAACTAAAGCCTTTCAATGTGTAGTTTCATGCAAATAGAAAAGTGATAGCATGCACTAACTTATCAAATTAACACATGATCTTGAAAATAAGCCGCACATGTTGGTAGAAATATAAAAGACAGAAATCCATCAACTATATCCAATTAAAGCCTCTGTTTTTAGGGTTAAGCACAAAGCTGTTACTGATTTCATTGTCGGCCCTCTCTCGGTCACGGGCAAATTTTCGTTCTGCATCCACTTCTTCTAGTAATCCGTGACCAGCCCTAATAATCGCGCTCGAAGATGATCTCGATTCGTAGATTTAAACCCTATTTGAATTTGGCGCTTTCCCAAACGCAACTATTCTGTTGCTAAATAGTATTGTGATTGGCCTTTTGTGTATGTTTGTTCGATTATTTAGTCACTTTTAATATCTACTGCCAGTCCAAATCTTGGATTACGTTCGTAGGTTATTTCTGGCGCAATTTGCGGCTTTTCCAGAATAATTTCCAAGGAAAAAAAATCATCTGGCAACACTGCTTGTAGTGGGCTGACGTCAGCAATCATCTAGCCATCGTCAGCTTCCTTCCTTCTTGACTTCCTTTTACTGTTTCTTTCCAACTTGTCACTTGCAGTGTATGTAGTTACAGCCCCGAATCAATCAGCCCATTCGTTGTTTGTCCTTTTGGTCCCCAGCCAGGAGCCTTCTGCTTCGGTGAGCCCCAACCCGTCCCAACCAATCCCAACCATGGAAAACCCAAGCAAGGCCGAAATCCAGCAGATCTTCAAGCGTCTTCGCTCCGTCACGCCCAACAAGGTGCAGATATTACCTTTAGTCTCGTTTCGACTTGGCGGAATTGGCGGTTAGTTGTGACCTTGATCCTCGTTTCAGGTGTGCTTCGATTGCCACGCTAAAAACCCAACGTGGGCCAGTATCACGTACGGGATCTTCATTTGCATCGATTGCAGCGGGATTCATCGCTCTTTGGGCGTACATTTGACCTTTGTGCGGTCCACGCAATTGGACTCGAATTGGACGTGGCAGCAAGTCCGACAAATGCAAATGGGTGGCAATGCCAACGCAGTAAGTCAATCCATCCATGTTGTAGTTTTCTGTTGAGGTTTTGGGACAAGATGAGTTTTTTCCACGACCTTTAGTTGAAGAAATTCACCCGATATTTAAAAAAACAACTTGAAGTTGTCTTTAGCGTTTTGCGCGATCTAGATTTAGAGTCTTTTTATTATCTAGTGCCTCAAAGAATTTCTTAATGGATCGCTCAAACAACGGCGCTCCTCTCAAAAGTACATTCTGAGGGCACTATCTAGAACGGGGGTTCTTACACTTTTTGAGCCAGGGCCCCCTTAGCGCTTCTTGAGAAGCATTGTTAAGAGGAAATGAGTGACTTTAATGTTCGTATTAAAAAAAAAGATGTCTTGATAACTTCGGTTTTAGCGTTTTTCAAAACTTCTTCAGGACCCTCTTGGAAGATCCCAGGGACCCTTTTGGGGCCCTGACCCCCAGTTAAAGAACCGCTGATCTAGAATAAGTGTATTTATGAAGCATCTTGCCCTTTTAGGAACCTTATTGTTTGGAAACAAAATCTCTAGTGAAGGTGAAGGTTTGGGCCGCAATGCTCCACTCCCAAGGGATATATTTCCTTACAGTTAAAAGTGAGGAAACTCGGACCAAACATCTCGACTAGATGTGTCAAACACACTGTCTTGGACAAAAAAGTACTTCTGAATTGCTCAAGTGATCAATTGATGAGGTTCTTATCAAGCGCTAGAGTGAAACAGGCTCCAGAAAGCTCCGCACTAAATTGGTCAATTAAGCTCTTCATTGAATTGCGCTAAATAGATAGAGGGAGCATCCTTCGAAGCCATCTAAGGCATTATCGAATTTTGTTTCACGTCGAAAGTTGTTGTAAGCTTAAGTACTTTTTCTAAGTACAAAGTATTTTGCAAGTAGTACACATCATGATGGGTACAAAATTATTAAGGGGTATGAGTTAATGGCTACAAATGGATATTTCTTGTATTTTGTATAATTGGTATATTTACTTGAATGAACATACAAGTAGTTATACTAGTATATTAGAACTAATTCAAATGTGATTCTACAAAAAAGCCTTTAGGCCCAACGTAATAAAACAAGTGGTGCGTCAACTGTTTCCCTGAAAGAACATCATAACCTTTGATGCCCGTTCGAGATCAATGCCTTTTAAAACTGATTGCACCAGAGCTGAATGACTGTTAATCCCCTTTTCCATCAATTCCTGACCATAAATTAGATCGCAAATATTATTGTACCGTCTATAATTGTTTTGCCTACCAACAAGTTGTTAGCCAATGGTAATTTATTGGTAAAGCATAGTAAAAATGTTACACATCATACTTGATATACATCATATTATGATAAATACCTTAATTAATTTATTTACAGGGAATCCCATTCCTTGTAGTGGTGATTAAAAATCCTCAACCGACACAAAAAAGAAATAACAGCATATTAGTCGAAAGAGAATCGTAACTGCTGAAAGTGAATTGCTAAAAAGACTCATTTCCTGAAAGAATATGAAGGGCAAGTCGAAGCGGACATATATTAAAATGGATATTACGAATAAGCTCGACTCTCCTCATCAAATACTTGAGTCCGCGTTAGAATCTACTCATAAAATCACACAAATCCTTCTCTATTCGACTCAATCCCAATCCTTGAGGTCATCACGATTTGTCCGCTTTTTTCTTGCAGAATACGTTTTTTCGACAACACAACTGGGTGACCACGGATGCCCAACAGAAGTACAAGTCGCGTGCCGCCCAATTGTACCGCGAAAAGCTTCACCATTCTGCGGCTCAGGCCATGCGACTTCACGGAACCAAGTTGTTCATTGATGGGCCTCAAAATACGCTGGTTGCCAACGAGGACAAAGATGGAACTGAGGGCGCGGCTGTTGACGAGAATACGGATTTCTTTGAAGCTGAGGTGAACAAAGCCAGTTCATCGTCGACTTCGGAATTGAACTCTGAAACGTCGTCTGTGAAGAGTCAAAGTGTAAGTTGAAGGCTTAAATGAAAGTTTAATAGATTGGACTGAAAGAGAAGCCTGTGTTTGAAAGAACTCTAGGTTTAGCGTAAAAATTATATGGGAATGTCAGGGAATTGAAGAGCATTTAGCATTTGATCTACTTGAATACAAGGTCATACATACTTCGTTTGCAAAATTGAATTTTGTTAGATATGTGAATTAAGCTGAAGCTGACCTTTGTTAGAGATTCAAGGTTAGTTCATAAAGACATGTATTTTTCGGAATCAAAAAGTCGAGTCAATTAATTGAAATCACTTAAGCTCTGATTTACTTCATTAACTTAAGATTTATTGAAAAAAAGTTTTTTAACAATGTACGAATATTGTGTTCTTGAGAATGAAGAATTTTTTTCCGTTCGTTTTTTTTCCCACCTTTCATTCTTGTTTCAATTAGGATGACCTTTCTGAAGACTATTATTTGAGCGTAAGTTTTTGTTTCTTTCTTGTTTTCACGCTTGAATTGTTTTATTCCGTTTGATTTTGAAATCCAGTTCTCCATTTGCCCTCCAAAACTTTGGCTTTGAATGTAACTTAATATTCATATCTTGCCCATTCCACGATTACCTTGAAATTGTGTCATTTCAAAGTCTGCTCATCACGTTTGAGATTGTTGCACGAACGTTCACACTTGTTTGGATTTATCACTTGCGATCATACCATCTAAATCGAGATGCCACTAAATAGTGAGTCATTTTTTTCCTAGTTACCTTATTTCAAACCCATTTTTACAGAGCCTCGCCAAAAACGGAGATCTTAAGCCTGGAGAAGGGCCCAACGTTGAAGCTGCCTTAGCCATGACTCCGGATCAAGTTCTGAGTAAGCAAGAACCACGAAAATCGACCATCGGTCAACGGAAACCTCAAGGCAAAAAGGTAAAGTTCTTGTCTTGCAAAAGGTATCCAAACTGCTTGATTAACTAAATCTTTTCGTTATAGTTGGGAGCCAAAAAACTGGGTGGAGGTCTCGGAGCCACGAAGGTCAAGAAGGATTTTGCCGAGGTTGAACGTGAGGCCGAAATGGCCGATCAAGTTCGAAGCCGCATGGACGAAGAGAAAAAAGAGATGGCCATGAAGAGCCAGGAGGAGCAAGAGAAGGCTGTGGCCTCCATGAGACTGGCCTACCAAGACCTATCCGTCCAACAGAAGAAGCAGGTATACAAGGAGGATCTTATCCATGTATTCCATTCTCTAAAACTCCATAATGTTTTAGGAGGAGAAAATCCGCAAGATCGACCCGAAGAAGGCTTCCGAAGTGGAAAGATTAGGTATGGGCGTGTCGGGTAAATCAGGAATCAGCCATTCGGCTATCACGGAATTCGGTTCCATTGAGCAAGAGGAACCTCGTGGTGGACGTTTCGGATCGGGTCGACCCTCGCCGGGTTTGACGCCATCTTCTTCCAGGGGAAGATTTGCTGCCGACGATTTTGAAGAGCGCGATGATTTCGGAGGCTTTGGAAACAGGTACAGAAATCGCCAAGATCGCATTAAGAAATCGGAAAAGAGCACTTTGTATTTTATTCCTCAGTTGGAAATCGTCTTCCAAGAGTTACGATGATGATTTTGGAGGTCCTTCTCCATCCCGGAAAGGAGCTTCTGGCAACGATTTTGACGATTCCAGCTGGGAGAAGGAGTTCGAAGTTCTGAAAACCACATCCAGTATCGGTTCCAAATCCGCAAGTTCCTCCAGAAATGAATGGAACAACAACGAAGGCCCGACCCTCAAGAGGTAGGTTATCAACCTTGAACAAATTTTCGAAAACATCTACCGAGATCTTCATTTCATTATTTGATTTAACAGCATGAATCTAGGCTCAATGTCACAGAGCAGTTCAAGTTACGCGACAGATGAAGCCCAAAAGAAGTTTGCAGGTGCCAAGTCCATCTCTTCAGATATGTTCTTTGACCAGGGTGCCAATGGTGGGCCTGATGCCAATGTGAACCGATTCCAGGGATCCTCGTCGATTTCTAGCGCCGAATATTTTGGACGAGAAGAGACCCGACCAAGTAGGATCTGAGAATTTTTAAAACATTACTTCTTGTCTTGATTGGAAATATTGCTTGAATTTATAGGTGGCTCTAACTATTCCAACATAAATACCCCGGATATGGACGAAGTGAAGGAGAGTGTGAAACAGGGTGTTTCCAAAGTGGCAGGCCGATTATCCAACATGGCATCAGGAGTCATGAATCAACTTCAGGTAAATATTTTTGATTTAGAAAACCCTCCTGATCTTTGTTTGGATCTGTTTGACTTTGCCATTCGCAGGTTAAAATCCAATCTTTGAAATAGCAATCTGTCCAAGGGGTTTTATAGCAAAGCTAAAGAAAATGAATTTTCCAATTTTTTAACCAGACCAGAATGGGCAGCACAGCAAAATCTACTGACTAGACGTGATCCATGGGTAAGAGTGCACTGGTGGGTTCAAGGTATTTTTCTCCCAATTACACATCCCAAAGTGTTTCAAGTTTAGGCACAACGTGTGTTACTTTTGAACGGTTGGTTTGGGTATTAAGTAAAAATGATGGTTTGCGGTTTTCACTCATTTGCCTTTGTTTTAAGTAAGTATGTAGAGACTTCCAACCCTGGTCTTTTTACCAAAAAAATCCTCAACACACCCATTGACTTTTGTGTAAGCTTTCGAGTTTCTCCGACCCAAAATCGTTTGAGATGAACAAAGTGAGACCTCTCATGTTATAAATATCTTTATTTCAGGATCGTTATGGGTATTGAGAGATGGAACGAAATGCTACTGAACTGAATTGGATTTTTGGCAATATATGAGAAAAGTTATCTTCTTGGACACAGCAGCCCATTATTCACTGACGACCATACATACCATTTTCTACCCGTTCGTTTGCTGTGATAGTTGACAACGTGCATAGCCAAGAAATCAGCTCTATCATTTTGCTATGACGGACCATTCTTTTTACATTTTCTTTTTCATTTGCATTTTTATACACCCAATCTCACATCCAACCGCCAATTACCCCAATTTTGCTTTTGACCTTTCTTCAAATCATATCCCAATCCAACCGTGTGCCCTTTTGTTTCCCATTAATAGTTCATACTATGTTATCCCTTCCTATTATAATATCTATTCTGCCCTTGCATAAGACTATTAGAGCTCCCAAGTGTTTGAGGACTTAGACGTGATATGCCATACGCTATTGGAAATAAATCTCGTTTGTTGTTTCTATATTACTTTCGTTTGCGTGGTAATGCATTTGAGTTATTGGAGGAATGTATGTATAAAAGATAAATCCTATCGATGATTTACAAGAGCGATGAGATCACAGCCGCTGAAGGAACAGTCTAGAATAGAGAACGGATAAGACCAAAGGCAATCCAGTCATGAGAAGGTAGGATTGGGCGGTGCCTGCGCCGTTGCAACCGTCTTTAGATCTGGAAAGAAAATTGATACCTTGAGAAACTGATTTTGACGGAACAGACGACCGAAATTTAATCAGTAATATCTGAAGAATTCCATTTGGGCCATTACGTTTCTGACGTGTTTGAGGAAAATTTTTAGCGCTCTAAGTATTCAAAACCATTTGTAATCATCTAAAACCCGGTGCTACACATTCTTAGCATTGAGTTTTTGGATGTTAGGATGAAAAAAGGTACCGAAGCTTTTCATTTTTGACCAGTTCTGCACACTTGCCACTTGTGAACCTACAGTCTTACGAACAGTTCTGAATATTAGATGAAATTCAATGTGTTTTAGAAATTGCTAACTCTTGCTATGCTTTGCTCCGTCTCTCTTTTCCTTTGTTTGTTTTGGACTAAATGTAAAAAGTAAAAACAAAACAAAGGTCTTGTTCTTTTCAAGAAAATATTTTCTCAATATGTTTCAAGGCTGAAAAGGTAAGAAGGTCCCTTTGCTCCTCTTTCGTGCGCACCAAAATTTCTTATTTCTAGTTTACCGGTAACTTTTTCTCTTTCAAGCCTTAACTGAAACAAGGATCTATGACTGAAATAACACTCTTGCTTTAGCGTTTACACATGTTTCTAAACGAAAATGGAATGCGATTAGTCTATTTCACGTTTGGCATGTAAAATTGCTTTCAAACTCATCTAAAAAAAACCTCTCCTCCATCTCTTTTAAAAAGTGTTTCAGGAAACAAAAGCCTGTTGATCTTTAAAGATCCCGTACCAATAAGTAAGTTTAGTCCCCCTTACCTGCAGGTACAGTATTCTACATGGATATTGTAGGTACCCGACCTATGGATACAATACCGCTCATCTCGACCGATACCCGGTTCCCCCAGCCACGCACATGACCGCAAATACCGCCAATTGCCGTTCACTTGAAACAAAAATCATCTCTTATTGCGACACCCTGAACCAAAGTCAATAAAAACTGGTTGGCACTTAGCAATCAATACCTTTTTGGCGCACTTTCCGACACATCGTCGATTCTAAACCGGGTAAATGTTCCCGAGGCTTCTCTTGCTTGCAATCTGTGATCGGAAAACTCGTGTTGTCAAAAGGATCGGCGCATTTGGGATCCCCATCCGATCGACACACCCAACATTTGATGGCAGAGGCTGAAACAAGACCAAGATCTTTAGTATCCCTTTCCCAACTCAGCAATAGGTTTGTTATGGACGTACTATCTTGAATTAATATAAGAACAGAGATTGCGATCAAGGATATGAGGCTCAGTCTGGAAAAGGGACTCCAATTAGAGAGTTTCCAACTCGCCAATCGGGAGTAATCCATGTTGGTTTGGGAGCGAATCTTGTTCAAGGCGTTGTTTCCGCTCCTCACAATAAAAACATTCGATAGCCGAGAGAAGGGGCTTCGTTTTCAGTTAGGGCTGGCCCTGGGCCGACCCGATCTTGGCTTGAAAGTTGGTGGGCTCTCATACCAACTGTCTGTACAACAGGTAAGCCCCATCGAATGAATACCTGTCTCTCGTTCTGAGAGATGCATAAGTGGAATGAAGAGGTTGGGAGACATGGTTGTTAGGGAATTTTGCCGAATCCCTTTTGGGCGAAGGACCGTCCTGAATTGAATTTTCATTGAATGAAAATTCTGGGAATGGGGACGCTGATTGCATTGCATTGTTGAAGTATCACCATGTTCCATGAATTGAAATTCAAATGATATGTATAACGTGTATTTAATGTATCTTAGTGTGGTGCAAAATTATAACCTGATATCCTCAAGGTTCTGGGGGATCTTATAATCAGCTAATATCTATTTAAATGTCTTTGAGTAATTGGACAATGTTGCCACATTTTTTCCGTATTTGATTTAAAGATCAAGCGAACGGTCCGAAGTACTGTTTATGATAAGAGGCAGGCTTTAAATTGTTTTTAAAATCAACAATTGATTTTGAATTCCCTTAAATGGTGCAACCTGCTTTATATCTCTTGCCATATTGTTAATACAAGGATAATCTGTATTATAGTACAGGGTTCCCTGGTTAATAACTCTTAACATGTCTTAACAATCAAATGAATGTGCCACTTTGGATCTCTGTGCATTTCTGCGTGTATTTTTGACGATCCAGTAACTACAAGAATGGGATCCCAATGCACTTTTTTTCGAATCAATGGGTTGAGAATTTGGAAACACGCTTTAGACTTTGACATGAAATATTACTACTATGTAAGGCATTTTGGTTCTTTTTTTGGCGTTTCCGTTGTTTTTGACGTCAACTAATGAAGCGAAACTTAATATTTTTTGAATATTTTTAGTCTTCTCAAATCTAATATGTAAGAAAGTCGACAGCTTGTGGTTAGAAAAACGTAATCTTTTATTACAAATAAAGCTTGAACATCAAAAATTAAGTTATAAATAGATCACTGACAACACTGATGACAAGGCAATCAAGAACACGGCTGATTGCAACATTCCGGCTCCGTTGCATCCATCTCTAGAACTAAAAATTGAAAAGAAAAGTATTTCAGCATGATTTTTAACCAGTTTCAAATTTGATCAATGAATTTTTGATAGTTCATAATGTTGTTTATGACAATATCTACTTTTCCTTGGTCACATTTTTTTTACGTTGTTCAACAGACTCACAGATTTGCTCGAATTTTAGCAAAATAAAAAAAAGTTCAGCAAACCTAACAAGAACGTTTCGGAGATAGTTGTGTTCATCATCAAACACATTGCTTATTAATTTCTCGAACAACAGAAATAAGATCTTTTAAATATCCACGCAACAAACCTGCAAAGGCAATCCATGATGTTAACATTGTCGGTTCTTGATCCGGCAAAACAATTTGAATCTTCTTGGCGCAACCCGGGTTCATTCAACCAAGCACAGGATCGCAAAATCACCCAAGTTCCATTGACTGAAATTATTCATACACCGTTAACCTCGACATTCTGAGCCCGTTTTCTTTGTGCGATCATGCCCTGGTTACCTTTTTGTACCGATTTGCGACACATTACTGTTTCAGTTCCCGTCAAGACGTCTTCGTGTTTTTCGTGGGTGCAATCATGAAGGATTTGAGTTCCATTGTAAAATGGGTCAGAACATCGGGGTTCCACATCCGACCGGCACACCCAACATTTGATGCCAGCACCTGAGAAAGTGGTATAAAAAGCGTTCTGTCAATAACACCGCTTCACGACGATATGTCGTAATAAAACTTTGATGTATTATCATACTCTCTTGTATTTGGGAGAAAAGGATCACTGCTAGAACAGGGATAACCACAAGTCTAGAAATATTGGGCGAAATTCGGATTTGAGCCATGTTTTTGCTTGAAATTTGACAAAAAGATAGGAGACTCCTCTTGAGAAGGAGAAACACCGACGCCAGTCAAAATACTAGGTAGATATTACATTTAAGGGGCTCAGTCATGCTGAAACTAGGTACGAGGGCTCTGTTGTTGAACCTGTTTGCTCGTAAGGTACGCATGATGTTTTGTCACCTACGAGTACATATGATGAAGGACGTCGTTTTTCCAAAGGATTGTGCGACCAAAGTTTTGTCTGCACAAAGAGATAAAAACGATAGTTCGGTCTCCTTGGATCATGCTTCAGGATTTATTCTCTCTTGTAGCCTAAATTCCAAAGCTCTAGTTTTACATACCGGACACAAAAATATCATTGTCGTTTATGAATACTGTGCCCGTTGGTATAAACTTGTTGAGGCTCTTGATGTGGTCAAATCAAGAAAATGCACTTTCAGTCTTAATATTTTTTTTCAAAAATAAGATCCTTGTTGAGTTGTTATCAAAAGCATCAAGACGTACATTTCTCATAAAAAAACCAACAAACAAATGAAATAAATTTCACTTAAAAATGACATGCTGATTAGCTTATCAAAGCACGTGACCTTAATTCAACATCATTCATCTTTTACCGACAGAAGATTCCTTCCATTGCTGACATTGAAATGATGTTCACTTTGCAAGAAATTGTTTCACGAAAAAAGGTCCAGATCCATGTAACCCACGACGTCCTTATTCCCACAATATCGAGAGGGCTCTGATTATGTCACAGATTGAAAGGACCCCTTCAAGCCCTTGCCTCTGTCAAGCATACACATGTGTGTACGTGTATTCTATCCCAGAGTAGGGTTGAATGTATATTGTCATCCTATGTTTTTAAGCCGTTGATTGGTCGTCCATTTGAAAATTTACTGTGAATAACAATGGATTAGGGCATGGTAAACTAATCTACAGATTTCCAATAGTTCAAACTTGAATTGTACTATTGAAGACGTCTTGCATGATTTCAGGTAGAGGAAGTTGAGCTCAGATGGCCTCTAGTTGTGTGGAATATAGTGTTTGTGCGCTCTTGGATATACCTAATTACCCGCACATTCATTGCCAGCATCGAATTTGATATAAAAAGTACTTTTAAGGTTGAGTTGGTAGCTACTGGTTGTTAAACGAGCTAAAGTTAGCGATGGATATCAATGCATTCCGGTTTGAATTGTTTTTTTTTTCACACGTATGGTTTCAAAATACTTTTTGTGTCATGTTCCAAGCTTAAATGAGTTTGATAGCAAGAGCAAATGTTTTGAAGTCAAGCCCTTGTCAGCATTATTTTGGCTAGTCTATATTGTAGACTCGATTCCGGTAAGCACTGGTTTGCAGTTCCAGACCTTACTGGTTTCAGAAATTACCATCGGGTACCTCGAGGGGGCAAAGCAGAATGATGAAGAAGGTTGAAGGGAAAATGACCTGCGATTCAACATACCACTTCATATGTTTGCGACTCAGAAATAAAACAGAACTATTTTGTTTTCAAAGGCGAAAACTTGATTTTCATTAGATGATTTGAGCACAACGTTGAACACGATGTGGGTGCCAATCCCTTTAAGATTAAATGTTCTTTTTAGTTCTACGCCTACAAAAATTGCATACAGAAAAGATGTCAATTCTTAGGAGAGGCATCTAGTTACAATCAATCGTCGTTTCAGACCTAAGTGAAGATTTGAAATGAGGGCAAAGGGCTCAGGTTATCTATCAGCTGTTCCGCAGAAGCATCGCCTGAATCGTTGTTGACTTGACTGACTGGCCGAGAAGTTTAGTTTATAAAAGGTTGGAAACAAGTGTTCCACATGGAGGACAACGCCAGAAAATTGGGCCAATTGATCCCAGAGAATTCTGTTTTATTCGTGTGCGACTTGCAGGAACGATTCGCACCTTCGATCCTTCACTTTGATGCAATCGTGAGCAATGCCGATCGAATGATCCAGGCGTCTCAAGTGCTACATGTACCCATTATCACCACGGAACAATATCCAAAGGTTACATTAATACTTACATTCTACTACTTTTATTAAGTGTTTAAGGAAAATAATTCCTTTGGCGAACTATTTTGACTCAAATGGGCACACCAAACGTAATAATGATAGTCAAGTTAATCCGGTTGTTGTTCATGATGATCTTTTAGGGATTAGGGAACACGGTGGCTGCCTTAAAATGTCATCTCCAAGAAAAACACATTTACAGTAAAACTCGCTTCACAATGGTGATCCCTGAAGTTGAAAACCGATTGGAAGAACTAAGAACAGTTCGAAATGTTGACACCGTTATCCTTGTTGGAATTGAAACCCACGTGTGCATCATCGCCACATGTCAGGATCTCGTTCAACAGGGTTACAATGTAAGCTTATTCATCAGTTCAGAATATGGATGACTTTTTATCATGGATGATTGCCCATTACCAGGTTCACGTAGTGGCTGATGCGTGTTCCAGTCGAACTCAAACGGATCGACGATTGGCTTTGGAACGCATGCGTCAAATTGGAGCATTTATCAACACAACAGAAAGTGTCATACTTTCCTTGGCTGGGGATGCGGCTCATCCTCAGTTTAAGCAAATTCAATCCTTGATTAAGACATTGAACCCCTCCACGGACTTGGTCCACGAATCATCTAAAGATGGACTTAAATCTTTATTGTAAAAAGCATTACACATATTCGTGAATAAAAAAAGTTATAAATGCTCTGGTCATCTAAAAACTTGAGAGTAATTGAACCACTCGCCATTTCTATAAACATCATTGTACACAGAAATGTGTGCCTAAAAATTGATTGAACCCCATTTCTCCCTTTAATGTTGCCACTTTTCAAATGTGCTGGGATCAGCTGTTTCCTACCTTGACGAAGTAACCGCCCCATGCACATGAAGCATATGAACAAGTACTGAACTGACAGGGACATGTAGACAAGACGTGTATGTACTGTAGGTGCAGAACTCGCACTCCTCAAGTAGCTTGCCCATCCTAAATGAAATAAAACTTCAAAGTTTTCACCTTGATTGCGTGTACAATCCAGGTAAATTTAGTCATTGTACCCCACTATTTGTTCAACCTGACAATTTCCATTCTTAATCCAACTTTAAAGAACCATGGCATCATCAGTGATCATTTTGAAACATGGCCAAGCCACGGATTCCTCTTGTGAAATTTATCTTTATGGAGCCACTTTGACCTCTTGGAAAGTGGAGGGCGTGGAGAATATCTTTGTCAGTTCCAAGGCCATTAAGGATGGAAGCAAGGCCATTCGAGGGGGAATCCCGGTTTGCTTCCCCTCATTTGGTCCATGGGAACATGGCCCACAGCATGGATTTGCTAGATCCACAGTGTGGAACCAAGAAAAAGAGCCAGAAACGGATCCAGCCACTGGTGACGTCAAGGTTGGTCATTTTTATCCTGTTTCAGAACAAAGACTTAAAAAGATTTGTTGAAGGTGACCTTGTCCTTGAAAGATAATGAGCAAATCCGGGCAACTTGGGACTATCCTTTTCAATTCTTGTACACGTTCACATTAAAAGCGAGGGATCTGATTTTGGATGTGACCGTGGCCAATCAAGGTGAAAAGGACCTTGAGTTCACCTTCGCCCTCCATACCTATTACAAGGTGCCGGATGTGACTCAATGCACTATTAGTGGTCTTCAAGGATTGACTTATATTGATAAGACCGATGGAGGCAAGGCCAAGGTCGAGGAAGCTTCTGAGGTCAAGCTCTCAAGCTTTGCCGACAGGGTGTATCAAAAGGCACCCGATTCGGTGGTTTTAAGAGGTCTTCAAGGAGGCCGTGCTTTGCATTTGACCAAGGTTAGTAGCGATTGCCAAGCCCACTTTCAGTTGGCATGAGTAATATTAACTTTCTTTTTTTCTTTATTCAGACCAATTTGAACGATATTGTTGTGTGGAATCCTTGGTCGGAGAATGCCAAAAATATGGCCGATTTTGGAGACGATGAGTACACTGGTATGATTTGCGTCGAAGCAGTTCAATTTTCTGAAACCGTGTCGGTGAAACCCAATGGAGAATGGAAGGCAAGCCATTCATTGATCGTTATGGATTAAAACAAAGGATTCAAAGTGTATAACAAGCCCATGTATTATTCGCTCATCAATCACATGTTTCGATAGAAATGTGGAAAATTGTCCGTGGACGCTCAATAAAATCTCGTTTGCATTCATGGGTGTTTGTTCGTGCGATACGATGGTGAATCTCCCATATCTCGTTGGGGCTCCAAATCCGGAGTTGTTGAAGGTTAAATGTAGGATTCACGCAAACTTGAAAAAAGTTCGAGGTCATGCAACTAGGTAGGATTTGACAATTCTAACATTAGTCGTCAAGAATGAGAGATGGATCAAAAGAGAGAATGGATAAATCGGAGAGAGAGAGACAAAAATCGATTGACTGTGTACCTACTTGAACTAGAAGCTCTGACGATGGGAATTGGGATAAGAATCACAACAGCAAAAATGAAAGGCATAAATTAATCGGGATGCAGTCTGGATCAGTAGGAGTTGTATAAATATATAGGTTTCTCAACATAGGGCTTCAGCGCCCTCGTTTGGAAGATGCACAACACTCTAGCCTCAATCCTGTTGCTTTTTATTTCGAGAATGGGCCGGACTCCCGCCCCCACTACTCGTTCCACCCCCGATCGATCCATTGCCGAATCCAAAACCTCGGGCGAATTCACTTTTTAACCGGGCTACCGTGGGGGATAATACGTCTTCAGACGCCCCCGTCACATCCGTCACGGATGTGGTGGGCGTGGTCACACTATGCTGTCGAGCCTCAATGGTGTGTTCCAAGGCATTGGGCGTGAGCCATTCTTTGGGCAAGCATCTTTGGAGAAACGGGACACAAGTCGAGAAATAGGCGAGTCGATTCACCCAAGGGGGGATATCTTGGCCCGTAAGAATCTGACTGAGAGCTCCTGAGAAGTGATTGCAATTTCGATGCATGAGGTGATATCGGTCGCCCCGGAACTCTTTGCCCATCTCTTCCATGATTTTTTCCACGTCTTGTGCGCGAAAATCCGTATTGCCCAAATGAATGCACTGTTTATACTTGAACTGTTCGCCCAATTCCTCGGCACGCCTGGGCAGGATATCGAACACGCCCGAGAAAGGAAAAGGATGCCCACCATAGGCGTATTCTCGGCCATATACCTCGACGCCGGAATGATACACGCCCATTCCCATGTTACCTTCAAGAAAGACTCAAAAATATCATCATGAATCATGGATGGAACTATAGAGATTTGGATTTACCCGTGTAATCATTGGTCCAAAACATATCATAGATATTTAACATAACGGGTTCACCGGGCGCACTCTTCATATCTTCATTGGCCTCGATCCCAACTGGGATTCCATTCATGGAACAAGTCTCCCCATTCATGGTTCTAGACCAACAGCTGTGAAGACATCAATTCATTCTCTTAGTATACATATCAAATCCTGTATGATCCAATGTTCAACTTTACCTGGAACTAAATCGATCGCTTTCTTTACTTATTCACAATGTTTAAAACGCGAAAAGGGAAGAAGGAAGAAGGAGGGGGAGAAGAATTGGAATTGTTAAAAAAGAACCCGAGAGACAAAGCAGGGTGATTCAGAGATTCATCCCTTTGGTCAAGGTCCTCGAGGAGGTCGGAGGCTACGACGAGGTTTTCGGGCTGAACGAGTGAGTCTGATGGGCTGGAGGTCGACTCATAATGAGGGTGAATGACACAAGATTCGAGGAAGATAGTTGGAAAGAATCCCCCCAATGTGTAAAATATGAATCCAGTGTAGAAGTAGTCCTGCCAGTGAAGGTCACGACATCGCTGTCGTTGCGTTTAGAAAACTCTATTGGTAGAAAAGCAACATCATTTTGATTTTTGAGAGCTGTCAAATTCGAGTTGGTGCCGCTGTCAGTTTTTACTCGAAATTTGTGTCTCTTGCCCTTCAAAGAGTCTGGTTGCTGTTAAATTTCTTTCATGTTGTAAGCTTTTTGACCCAAAAACGCTAAACAAGGACGCACGTGGCTAAAAATCGAACTCGGAACACATTAGTTAGGTAAAGTGTATTGTGGTTTCATGGATTAATGTAATGTAATTCATATTACAATGGAGTTGTCAAATGAATTGGCTGGGAATCTTTTTATGGCATAGCTTAGTTCTGTCAAGTTTGAAATCGTACTCCAAAAATTATTGGAAGAAAAAAAATCTTAGGATCAAGCAATGGAGTCAAGCAAAAGTGGAACGAGAATAAAGATGATTGGTCACATTTTTTTGAAGAATTATTTTAAGTCCGTTTTTGATTGAACTGAGAAACTTTGTTCAAGTCCCAATGTAAAGTAACAAATGGAACTTTAATCAATTTTTTGAGCACTCCAGCAAAACTAGTAATAGTGCCAAAGACATAATTATTTCATTTCCACTCAAAAGATTGAAACTTTCTATTTGCTTCCTAAAATATAATGTTATGCCCCTGCTTAATTCATTGGCGTCTTATTCATTAGCACCTTGGTATTACCTTTAAAAATGAATGGTGACTTTTTCTTTTATAATCGCTTAATTTTGATTTCATTTAGTTTCTGAAAAGTCTTTGAAGTAGCCAAAATATGAAACAATTAACAAGATGTATAACATTTTCTTAGTTGCAGCAACGATCCACATGTGGTTATCGTTACAACAACTTGTGCTTTACCCCTTACTTAGAACTCTATTTGTATCCAAATGTGCTCGCTGTCAATGATGTTGTCCGAGGGAAACATTCCCTGCCAAAGTCGCCAAGGCCTCTTTAGTCTACAGCCAGACAGGAAGCTTTCCAAAGAGGTTTCTAACATGGTTCAAACCTATGTTCCGTGGGAGATCCTTCGAGATGCCTTTTGCCAATTTTGCCATGCCAAAAACATCCAGCACTTTAATATCTGGAGTAAAGGCAATTATCCAAACCACTTAGGAATGGACAAAGTTTATCCGAATAACATAGAGAATGTCAAACAATCTGAAAAAGCTTAAATGATAAAGTCAAAGCAAAAACACCAGAAAAAAATTAAAGCTCGGGTTGTTTCCGTGAGAAGCAGGAACGCAGAAAGTCCTTCTGTTGCATTTCTTAAAGGCATGTTTTGTGTCGGACGATTTTAGAATGAGTGTAATGGGAAGCTCTCAGCAGGTTCTCTCTTGAAGATTCTAACTTGTTTTGTGGGTCAAGGTCATGTCTCTGAGACCATAGAAATTTTCGTTCTTGTTTAAATTCATTGCTTCTGTCCCTCTGATATTATTCCACCTCAAGCTCCAGTTGACAGAAGTCCTGTTTGAGATTAATAACCTTGTTCCTGAACTTCTGACTAGTATTTAGAGATATTTTCTAATGATGTTCCACAATGTTTGTCTTAGTTCCGAAATAGTTGAGGTGATTTTGTTCGACTTATTAAAGGCTTAGTTTTTTTTCTTTTTCCCTTGCTAAAACAAGTGTGTATCAAACGAAGTGATGAGTGATCCAAAAAGCAAAACTGAAATCAATAAGAATATGTTCTTGAATCTTGCGAGAATGATTCCCATGTAGAATACACAGGGCAAAGGCCATTTTGGTCAAGTGCAAACATGTTAGTTAGCAAACCCCTTACAAAGTAGACTTTAACTATGACGAATATGTGAACTTTTAAACTCTAGAACCACATTTCAATTAATAACGTTGCTAGAAATTGTATGCGTACGTAGTACCTTCATTGTGTCCTCAGCAAAAGGCTAATGATAACAATGGTTTCTTTCTTAGCCCTTCAGGAAACGTCTAAGATCAATAAAGACAAATGATGAGAAGTATTCTTATTTGATCAGCTATGTCAATTGAATGTATTCATTTGATAAGGATTAAGTTTCCATGTTAAACGGCTGTCGCGAGTGTCATTTCTTAAGACATTTGATCCCAAGTCTTGCTTGTCCTAGTTCTTGGCTCATGCTAAAAATAGCATTATATAATTGGAATGACGAAGGGCAGAATAAAATTACGCCAAATGTTGACTGAAAAAGCAAACTGTAAGATAGACCTCTAAGAAAATCAAACGAAAAGTTGTTAACTTTCTAGTTGATGGAAAAGCAATGCACACTTGGAAAATGGACACTCAAGTGTCCAAAATTGAGGGAAACCCTACACGTGACTTGTACTCACGAGGAAAGTACGTACGTAGTGACCAAGTCCCCAAAGTACGCTTGCTCCACGCACAAAGTACTTGTGTACCATGCTATCGGGGTGTTGGGCTCCGGCATAACTTGTCAAAGTACAGCAGTGTTGGGATTTTGCCGTTGGAACCTGAACGACTAGGAAGCTGGGTTCAATTTGAATAAAACGTTTTCAACCCAAAGTCCAAGTTTATGGTACATTCAGGTGCCTCGCACACAATTTTCCTCATTTGGTGTTTGAATGAATGGCTTTTCTAGAGTACAAACTACTAGGAAAACAGATTTTCTGATTTATAAGAGATTTAATTTTCTTTAGAACCGTTTGTTGGAATTCTTAAGTTTTTCTCAATGGATGCCCGAATGTTCCTGAACGATATTTGTATTTAGAATGGTTATTTTCGCAAGTCGGCCCATTCAAAGTTCGACTAAGGCAGAAGTTAAAACTTTAAAACTCCCTTAACTTAGAGATAAAGAGCTGAGGTTACAAAAATAATACTTAATAAGTAATCAAAATAAAAAATAGCGACCAATGCTAGATTTGCCACTTTTCATGCCGACTTCTGTTACATTTTTGCCACACTGGAGGTTACCTACGACAACCTTGCGACCTTATTTTTGATCCATCACCTTTAGATGATTTCCTCTTTTGAGAGTACTTATGATTTTTTACTAGATTAACTTGGAAAACCAAAAGAAATGGATGAAAAGCAAAATAAAATTTTCCAAGCATCAAAATGAAAATTGAAGGAGTCCTTCATTTTCAAAACACATTGGATAAAATCTCCCACAAAACCGTGCTTGCCGTCGAGACCCAAGAATCTGGTCGTCTCCTTAAGATCACTCCAAAACACCAACTTCAATTTGAAAAGTGATTTGTTATAAGTTGCTTATAGTGTTCCATAAGGATCTAAGCAATATCTTCACTTACAAGGGATCTAGTTATTACTCCGGCATTTTTTGAAAAAAATATCGATAGCCTAAAGACCGATGCCAGGAGAAATTTAAAAAATAGTATCGGATACAACTAAGACATTATCACTCGTGTAAAGAATTCTTGAAGCATAAACAACTTCAATGAACTAAGTGCAAAGACTTTTTATTCTTAAGGAATACATAGGTACACACTTATTTCAATTTCTGTTGATGCTTGACCCAACCAAAATGGGAAACATGGTTTAGTCAAAAGTTAACGAAAGCCCCCACCTCTCGTATGTTACTCGAAGTTACTCGAAATTCCTCCATCGTATGAAGTTGTTGTAAGCGGTGGGTCTCTCTCGTCTCAGCACTGATCTTATGATTCTTTTGTAGCTTGCATTTTTGAGGACAATCCACGACAGAGATGTATTTAAGTTGCCTTTGTTTCAATACTCAATCGTCGACCTCTTGTTCTTGAGTGCCGTCCCAACTTGTCAATATTTTTAAATGCTCAGTTCGACGTTTAGAAATGCTTTTATGGCCTCGAAACGTATCTGGGTACCAAGAAAATTGGAGGGCGGCAAATGTTTTCAACACGAGTTGTTGTTCCATGAATGGCAATAATAGCCTACAGTTTTAACCACAATCGTAAACACAACAGTTGTGGCCAGATTGGTCAAGAACATGATTGGTTTTGGATCAAGCTAAGAATGAAAAATATCATTGTGGAAAAAGGTATCATTGAAAATGAGACTTTCATAATTAAAAAAAAAATCTTTGAAAAATTGATACAGATCCAAAAACACAAAATAAGCCGTTTAAGAACTTTTCTTAGCTCATTTAGAAAACTTTGTCAAGTCGATTGTGCTTTTTTTAGGTTGGCTTTTCAGATTTCAGGTAAAAACGCCCAGACAGCTAGTTGTAACATTAAAAGAGTTGTGGACTCATTGGCCTAATATTTCTTATAAGTTTGCTGATAAGGTTTGCATTTTAGATACATTCGAGATTGAACTACTTCAATTTTAACTCAATGTAACCACGTGAAGAAGAAAAAACTTTTCCCTTGCAATCTTTTTGCAACCTAAATGAAATCCAGACAACAGTCATAAAGAAGTAGAACTGTCAATACGATTTTGATACTGGTTAAAACCAGAGCCATGATAGTAAATTTGGAATATTACGTCACATAGTGAACAAAGAATACGCTTTAACTTTTAATGCATGAATCTCATAAAAGGTTCTTTGGCAATTGCCTCTTTGAAGCATTTGCGTCACAAACGTGTTCTCAATAGTACCTCTGTTGCAATGTACTTAAGGGCCTTCAATGCTTAATCTTTTGGTGGAAGGCTTTCTCCACCTCTTAAAGGCGTCTACCAATAGAAATAAGGCTGGCCGAACAAGGTTACTCACAGAAGCTTTCCCTTTCTTATTCGCCTAATTTTCCAGTTATTTTCCTGATCTATGTACTATTGTAGAATCTTTCAGGACCTCATTTCATTGTCAAAGGTAAGTTAGATTCACATCATGGAGTACTGACCAAGGGAACTGAAGGTACCCAATTGTTTAGTTCCAATCCCGTCATGAGAGAGTTGATTATGGAGAAAGTGCGTGCTCTTTTGCAAACATTTTCGAATCCCCTTACGTAACGCCGAAGACGACCGGGACAGAGAACTTTTGGGGTGCCCCAAAAGTTGGGGGAAGCAAAACGTTTTTTTGACCCCAAAGAGTTTTGAGAAACACTGTGGACTAGTACTTTCAATTCCTGAAGAGTAGGGCTTTGGAGTACACGGAGCAATTCTGCGCAATAGGAACCGGCCGGAGTCGACCAGGGTTTAGCATTGGACGTGGCTAGTAAGAGTGAACCGTCCAGAAGGAGAGAGAGAGAGAGAGCGAGTGAGTGAGTGAGTTGGAGGATTTCGGGGATTTGGCAACATACATTGGGCGAGCCCCCTCACTCCGTACATTTTGTACATCGGTGAATGACTCCATCGCTGAATCAGAGACTAAGCAGACCCTGAAGAGTGAACATTCGAACTGGAATCTTTCCATTTGTTTCTACTCAGTGATATCATCATGACCAGCCTTCAATGTGAAAGTATCCTCAACGGTCCGGCCTTATCACCCAATCGTCTAAGGAAGCCCAAAAAAGTTCGATGCCGCACGTGGATGCGGAGAAATTCAATGGAACCTATTCAAAATAATGTCTATGAAGTGGTCGAAGGAGCCACCAGCCTTTGCTTCGCGGATGATGGGTCCTGGTTTCAGGTGAGTTTTTTTTATAAACGGCTGTAAGAGAATCTGCGGTCACGGCAGCTTCAGTGACAGCTTCGTCAACACATAGCCTAATGGGCAAGCCCATTCACCGATCTGTGAGCTCATCCAAACGTCGTCAAACAAGGTAGAGAACGGTGGACTGGAAGTAGAAGAAGTACTTGGATGTCTGGTAAGCCTGAGGTGCAAGAGGGGAGAAGTACGAGGAGAAGCGGCAAGTGCATGGTTGCCCTGAACGGCGTCAAACGACGTAGAGAACGGTTGACATAGAAGAACAAGAAAGAAGTGCGAGGAGAAGCGGCAAGCGCATGGTTGCCTTGAACGGCGTCAAACGACGTAGAGAACGGTTGACATAGAAGAACAAGAAAGAAGTGCGAGGGGAAGCGCCAGCAGCAGTGAAGGACTCACGACTAAGAGAGAGTGTGCAACTAAAGCGATGGCAGGTTTGGAAGCAACAAAAGCTGGCTTGCCCTGAGCTGAGACATCAACGTGTTTCTCTCAAGCCACCTAAGTAGTTCTCTTGTCTACTCCCAAGGAGCGAGCTCGGGGTGAGGCCTTAGTGGCTTCAAAGGTGATTGAGGTAGAGATGCCTCTAGCTATCCCTCTCTCCTTACGCACAAAAGCTGCCGTGACCACAGATTCTCTGACAGCCGTTTATAAGTTTTTTTTAAACCGGTTCTTTCTTGATTGCACGTTGTACGGCCTTGTGTGAAAAGATTAATCCAACTTACTCCTTTTGTTCTCAGGGTAACATTTTACCACCCAAGCACTGCGTTTACAAGATCATGGGCAATCGCATTGACACCGTCAAAGAAACTTCGACCAAAGCTACCCCTTCACCGGCCGATAGCGGATATGCCTCACCTCCCAAGAATCTCGAAGCCCTTAACGCAGAAGAACGCCAGAGTTACAAGTCTTTCAGTTCCACCAGCTCAAATTCCGACTCCGATTTGGATCCGGATTTGGTTCAGGCCGTCATGGATCAATGGGATCTAGAAGACGACTCAGATTTCGAAGATGGCGAAAACCCGCCAAATGTTGAGTTTTACAGGGTGACGGTCGCAGATTTTGAAACTGGCATAAACTATCGGCTTAACGGTGTGAAGGTAATCCGAAGGAACTCAGAATGTGAAATCAAGTCTGACAAACTCAAGTTCAAGTCTGAAAAGTGCCTCAAGGGAGCATTAGCTGACCAAGCTTTGGTAAACCAGATGGGCCCGTCTTTCGCCGACCAAAACTTGACCGTGTTCAAGGGTGACGTTACATTCAAATATCAGGATCAAGTTTGCAATCCCGTGGAAGTCAACGAATCAAAGTGGTGTCTATGAAAACGGGAAGATTAGAGTGAAGTCAGGCTTGTCATATTGCAATTTTCCGTATACTTTTTACTGATCCAAATCCTTGTCAAATAGTTGAGTTTTCCATCAAAATCATATACTTGAACGCTTATCCTCTAATATCCGAAATATGTATGCCTTAAAAGGTGCTTCACTCAAATTTCCAAACATCCTGCAAGAGCTGAGCCCTACTGCTTGAACACGTTTCGGTTGAACATACAGTATATAATGAATAAATGAAGTGTTTGCACATACATTATTGTTTCATAGATTACTAGAAAAAACTGTCAAGTTTCTATTATGTTATAAGTCAAAAGGTATCTCAATTCTATTTTCAAGCAAAGATGGGCAATGATTTTTTGAATATCTAATTCTGCCGTTCCCCTTCGTATTGTTCAGGGTGACCGGTTATACTGGATCCTATATCTGGATATTTTCGAGCGCAAAAGTAGTCGTTCCCAACACGACATTCCTTGTAAGCTTAATCCTTTGAGCCCGAAAAAGAAAATACAAAATTGCCATTGCATCGTATGACTTCGTCAAATGGGCTGAACTCGATTTATGACTCCTATAGTGTGACACCTCTTGGCATGTCTTAACTATAAACCGGGCACAGAAAGCAAAGTCTCACAGACAGCCAATTTTTGTTGCGCTGGAACTGTATGTAACGTACAAAGAAGGCCAGCTTACGTAAGGAAAAAGCAACGGATTGGTCCATGCGACAAGCAAGGCCAAAATTGTCCTCCCGTGATATTTTACGTAAGAAATAGACCGCTAGTTACCTCACTACCTGTCCTTGACCCTTTCGATTTTTCACGCAAATAGTGCAGTACATACCTTTTGGGTATTATTTTTATTTTTCAAGAACACCAAAATTCTACAAATTATGACGGAATGAGGATAAGTTATTTGGGACGAAAACAAGAAAGTGTATGATATTGATGGAGGTCCTTGAGACCGATCACTTGTCTGTCATGCCTTTTTGTCTTAAAATAGAAATGCACATTTTTGTAACAGGTTTTCTTGGAGTTTTAACCATGCATTTTGATGGCTTAAGTGCCTGTTGTTGGGTGGCTTTTTCCAGATTTTGCTTCACTCATTTTCAGTAGGGAACATGACAATCTTTCACGTCGTCGGTTAAAGAAATAACCCGTACTTCATCATACTTTTTGGGTGACAAGACGGACAAGACAGAGTAGAAGGCGAGAGGTTTATTAGTCCGCATTAGAGAAGCGATTCTTGCGCAATAAACAGGTTTTCAAAAACTTAAATTTTCGGTTATTCAACCGCTTCACTATTAAAAGTTCGGGTACTATCTTCTGATAGGCAGATTACACACGTCAAATAACTTACTTATGATGAAATCACTACTGAATGAAGTCTTTTATGAGAAACTGCGTAGTTTTCCGTCTGGTTACTTTTGCCTGAATCTCGAAGGCCACCCGATAAACAAACGGTAGCAAAAAAAGTGCAGACGTACGCCGTATGAGATTTCCTTTCTTGTTACATAATTGGCTAGTTCTATTCAAATGACGCCCTAAACATTATTACTAGAGCGGACGAAAATATTTAATTAAATATAAAAATATTTAATTTAAATATTTTGGGCTTTTGAGCAAGTTTTAAATATTTGGGCTTTTTCTTCTAAAATTAAAGGAAATTTTCCGTTTTAAATCGAATTTTTTTAACAATCTCCACGATTTCAGGATACATTTTGATATTTTGACAAAAATCTGACCTTTCCAAAAACTACATTGTCAAAAATTTTCAAATTTTCAAAAGAAATTTCGACTCTTTTTTGGGGAATAGGCGAACTAAAATGAAAAATATAAATGGGAAATAAATATTTGCAGCTTGGCCTCAAAAATTACATTAACAGATTTTAATCTAAAATAGATAACCGCAACACCAACAAGAAAAAAATCATCAAAAATCAGGTTTAAATATTCAACCAAACATTAGGCAGGAAAATATTGGTTTAATGTAGGGTATAGTAAATAAAGACTGTCAAAAATAACCAATTTTTATTGCCCCGTATGATTTTTTAGCACTAAAGATTTGTTTGCTTGTATTCCGACATTGTCATTTTTTCATCATATCTTTGGATTTTTAAATCAAATTTTTCAAAAATACCAATTAATTGCTCCAAATTCCTTGCAAATCTAAATATTTTTTAAATATTTGGTTGTAATTTAAATTTCATTTTAAATATTTTGACTTTTTTTCTTAAATATTATTTAAATATTTGGCCTTTAAAATTAAATATTTTCGGCCTCTCTAATTATTACCAAAGATAAATTGTTCGAGTGAACCCTTAGCGATGTGGAAAATGTCGGTATTACAAAGAATAAAAATGATTGATATATATTCAGTATTGTTCAGGTGACACAAGTATTTTATGTTTTAAAATTTGCGAGCTAGGTCTTTTACACCTTTCGCGTTGAAAACCAAAGCAATAGAAATGAGAAGATTTTCTCTTCTTTTTTGCCTTCCTTAAAGCATTTACATATTTTTTTGGTTGAACCAAGAAGCACTGGAATGAGTGGGAGGCTATCAAAGAGAATAATGATTTGAACTCTATTTGATTCGATCCATAAACTAATTAAGCAAAATAATTTCGCCGGCAGCATTTTCAAGGACTTTTTGAGATCAAGACTAGCGCTTCTAGGGGTGGCCCGTGAGCGAGAACCCGGGTGTCCAGGTGTGGACAACGACACCGGCTTTTCCAACTTTTGGTGTCAGTGCCACAGTGCCGACACCTGCAAGGTTTCGTGATTAAAGTAAAAATATTACATAACGGTACACGGTGTTCCGAATGGCGTTTTAGGTTTGAATCAAAATACCCAAAGACACCATGGCACTTTTTGGACCCACAATTCAATGGGGAACAACTTTACTTTTATTGTATTATACAAGATTAGGTCCAGGGAAAAAGTTATATACCTAAAAATCTAATAAATATATCATTTTTTAACAAACTATTTAATCCATATTTAGAGACCATTTAGTTACCTTATGAATTCAAATTGAATAAAAATTCATTCAGCAGTAACTGAGTTATTTGACTTTGAATGGTCCATTTTTGACCCCAAAAAGCAGAAAAACGCTACAGTTATATGAAAAAACAAATTCCCAAAGATTTCATATAGTTTTTCAATATTGCAAAAATAAATGATTTTTTCAGTTTTGGAACTTATGTCAAAATAGCTCAAAATAACAAAAAATATCACTTAAAAGGTATTTAAAATACATTTTCCAGTAAAAAACTTTTGCAGTATCAAAGACACTCACAGTTGGGTAATAATTTAAAGTTTTGAAGAAATCGGTTAATGTTTCAAGTTTCGATTTTAGTCCATTTTGAACATGGTCCTTCTAGAAATCGTAATTTTGGATATGACTCTGTTAGACATTTTTATTTGTAATTTTGGCACAACACACATCATAGCGTACCCTAAATTGTTATGAAAACAACTTTCCAAAAATCTTATTTAAGTGCATTTTAAGTGATATTTTTTCATATTTTGAGCTATTTTGACAAAAGTTCCAAAACTGAAAAAAATCATTTATTTTTGCAATATTGAAAAACTATATGAAATCTTTGGGAATTTGTTTTTTCATATAATTGTAGCGTTTTTCGGCTTTTTGGGGTCAAAAATGGACCATTCAAAGTCAAATAACTCAGCTGTTGCTGAATGAATTTTTATTCAATTTGAATTCATGAGGTAACTAAATGGTCTCTAAATATGGATTAAATAGTTTGTTAAAAAATGTTATATTTGATAGGTTTTTAGGTATATAACTTTTTCCCTGGACCTAATCTTATATAATACAATAAAAGTAAAGCTGTTCCCCATTGAGTTGTGGGTCCAAAAAGTGCCATGGTGTCTTTGGGTATTTTGATTCAAACCTAAAAAGCCATTCGGAACACCGTGGGTACGAACCGGACCCCCAAAACCGCAACTAATGCACGAAAACGTAAGGAAGCAGTGGTCCTGATTCAAAGTGTTCTAGAAAATGCTAAGGATGGGTTAGGGGAGGATTTTTCAATACTGGATCAGGTTCGGTTCGGCGTTTTTCTGATCGGATGGGATCAGTTCGGTTCCGACCCAAAAACAAATCAAGGACTTGGCTCGGGTCTGGATTGGTGCAGATCCGAATAGGCCTAGAAACATTTAGGGTACTTTATAATTGTTTTTGTCTTTCATCACTGGATTGTTTCAGCGGGTTTTATCAGCATTGATCATTTTCAAAGATACTTTTAGATTAAAGATCCAAATAAGTATCCAAATAAGATAAACATGAAAGAGGAAGCTTTCCTGATCGTAAGAAATAGATAAGTTGGTTGAATACCATATCATTCAATTTTCAAACCTTTTTGCAATTTCGTAATTAGTTCTTTCGAATTCTACAATGCAGGGCAGAAAAAATCTGTAAAAGAGGACTCAATTTGTAGCTTAAAAGGTACGGTGTTTAAAAAGACATAAAAAATCAATTAAATTACCTGACGTTTTGACACAAGACAGCATTAAAACTCACTTAACTAGCTGGCAACTATGTCTCAATTTGACCGCAAGAGGCGCTGATCAAGGGGTACAAGCTGATATTCTTTGCATGGTCCATTGGGCATCAATTAGCATTCAAATCAATGATTTAAATGTATCACACCCGCTCAGTGAACACCATGAAAACTAATCTTATCCATACTAGAAATAATTTTGTCAATGACTTTGGAATTTCGTTTGCTTACCATTTTTTTGCAAAAGCTGGCATGCATCACTTATTAACCATCAGAGCAAATCTGTGTTGTTCAATCAAAATGTTGTTAAGTAATTTACCTTATCAAAGAAAAAACAATAACACGCCTTAGTTTTGAATACATTAAATTTTGCTGATATGCTTCAAGTATCTTTATTTTCAAGCAATTGTTCTTCAGAGATTCGGACTCAGGTAGCTTTCTAACTAAACATGCGCATATAACAATGGCACCTAGCCGTACTTTTGAGCCATCATTTTCACTATCAAGTTGAATTCATCATTCGCTAAGCAATAATTTTTTTAAACCATTCCAACACGTTTTTGCTTAAAGGATATATGCATAGCATATTGATTTCTTACTTCTTTATCGGTATTTTTTTTTCAGGAACGGAAATCAATCACTGAACTAAAACAAAAAATATCCAAGCCTTAAATCCTTAAATCAACGAAACCTTCGTGTTAGCAACTCTCAAAACCTCTTCCTAGGCTTTGATTTGTTTCAGGGATCGGCATCGGCTTTTGGGTCAAGGCCCACCATACAGATGCTGGCAGTTTATGGGCCCACAATTTAACGACCAAAGAGCTTTGGGCCCATGAGTGCAATACATTGGATGGCTATTGGGCCCGCTATTGAGGACTTTTCTCATTGTTCGTGGGGCCACCAAAAAAAATCACCTTTGGGCTCACATGTGTGCCGCGGCCTTCGTGGTTGCCGACACCTGGTTTATTTGAACCCTGCAGTGCAAAATATTATTGGCTTTTTAGGTCAGATGGAAGTCAAGACCATGTGTAGATCGATTCCACGTTGAGCACGTGCGTCGCCATGCTCGATTTAGGATGTGCTAATCAATCATAAGCAATAGAATTGCTGCGCTTATTCGCCCAAATGGTGGGATGTCATGAACAAAACGAGATCGGCTGAACAGTGCAAAGAACGTGGAAATCAATGCTCTCATATTGATCAGAAAGTTAAAAATTCTAATCCTACCACTCAAAGTAGACGAAGAAAGGTCGTTCGTGTACAAACCATTGATGTTGTGAAATTCGTGACCATGTTTATCAAGATATGCTCCGTGTAAATGACTTTTGGGCACAAATTGCATTCAAGAAAGCTAGAAAAGACAAATTGGATGTGGTAAAACTATGATGAAATGAGTCAAATGTCTAATATTTAGGAGATGGGTGCAAGTTAGGCGGCCAACACGTTTTTCTACTGTTGTTTATTATGATTTTTCCATCCATACAAAAGACATTAGCCACACAATGCTGATGTGGAAATTGATTATTCCGCATATTGCAGCGTTGTATTGGTTGGAAGGATGCTTATCATTCAATATTACACATCTACCGGGGACAATATTGGGGCCAACCCTATATTTGGCAAACAATTGCTCAAAAGCTCCAGCCAATCTTGACAACCGTTTTTTCGCCAAGAGGTGGGCCTTAAATGGATATTGTGGAGTAAATGGTCTGGTCTATCCTGTCCTCATTCAAATATTTGCGTAGGCTTGAGAAAGTGATCGGGCCTCCTGTCAGCCAACACATCATGACTCTATGATAGATTAACAAACCGATGATCTAAAGTCATGCCCACTGTTATGTAATATGCTGGCCAACACGAGATTGAGGGCTCTACTTACTTTTTGCATTGGGATGATCCAAAGCAAATTGCCAATGGAGAACTGCAAAGAATCAGTCAGTCAAGGGGCTGAGTCGGTTTGAGGGTGACAGAGATGTAGATAAAAACTGTCAAAATGCAGAAGAGCAACAACGCTCGTACTACCTACTCATGAATAAACATGATGCATTTACAGTTTTGACTGACTGACTGGCTGAGTAGCTGACTGACATGAGGGTGGACTGACTAGAACTTATTGTGTCTTTCCCATGATGGTTTTGCACTCAAATTAGTATGTTTACCTAGCAAGAAGCAGGTCTTTGATCTTGAGTTTGTTTCAAGGGGTTTGATGATCCGTTGCAACAATGAGCAACGGAATATTCAAAAGTCAGCACACATCATTTGATTTCGTGTTTAAGGGACATTTATTTTTGTGGCCGTTTACCTGGAATGGCTCCTCGTTTCGAGCAAACCATCCAACTCATTACGAAACGCTCAATCGCCATCCCATCGATAACATTTTTATGTACTTTGGATAGGTGTTATCATAGTAGAGAGTTAACCACTAGAAGCACTATTTCAAATTTGGAAATAAAAAAAAAACCATTATTTCTTACTTGCGTTGGCAATACCCCAGTTATTATGGAGAAAACTACGTTTTTGCATGGACCAAAAGGTCATCTACTAATGTCACATACAGGGGGTTCATAAAAAGGAAGAGTAGATCATTTCAATCACATTTTAAAGATTCGAAAAAAATCCTTTTGAAAAATGTATCTTTATCATCAAGAAATATATACATACTATGTGTCTAAGGGACCTCCTTTGTATCAAATATGGTAAAAAAATGGTAAGAAATTCGAGTGCATGATGTTTTTTGGGGGCCACACAGAGACTCGATTTTTTTTATTAAGGAGCATAGATTAAGAGACTAGATTATTAGGGAGCATACATAGATACTCGAGTTTTTTTTAAGGTATTGTTCTGCAAATGAATCATCGTCTTTCCTTTCTTCTAAATTCAAATTCCTTGGAATGTTATACTTAGATTTCGGCCAAATCCTTTAAAGCTCGTGTTGTCAAGCTTCAAACATGAATCAAGTTAAACCTAGGACTCAAAGATCCATGCAAACAGTTATTCATTACCATGCACGAAGTCATGTTCCTACAACTCTTATCCTTACACTCTCTTACAGGCTCTTTGTCGAGCTCGAACATTAGCCTATCAGCAACAAGAATGAGGATCATTCAGGAACTGATTTGCCCACAAATGCTCGTCCATGCTTCCGTCTACATCCGCAGGTGTACAAAATACATGATGCATGTAACAAGTGCACATACATTTGTACCACCATGATTAAAACGAGATGTTCGCGAGATGCTCCCAAATGTACATGTGGTTTAATGGTAAACACGGCCACAAAACTCTGAAATGACTTGAAACATCATGCTTCTTGATCACCAGGCCTCAGCCTGTGCAAATGGATCTCATAATCTCCAGAGACCTCGAACTCAATGAAAAGATGTCTAAAGGGCCAGCCAGACCCCAACGAGTGTCGGAGGTTTTTTTCCTGTCAATTTGCCAACGAATTCCTTCCCTAGCTCTCGCTCTTTCTGCCACTCTGAAACTCAAAAGAGTTGCTGAACTCTTCGACTTAACAAGGAAAACCTTTTTCTGACAATGCAAGCTTTGGAATAGCATATGAAACAATAACATTAGTGGTGAATAATGGGAATATTTTTGAGCTTGAAACTGGGATTCGAGAGGTTTTCCTTACTCAGGCGGTCTAAATAAGGGATTTTTGTAGTGCTTTGGTGGCCTCCTGGTGATGCTTTGAATCGTTGGTCAGACCATCAGTAGTGATAGAGTGGTGCATACAACAAGAGAATCGATTTGAGCATGATATTGATTTTCGATTTGATTTATTGACTGGAAATTATAGGGTAGAAAATTGAAAAGCCTTTGACATTGTGAAGCAATGGGTGGAAAAGAAACCTCACTACGTCTCATACCGTTCATTTGTTAAGTGACTTGGATGACATGAAAACAAATTCTCGTCTTCACTTTCCAAGAACTAGGGCGTAGACTTGTTGTCATGAGTGTCTTCTTCTGTCTCTGGTTATAGAGCGCTTTATGTGAGAAGACTTCTCGCAGTTCGTACGGAGGGAACTTTATAGGTAGTCCGCCCACAAATCAGGACTTATGATAACATTGTGGGTGAATTCCAACGCAGATGAAGAAGGCGCTAGCTTCAATGTGTGTTTCGAGTGATGATACTGATAATGACAGGACAAAAAAATATTGCCAGCCTCTTTTGCATGCAAACCAAGGACCAATCTTGCCTACTTAAGACTCGTCCGTTCCAGTGGATATACACGTACTTACTTCGCTATGGAATACTCCACCCATGGACATGGGTTAAGCTTCTCAACTTCGTCTGTCCGAAACTCAATGTTTGACTTCCACCTGACCCCGAAAACTCCTTGAACTAGAAAAAAACTCGACTTACTCTCGAGCTCAAAGGCGATCTATCACAGTAGAGGCATATGGTATAGAGGTCGAGTAGTCCAAGCCCCAATGAGTACGTGCTGGTTATGTCTAATTGAATTTTAAGGTTGCTCTCTCATTCCTCCGCTTCTTCTCGCCCCATGGATCTCGTAAATTAGTCTGCTGGCAAACACATAATTGGCTTCAACCGGGCACCCTCATGCAAAAATCGCTTTTCATTCCAAATATCTGCTGAAGACGATTTGAAACCAGAGATATACAAGTATGTAGCTATTATTAAGATCGGTTTCGGGTCCTTTTTGATGTGAGCTGTTGGCTCGACGCCCTGCGATAATTTATGTACGACAATATAAATCACGGTTCATTATCGAGTTTGATATGCTCGTCTGAGAAATCCAAAAGCGACAGGCGGGAACTTGTATCTTTAGAACAGTGAATCGGCTTTGATGTTGGTGAGTGTGTTTAGTACGTGCGTTTTGGCTGGCAATCATGGAGAACCACCCCCTCAAACGACGATTCTTGGCCAACCAACAGATTTTTATGGCGGAGAAAAATGCTTTGGGATTGGCATCATTTTGCCAAAAAGTTTCTCTGCCTACGTACGACTTAGTGGCCACTCACTCTCCGTAGGTTTTCTCGTCCATTAATTCCATTGTTCGTCATTCCATTCCAGTTCTCCCGAGAACAGAAAACTTGGAGAGAGTCAGACAAGCCAGAAATGCCTGGGATTCTTTTGGTATTCAATCAATTTGACTTATAATGTTTTTGCCTGTGCTAAAACGAAAGATCACTGTTGGATTTGTTTACATCAAGTCCAATCGGGAGTTACATAAAATGTCTCAGAAATGATCATGAACAGAAGAGAGTCTGAATGAAGTTCAAACCCATTGAGCACGAGACGGATGAGTTTTTGGGCCCTTTCGTACAGCATCAACCCACAACGGAAAACAGATGACTTTTCAAATAAGAAACAAGTCATCAGCGTATATTGTCATGGAAACAGTCTCTCAGCGAGGCCATTTTGAATGTCTTTCAGAAGCAGAACACATACGGTAAACCTACCCACTAAGTCGGACGTTGCAAAGAAAGTCCGTCTCAACGAAATCTTTCCTTGATATTTGTTTTTCGAGAAGGCAACAATGAGCGGACAGTAGTCGATCAAGCCAGGCCTGTCATTGAAGCGATAAAATTCATTGACAGCCAAGCTGAGCATCCACACAATCGCTTTTTTAACTCATGATCTATGCCAAATATGGCAGTTGAAGCACTGGTCATTTCGTTTCCCGCTCTCGCTCATTCGTCTTCTTCTTTTCGAAATGTTCTGTGGAGCAAAGATGTGCCTCAAAGATACAGGCTAATCTACCTAAATAACATTGACTTTACACGTGTTCGAGGCGTGCGGGTTTGGAAGCCTGGTGCTCTCGTGCATTTGAAATTAAGATTTTATTATGAAAGAGGCAGGTTTCATTGCCAAACAATTGTTCTCGGCTAAAATCAGCATGATTTTAGGTGCGTAACCTACAGGTAGAATGAAGTGAAATACTTTGGTTTAAGTTGCCAAATGTGACAACAGCAATGTGGGTCAATGCAACGTTGCACGTCATGTATTTTGGAGACATACACCTCAAAGTGCCAGAATAAAGGTCCATATAGATTCATTTTATGGCCTTTGAAGCCCAGCCATTGCATTTGACCTCATTTCTTCCAAAGGTGCAACACAATTTCAAGGAGGTCTTGCTTCTGGAAAAGATCCCAGCTCGTTTATGATTTTGTCTCAAACACGTGCAATGCGTACTGGCACATAGATTCCGCCAGGTTTCGAATTCTCCTCTAAAAAAAAATGCTGTGCCAAAAAACCTGAATTCAAAGCAGGGGTCCAATATCAATTTATTTATGGGGTTGTCATGTGTAAGTACATTCAAACTGGAGCCTTCATCGTGCTTAAGCTCTCGTGAGAGTAAAATTGGCAATAACCATAGCACAAAATTCATATATGTAGACAATGGTTTGACATTTATTTCTCTTATGGTCAATTATAAGCCTTAATTTAACGTGTCCAGTCTGTACTACTTGAACTAAGTTCTATCTCCTCGAGTACTGTCCGCGTACGGCGTATAGGTAACCGATCTCCTTTTATTGTGATTGCTGCCCAAAGATAAAAGGTATGAAGTTGGGTTTTGAGGATGGGGACGAGAGGCAGCGCGGTCGATCTCTGAGAGAAGGTAGGTAGGTAGGTAGTGAGGTAGGTGTAAGAGCTGTGTCTCGGAGAAAAAGATGGAGACGAGATCTCCTCCATCCATGCCTGTTTTCGTAATTCTTCTCGGCACGTCCTCTCTCAAGTCCTCTCTATCCCCCCTTTTTGTCCAGGTTCAGGCGGGCTCGGAAGATTTTTACTGGGCGAAAATCATGGGAGGAAACTCGAACGTCTTAGTCTTTCGCGAATTGAGTCACCACCACCACCACCACCACCACCACTACCGCCATCTCAACGGACTAACGAACGGACAAATCCAGGCCTGCGAGCCTAACTCTGGATAGATGCATGTGTTTCTGTGGGTTCGAGGGAGTAGCAAGTAGTATGTATGGGTGAACGAGCGCTGAAGACCGAAGAATAATACTGGCCCAAAGATAGTTTCGTTCTCACTGTCTCTCTTTCGCTCGGAAAGGAGCAGTTGAAATCCTTCCGTTGGACGACGTTTCCTGCCCAAGTCGAGGAGTCAAAAGACGAAGCAAAAGTAGAAAAAAACAAGCAGCTGATCCATCTTTCCTTGGGAACGGACGGACCGGTGGCCAGACTCGCTCTCCTCCGCACCTGATCTCTTTCCGCTTCACCCTCAAGTTCTTTCCGCCTATCCTGTTTGGATATGATCGGGGCTCAGTGTGCATCCTTACATCCATCCATCCACACACTTCTAGGTACCACTGCTACTAGTACTACTCGTACCCATTCAGTGAGATGATGTCCTAGTGGGCTAGAGGGCTTGTGGTTCTGGACCAGCCGAAGGAAATGTTTTCATGAGCAGAGCCTCAGGGACAAACGGAGCAAGTAGAGGAAGCTGCCCAAGTGCGCTAGGTAGTAGTTGTTCGTTCATTCGTACGTACGTACGTACTCGCACATATTGAGTGTGGGGTGGATGGAATTCAGGCCTCCGAATTGCCCATGAATGGATTAGACTCGTAGCACTCGGGTCTCTCGTTCCAGTGAATGCTGCCGAGGAGTCTTACTCGGTGATGATCTGGCTGGCAGATTTGCTCAAGTGGAGTGCTGAAGAAAAGAGGTGCTCAACGTCTCACAAAGAAAGTCTTTTCTTGAGGCCAGATATTCATAAAACCTCGGAAGATGTTGTTGCCTAAGCTCGTTGGTGGTGCAGTGCGTGTTTCCCTCGAGGAATGTGACATTCAGTGATCTACTTGGACTTCAACCCCCTTCATTCCTTGACTCGCAAACACGTATGTAAGACTTCAAGGAAACTGTTTTGAAGCCAATCATTGAGCAAACATCTCATTAGTAGAAGCGACTTCTGCTCTTCATGTTTTGATTGCGACATCAGCAGCAGCAAAAGTCTCAGTAGTAGCATCTTTTTCTCCTACAGAAGCCAGTGAATACAGATTATAATACAGATTAGTGGGACTTTGTGTGTTTGTGTCTGTGTGTGCGTCTTTGTTTGGCAGGAGTTGTCCAAAATACGGAGATATAGGTTTCTTCCCGCCATCATGAGTCAAGCCCAAAGCATCCCAAGATAATCTGTTATTTCGCGTGAAACAGTTGTGAAAAGCCTCTTTCCAAGAGTGGGCAAGGGTGGCCTAAAGAATAATCTAGATTTCTTTAGAGCTTAACAACTACAAGCGACAATCACTACCACCACCCTCAGCAAGTACCTCGTCTTCGGCTACTTCTGTGTCAGAGTCATAAAAGTTCGACCGCGTCAAGTGTCCGTTTCATCGTTCCATCGAGAACGAGAGCACCAACTCGATTTTTATACACATCTTTCCTTCGAGTCGCGTGGCTACAAAAGAAATTGAAGACTCCTCACGTGTTCTTTGCTCTTCTTTTGAGTCGGAATTATGAGAATAAAGCCGAAGCCCTGAAGCTCCCTAATCTAGAACGGAGGTAAGACGACATGGTTTAATTCAATTAACTCGATACGTGTGCTTCCCAAAATAGTTGGCGCAAGCGTGGAGATTGATACACAATGAACTCAAAGAAATTGCTAACGCCTCCTCTGACTTTCTCACCGGGACTTTTGAGTCATGAAATCCGCCCATATCCTTATGCTTTCTCCCTTCCATTGCGCGATCGATTGGCCTGAAGGCCATTACGGCGATCTTGTGATGGGGGAATCAAACCAGGAACCCAACGAGAACTTCCTTAATAGGCTCAACATACATAAATAGCGGAGCTTCGAGTAGATCATGATTATCCATCTGGAGTTTCATTCGCTTCATTACATTTCTTAATCGGAGACATCAGGTGCAAGGTGGAGTCGGGGTCTCAATTCAATCTGAATGCACCACAATTCCTGGTGCAGCCTTCCTTATTCTTCGACCAACAAGTTATGACCACCTACTCGCCAAAGTCCAAAATTAAAATCTGGAGCCCGTTCGCAAGTCGAAAATCAAACTGGCTTGCCTGGCTTACGACCCTCTTAACTTTTCGTTTAGAGGCCTAACCAGAGAGAAGCTGGCCAGCTAATGGCCTCTAAAATGAACCTTACTGAGCAAGATTTATCAAGTTTGTGTTTAAGGGCTTCTTGGAGATCTTTGGAGTGGAAAAGAAATCTTTATTTCCACCATTTCCTTGTTCGTTCACGTTCATTCAAAGTCATCGTTTTATCATCGGGTTTACATGTTAGGAAGGTTTTTTTTCTTCCCATCCGGAAAAGGCATTTTATTTTGTTCACTATTTGAAACACATGGCCATTAGTGCGAGTCATTTAGATCTTTGGTTGCATTGAATACGCACTAAAACTAGGACTCCATTGGTGGCACTCTTCAAATCAATTTCTGGTCAGACCCGACAGACCGATTTGATTACCGTCTGAATCTCCGAACAATTGAGATCGAGCAAGATTAATAAGGAAATCTGAATCCTAGGCACCACATCAATATTCGATCCCTTGTGGAAATGACTGGAACCTGTTCGTCGACATTGACAACACTCGACAAATCGGAACAAACTTCATATCCATTCCACATCAAATAAGCTTTTGCTTGCTTGCTTGGCCAGAGTCAATGGAGTGGTTGCCTTCTTTCAGGATGTTGTCCCAAATAATCTCAAGGAGAAACTTCTCTCTTTTTCCCCCTTCAAAGAAACACCTCCTTGGTCGCGCATTGTTCTTGCTATTCAATTACTTTGGACTCATGATGCAGGTGGCAAGTTTGAAGTAAGCTAGAGACGAATCGAGGGTGCAGCATGAATCAATAGACAGATGAAAGAACTGAAAGAAATGACAACTCAACGCGCCAAGGATGTCGTTCGTACCTTGAAGCCAACTGCTCCTCCTCCTCCACGACCCCATTCAATATGAGCTCAACAGTATGGCTAGCATGACCAAGTGGTATGTTTTCATCCATTGAACCTGGTCAACAATATCAAGCCATCATGATGATGATGATGATCATGACCATCGCTTTCCGTTTCTAAGCCAACAAATCGCAAATCCCCCAAACGACTCGCCTTTGTACTTCGCTTGTAATTTTGGCAAGGCTGCCCGAACTCGTGTTTTTTCCCCGAGCAAATCTATGCTATGGAGGATGTGTCTGGGCAAATCATTAGCCAAATTTGTCCATCCCAAAAAATGACCCACTTTTGTCCCAATGGCTGGCATCAAAATATTGCGAGGTGTGAATAACATTGCGAGCCTCTCTATGACTCACACACACACACGCACCGATGAAATGAACTAATTTTGGTCGCCTTTTTTTTAAATTGACTTTGATGCCACGAAGGGAGTTGCCATGCTAAGAGACAGATTGAATTGAAATGGTTTCGAATGCAAATCCGAGGTTGGGAAAATGAGAGCCATTTGAATAGCTCTATTTATTCTCGAGGCTAGCTGTGCATCTCGGTTCGTTGCAAAATGGTTGGTTCAGTACATCGAGAAGAAGTGTGATTCTTGTCGATGCATTGATCCACTTTTCCGAGCCGACAAATGTCATTTGCCAGTCACTAAACAAATATACAGAGGGTACTCTGGGATTTGGGATGGGATGCTCTGGCTTCCCATGGATTTCCCCCTGGGTCTGTTGAGGTGATGCGATTTCGAGTTAGATGGGACAGCCACTTACTTACGTAAGCAAGAAACATTGAAAGCTCATTTCGTTCATTTGTGGTGGGCAGACTGGTTCACTCCAATTTGGTTCATTTTCCCAAGCACTGAGAGTTGCAGGTGATAAGCAACGACATTCCCGTCACACCCATTCATCTCTTCTTCTTCAGAAAACTGGAGTAGAATGACAAACCCTGAATGTTTTCTTGAAATTCGGCAAACTTGTTGCGGGTTGAGAAAAAAACCGGCTTAATGGGTAGCCTGTCGGCGATTTTATTGATCAATTTGATCGTTTTAGGCACTCTTTACGATAGCCAGAATCTTGGTTGGGCCCCCAAACTGAATTGTAAAACCCAGGTGTCGAGCAATTAATTTCCTTTCAGGGACTTTGAGAGCAGATCAGTAGGGGATTTTGAAATTGGATTAAAAACCTCGAGAATTCAACATCTAATTGTGCTCCACTAAGACGAAGAACTTGGGGCAATCCATAAAAAGAGTCCATTATTTCGACCTTATCCGATAAACTATTCGTAAGACCATGTGCTTCACAACACATTAGAGAATGGAATCGCCGTCAATTGGGTTACTAAATATTTCAGGCACGAAAATATGTCAACGTGTCGTGGCAAGCCTCCCACAACGAGACATTCGACGAATAATAAATTAGGTCCATTTACGAATGCAAAATAAGGCCGAGAGGGAACCATTCATAAGGGACAAATCATATTTTAGAGCACCGCAATTAGAGAATGAACATCAAATGCTTTTACCGTTGGGTCTCGTCACTGATTCTTATAAGGTTAAAGTCCTATCTTTTAAGGGTGATTTTTTATACTCTTGAAACGTCATATCTTTATCCGACAGAATTCAGGAAAGAGTTCTGATATAGTTTCTCTAAATGTGGAATTCTGACCCACTTTGTCCCCGTATTTGGTCGGCCACCCAAAAACTCTTGACTGCGCTCCCAATTAAGAGCTCTCCAAGCTGTCACGAGCTCTGATTTACAAGAATAATCAGTTATGTCCAAGTCCTTTTTCCTTTCATGGCGTGATGTGACTTCATCGTTTGATCACAAAGATCTTGACACTTGTTCATCGTTCTCGGATGAAGAAGATGTGATGGAAGGAGGAGCTGTTCTGCACCTCAAATAATCGATTCCGTTGAATTAAATTGAACCGAAGGGCTTTTAAACAATGAAGCAATGCATTTGCATCCCTAACAATGACAGTGGTGGCCATCAAATCATGACTCAAGATGACCTTTTCTGGTGTTATAGGGACACCTTTATCACGATTAACCCTAATTTGTTAAAACAAATGACAAGCTGCATCCAGAATGCCACAAAGGCACCAAAGAACAATGGTCAAAGCAATTATTTACAAAAAAAACCTCTGTTGGGTGGGAGGTTTCGCTTTTTCCCCACAAACAACCGGATAATGTTTCCTCGTCATTGAGCCAAGACGCAATTTCAACGACAACGAGATGACGTTAACGGAATGAGTTTCTACTCCGAAACAAACGTCTTCTGACGAAAAAGTCGCTTAAATTGACATGGGTTCATTGAAAATTTCACGGAGACAATTCGCATTGTTTCCTTTATTTCAAAGTTCTACACCTTCTTTGACCACCAGGAAAGGAGGTCAATCAGTTCCCTGGGCATTTGTGTTTCTAGATCAATCTAGATTTCACAAACTAAATAGTTTACTCCTTCATAAGAAAACAGTTTCATCCACACTCTTGCTCATAAATCATACAGTCAAAAGCGATGTGGAACAGAATTCAATTTCCCATTCAATGCCAGTTTTCCTATCTTGATTTTATTTCCTTTTACTTTCAGAAATGGCTGGGATGAAAACTATTTATGTGGATGAATCCGCGCCACAAGGAGGTGAGTGTGCTTAACTATTTCCTCAGTTCTATTCCATTTCCGTGTCAAGGTCAGAGACTCAGAGCTATCGATTTCCAAGTTCCCCCAAGTTTGTGGGCTCAGAATTAGAAAATATGGGCAAAAGCGTCCATATTCACTCTGTTTACGAATGGCTAGATACACATTTCCAAAAGGAGAGAGGGGAACATGGAACATGTTAAAGGAGGCGTGATCTTGATAACAAGCCCCCTGTAATCTTATTATTTTTTTCTTTGCTTTCCTTTCCCCCTTTTTCTCCGTACCAATCAAAAGCTTCGATAAACGAGCCAATCTTTAGACAAACCTGGTTCCCCCATTTCCTTGTCAAGTGGAACGTGTTTTCTTTGCTAAAATCTTCCTTGAGTGCCACCATTTTCAATTAAGGTGACGAACTGTCCCGAATCTCGAGTTGTCATTCTTTGGAAACCTGCTCGCTCAAAATCTTGCTTACTAGCTTGCAAGTGACGGGTTCCATCAAGGAGTGTGACCTTGTTCCCATATTTCCCTTTTGATTCTGTTCTCACGAACGAACTCGATCTAAAAGGGAACAAGAGCAGCGTCACCTCTCACCAGTCTTTTAGGACTAGTAATACTAGATTACTTAGATGGGGACGAAGAGGGGGAAATTCGTTAGCTTTTCCAAGAGAACATAGGACGAGGAGAAGCACGTAATGCACTCACGCCAGAAGGCGGCACTAGTAGCTTCCTTCATGAACATTACACCTTCAGGGGATAAAGGAAATTGAGTGAATTGGCTCACTCACTCATTTTGTCGGTCGTTTGTGTACGTAGTTTAGATGAAAGAGCTCATTTATGGATGCGATGAGCCAAGTTCTCTCTGGAACGAATGAGCCTTGTGGTCCCCACTTTCAACAGATGAGCCGTTTGTTAGATCAAGGCCAACATAATCAGGAAGTGGATTAACAGAGGTGTGAAGGACCACCATCCATCCATCCACTTCTCCAACTAAAAAGCAGGAGTGAAAGTACGAGGACTTTTCTTGCCCTCCTTGTACTATAACTGGAAAGTTTACGATGCATCCCGCTTCATTGCCAAAGAATAACGATTAACCTCCCCATCGTAAAAGATATTCTTTGACGTGTTCAACTTAGAAAACAAATCTGACTAGAAAACAATACGTACTTTCAGATCCAGAATCACAGTTTTTTCACCGGAAGGTCACCATTAAACGTTCCAAGGATGTCAGACAAAAGTTCGATATCCTCAACGAGATCGGAAGGTAAGTTTGTAATCGATGATTTGGTCCGAAGAGTTCGTGTTCAAAGCATTTGACCGGGAACACTCTTGACATCATTTCTTGTTCCAGGGGCAAGTTCGGCAAGGTCATGAAATGTCGAAAGAAAGACAATGGAGAACAATTCGCGGCCAAATTCGTGCTTTGTTCCACCCGAGAAGAACGACGGAACGTGGAACGTGAAGTGGAAATCATGAACTTGCTTAAGAGCTCAAAACTCTTGCAACTCTTTGATGCTTATGAAATGGACCGGACGGAAATGTGCCTTGTGACCGAATAGTAAGCTCTAAGAAATCCTAGCATTCCATTGGACCCTAGAGACAAAATTCTTGAACCACTTTCTCATGGAACCTTTTGAGGATTAAGAGTGAATGGCACCGTTTTTTCGCGTTTTTCAGCATTGGAGGCGGAGAGCTTTTTGATCGTGTGATTGAAGAGGAGTTTGTCTTGACGGAACGTGCTTGCGTTTGTTTCATGAAACAAATATTAGAGGGGGTTTCTTATATCCATCATCAAGAGATCATTCACCTGGATCTGAAGGTAAGAAACAAGCAACCTCAAGTTTTCTCATGTTGATTCGTGATCGGATCAATATTTTTGCACTACTATTGTGTGGCACTCAAGAGTCAAATCAATCTTTTTACCACATCGAGTAGGACAAAAAAGATCGATTGAGATCCAAACAAAGCACGGGAACCTATTTTTGATTTTCTCAAATCTTGACTTGGCAACGCACAAAAACCTCCCGAGACAACAGTATTTCAGTGATGTGATGACTGAGAGTAGGCGGCACCTGAATAGCGCATAAATCTCCAGAAAAGACACCTCCTTAGGGGCAGCATACGTACATAGACTAAAATCTTTTTGTTTCTCTCTCTCTTTTGTAGCCTGAAAACATCCTTTGTCTTACCAAGACTGGCAATCGCATCAAGATCATCGATTTTGGTCTGGCCAGGAAGTTCGAGCCGCTGAAGAAGCTTCAAGTTCTATTTGGGACACCGGAATTCGTCGCACCAGAAGTCGTTGGGTTCGAGCCCATTAGCTATGCCACTGATATGTGGGCCGTTGGAGTTATCTGCTACGTCTTGTAAGATAATTGCCCCACCCACCACCAATTTTCTGGGACTAAAAAAGCCTCAAAACTACGATGAAGTGTGCGAACGGGGGTGTTGATGAGCTCAATCAAGACGTGTTTTTACTCGTTTCAGATTGTCGGGATTGTCACCTTTTATGGGTGATACCGACCTGGAAACCATGGCCAATGTCACGATCGCTGAATATGATTACGAAGACGAGGCCTTTGACGAGATCTCAGAAGATGCTAGAGACTTCATCAATCGACTTCTGGTCAAGGAGAAAGAGTAATACATAGCACAATGTTTCATTCCTTTTCAAGACATCCCTCTTATCTGCCATTATTCGCCTTTCAGAAAACGATCCTCTGCCAATAATTGCCTCAAGCACAAATGGATCCAACAACTAGAGAATTCAAATCCAGTAATGAAAAGTGAGGCTTTAACAGCCGCCAAGACGAATCTAGCCACACATAAGGAACACTGGAGAGAGCAAGAAAATCATGACTACGTTTTCGACGAGCAAAATCGAACAATCACTGCACCAGCCATTTCGTCCACGAAAATGCTGGAGAGCCCATCTCTTCCTAATCCACCATCAAGCTTAGACATTCAATCGGATTTCACTGCGACCAATTCTGCATTGTTGTCACCAAACATGGCCCGGTCTCCATCTCCGGGGATTTTCACGCTGGAGCAGGTTCAAAGAAAAGCCGTGGAAATATCAGAACGGAAGAATTCCGCTCGACTCGATGGCACTGATAGTGAATATGATGCCATGGGTGATGGTCGGAAGATATCCGTGTGTTCAACTCCACCTCCATCGGTGAGCGTTGAGCGAGATATTGTTGTCCAATTCGACGATGACACTCAACCTGAGCCCATCGTATTGGTCGAGGACATTTCAATGTTCATGACCGATCCAGATCATGCTCAATCCACGGCCTCTTCCGGCTTCCAGGATGACATGAGTTGTGTAAGTGGAGGATTGGAACCACCCTCGACCAAAACGGATGAGATCGTCCATCCTTTCAAGCACTGTGATAAGGCCATCATTTGTATGGACATTGATAATCAGCCTTTGTGGCAAACAACAGAAAGAACCATCACCCCGCTGTTTGAGATGGTAGTCAGCAACCCGCCCAGTTCACCCGTTGAAATGCCTGGATTAGTCTCTAAATCAAATTCTGAGACCTCGGTCAAGAACAACTACAACAGCAGTCAGCATAATGATAACAGGAACAACAACCACAACAACAATCAGAACAACTTGCCGTTATCATCTAAATTTAGCACTATCACGAACAAAAAGCACTCGCTTGATCTGGAAGAAACGACTAATTGGGCGAAAGAGGCATCCATTCCAGAGAAGTATGAGGAAGAGAAGGTGATTGAAAAAGAAGTGGGACTGGAGGTGTCGTCCCAACCTCAACCACTCGAACAAAAACTAGATCTTCCACAAATCGAGGAAGACCGCGAAATCCAACAGTCAGATTCTGAAAAAGAAATGCTCACAACTACAACAACAACAACAACAACTACACCAAATGGGATTTCAGAGACTCTCACAAATTCTCCTGCAATAGTAGCTACAACTGAAAAGGCAAACGAAGATGATAAAATGGAATCAGAAGGTTCTTTGAACTCGGAGAAAAGTGCTGTGACTTCTGAACCTCCGTCTAAGATTGCCAAGGCTCCACCGAATCTTATTCAAACAGAATTTAGGCCGATCAATTTTAAGCCCTGTCCTCCTTCACGCAAGTCCCACCCAATCAGCATCACGAATGCACAAACCAGTCCTAAGCCATATCGCAGGACTGTTCCACCTATTGGACCCACAGCTGAAGCCATTCAAGCCGAGGAGAAGCAACTCTCGACTATCGGTAATAATTTGTTCAAAGATATTGAGAATATTGTGCAATCCGCAAAACAAGAGTCCAGCCACTCAAGCGTATCCAAACCTCAAGTGAATCTGTTTGAGAAGACTCCATTAAGTTCCGAGCAAGCACGGACTGAGAATATCAAGCACACATTGGATGCTCTTCTAGCGGAAGTCGATAAACAGATTCGATTCTCTTTCAACTCAGATAAATCCAATAATAAGACTCGTAAAGAGCATCAAGACAGGATCACAGATTCCATCACACATGTCAGGGATGATCTCGTGGATGTGAAAAATGATATTAACAGACTGAAGAGTGATTTGTCAGACACAAAATTGAACTTGGAGAACGATTCCAAACCCTTGATTGACCTCATGAGCACGTTGGAAAATATCGTGCCGCTCTCTTCGTCTACAATCTCAAACCTGAAATCACCGAGAGTGTCTCGAAACAACCCATCCCAAGACATACACGATATTGAGACGGCCATGTCTCAGTTGGAAAAGACTATACTTGAATTCCCCAATACCTCCACATACGAAAATGTAAGACTGCTTTTAAAGCCTGTCTTCAAATAGAGGCAATGAAACAATAACGTTTTTATACTTTCAGAATCATCAGAGGCACCGCCGGTCTTCCAACAAGGGCATCTTTTCTACGGCAAAGACTGGATCTGTCAACGAGACCAAGTCCAAGTTCGAAAGAAAGCCATCAGAACCTCCAATGACTCCGAACCTAGGAGGCCGCAATCGCCAAAGAAGTACCACCCCTTTCAACTCTGCTCCTCGGAGTCCAAGCCCTTTGCAAATTTCGAGTGTCCGCAGGCGGTCACCATCACCGGTCAAAACAGGGGCCGTCAATCGGGTCAAGAGCAAGTTCGAAGTCCCCTCGTCGTCGTATCATCCCTCAAACTTTGCCAGACAACTCAGTGACGGACATCAGACTCTACCAAAGACGTTCAAACTGGGGGCATCGAGTCGGGTTCCTGTCAAGGACCCGGTAGTCCCTGCTCGACACCGACATTCAGAATCGGGCACATCGACATTCAACTTGTCCAAGGCCAGACCTCGAAGTCCACCCAAGTCCCTCAGGCATTCCTCATTCACGTTTTCCTCACCTCTCTCGCCTTCCTCGTCCAGTAAATCCATTTCCTCAATCCCGGTTCCAAAGTTTTCAAGACTTGAGAACAATGCTCGCCCCAATCAGTTTCGAACAAGTTTCAACAACACTCATTCCTCGAAACCGTCAGGGGCGCCAAGGCGACAGAGTGGGCCAGGGTCCCCGATTGTTGAGAAACCCACCTTTTCTGGAGAGGGTCTAAAGGACCCTGGTTCATTCATCCCAACAAGGATCCCCGTGAATTTTGCTTCGAATCATATAGGATCTATGAAATCTAAAAATGGCATGTCTTGTGGCTATTCTGATTTGTGATTCATTGCTGTTATTACTTAGGTACTTACTTGTGGTACCGTTGATTGTCTAAATCTAACCGAGAAACCATTCAAATAAAAAACAAATTCTAAACTAACATTGTAATATTGAAAAGCAATCCTTCGTGTCATGACAGCTGACACCTGTCCATAAATAGATAGAGGACAAATATTTTGGGCTTTCTCTCAGCCTCCATTTGAAACGCTATGCGCTTTAAGCAAGAAGTCTCAATGGGCAAAGTTCCAATGAACACTTCAGATTCCATGTGTTCAAAGCTTTCGGAAAGTCAGATCAAAACAAAGTTCTTCCGAGGAAGTCAAAATGGATCAAGAAGCAAGGGAATTGGGACAAAAGCTTAACACAGGAATCACCGGTAGGCAAATCATTCAAAATCAATCGGAGGGAGCGATTACTCAGAATTTCATTCATGTCTCTTTGAACAGCTTTGATATCTGGCTTCTTAAAACGAGAGAAATTGAAGGAGTTTGAAGAGCTCAAGACACCAGAGGCAAAGGTGGCTTTTCTCTATCATGAAGAAGCATATTTTCCGCTTCTACAAGGGGTCCGTCGAAATCACAAGCCAAACGAGGACAACAAGAAAGACCAAAAGATGTCCAAAGCCTTGCGAGATGCCGGAAACGAAGCTTTTGGGTGGGATGCTCTATTTGCTGATCATTCTGTCATATTAAAAGAATAGCACAATACCCACTTTTTAGAAAAGGAGACGATTCTTTGGCACTGGATTGTTACAATCAGGCCATCATTTTGGCTCCATGTGATACCTCCACAGGCCATGGAGAAGATTTGGCGATCGCGGCCGCCAACCGTTCTGCTGTTATGTATCGGTTGCAAAAATATGGGTAAGTAAATTAGAGACCGAATCCATTTTGTACACACCTTCAGCAAAAGCTGGGATTCAGATTTTGTTTAAAGGATTGTGAACTTGCCGAGCGATCGGGATATCCTAAGCATTTGAAATACAAGATCTTTCAGAGACACGCCAATTGTCTGTCCGAAACATTCAAGCTGAATGAAGCAGATGCTATGTTCAAAAAAGCCATGGATGCACTAAACGATTCCAGGTAAGTGTTCAAGTGCATTTTGTATTTTTTTCATTTTGTATTGCACACCGCCCCTAATGAAATATATTTCAGGTTGAATAAAGCTCAAGCAGAGAAACTAAAGAAGGAAATCAAAACCTCTTGGGATGAAAGCAAAACTAAAAAAGACCTGGAGAAAGTGGTGAATGAGTTCTTGAAGAACCCACAACAACTCATTCCAGATGAATTGAAGTAAGGTTATCATTTTACTCTCGAAAGACATTGATGAGCCTATAAACCATGTTTCAGGATTGAAAGTCTAGCCGTTCAAGGAAGTCACTCACACCCTGCTCTTAGTGACAAGGTTAGGATCGTTTATAACAAATTTGAAGGTCGTCATGCTATCGCTACAAAAACCATCAAACCTGGAGAGGTCTTAGGCGTTGAGGAACCCGTTGTGTATTCACTCTACTCGGAAAGGTTCCTTTCAAACTGTTCCCGATGCTTCAAAGCCGTGGTGGTTCCAGTTCCTTGCTTTGGTTGCTCCGCAATTTTATTCTGCTCCATGAATTGCAGGTAGGTTCCAAGTTTTTTGGCGAATTTCTGCTAAGATGTCAACTAGTAATAATTTACATTTCAGAGACGAAGCGTGGAATCGCTTTCATAAGTTTGAATGTATGGAAATGGATTCGGTATCATCCATTTATCAGAACATTTTCCTTGTTTATAGGTGAGGCAGCAATGTCGTTTATCCGAAATTAGGGTACTTCTGACCCTCTCAAAGCTTGTCGGAAGGCCTCATAAATGTTCCTTTCAGCTTTCCAAAAAATGATGAAAGTTGGAGTTATCTATTGTGAAATCTTGCAGCAAATTCATCAAAGAGGCTTACTTAACCTGGGGCATTTTCTTTGAGAACTTTTCGAGAAGCGGTAATGCAATAATTGTTGAACTGAGAAACAAGAATTAAAACTGTCAAAAGAAGCCGAAACATTATGGTCTGGCAATTTCCCGTTTTTGGGGCTAAATAGAATGCTACTTGATATTCTCGCGAAAACTTTCCGACATTGCGAAAATAAAAGCCACCTTATATATAATTATTCAAATAATAAGAAGCGCGCACATTTCCTACTATAGATTAATTTGCCAGAAACCCATGGAATATTATCGAAATCATGAGGCAGATTTTTTGAACCCCAATCAAGAACATGGAGCGGAAGTGAAGCCAAATAATTTAACTCAATTTGGTAGAGGACTTGAATTCGACACCGATCCGTCTGATTCTGAATCAGAATCTGACGGGTCCGAATCCGAAGATTCTGGTGATGATGAGGAAAGTGAAAGTAGTGATGACGAAGAGACCGATGTAAAACCAGAGATTATTTACTCTTCCGATGATTACCTCAATGTGTTCAACTTGGAAGGCCATGACAGTGAACAAAATGCGGACGATCAACTGGCTTTAGCCACTTCTTCGGCTTTTCTTTTACATTTTCTGAAAAAGAGCAACTATTTCCCTGTTCCCGCTTCAAAGCAAGACATCAGGTAATTTTCATTAATCAACGGAGCTCTCAAAACAAATTTCACGCAACCTCTAACATTGCAGCGAGGATGAACTCTTAATTGCCAGAATTTTGTACCGGTTTCTTCAAGTCAGTCAATACAACACACATCAGATCTCACAAATGGACCATTGGGACAAAAATACGGGTTTAACAATCCGACCCATTGGATTTAGCATAAACCCGACATTGGCCTTGTTCAACCATTCCTGCACACCTAATACTATCAGGTATACATTTGAGCAATGAGCATTCTCCAATTAAATCCAAACACTGAACCATTTTGACTTTTCAGATGCAATGTTGGGACAAAAACCATTCTAATATCTACCCAAACGATTCACGCAGGAGCAGAAATCACCGACTCATATTCCACTCTTTATCAGGCACGTCTTGAATACTTGAAAAACAAGAAGATCGAACCCCTCCTCGATCGACTCTAATTTTGGGCTTCCTTTGCCAAGTCTCAATTGGCCAATATTGTTTCCTAATTACAGGACCAGCCCCGAAATGAGCGATTCAATCACTTGATGAGCTTTTATAAATTCGAATGTCGATGTGTTGCTTGTCTAAATGATTGGCCAGTGTTTGAGGGCCTCAGAAAAACGGTGGCCAAACCTGGGATGGCCGAAAAAGTACCGGACGTGAAAAAGATGTACGCAGTTCTCGTCAAATTGAGTCAGCAAGATCTTCAGGTGAGATCACTCGAAAGAGACTCTGAGCTCTTCAAATACCATATTTGGGAGGACCCTTCACTCTTAAATGCTAATCTCGAACCAAAAAAGTAGTCAATTAATCCAAAATTTCCCACTTGCCTTGGTTTTCTTCCGTTATGGTGGGAGAGATCTTTTACGACTTGAGCTACGTTATTCGTGCCTTCTTCCTGAATTGAATATTTTATGGAAACTATAATACAGTTGGGGTTCTTACTTTGGCTTAAGGAAGGTGTATTTTTTTGTTTTTGTTTGATCTTTGTTGACGAAAAGAAATCCACATCTTCCGAGATTAGATTACTGAGCAGAATGAAGGAATGTCTATCTTGAACTCTGCAACAAGATGCTAAGTTTTTTGACGAAATTGAATAATTTATGGACTATGAGGAAGAAGGCTCGATTGTGCTTTTACATATTTATGAGTATATTTGGGAAATGTAATACATATTTGTTTCTTGCTGATAAACGTAAAGCGAAGATTTGGGTCATTTGCTCAACAGAAAACCCCACTCATTATGTCCTTAATGAGTCAAGTTTCTTTCCAGTCTGGATATTTTGACCGAATTGTGGAAATGTGGTCCAAGTTCTACCAAACTTGTGCTGAGGTAAGCTCAAAGAACCTTCAACTTCATTAGTTTAAGCAAGTTTTTCTTGATCTGTTCTTTCCCAAGACGAAAACTTTGGTATTTGGCTGAGAGTACTCGTACGTACTTCCACAAACGCATGAAACTCTCCCCCAATAAAAATTGTAAATTCCGTACACGCACCAACGTTTCCAAAGGTTTCCCAAATTTTGATGATGATTGATTTTCTCAATAAATTTAAATGGGATGCAATGCGATAACTTAAAAAAGACGTTTTATTTTTGGGAAAATACAGATTTCGGCATCGGTTGCAAAAGAATGGATAACTCATCAGAAACTTATTTTAGCAAATAGTCAAATAGCGAGTTATATAGCGAGGCAAATAGTCAGAAATAGTGAACAAATAGGAAAGCAAGGCCAAAGTTTTTACTACTTGCAATTAAGATGCAAAGTTGACAACTAGCTTCTACAATAGCCAAATAAGCAGGAAGTGTCAAGTTTTTTCCACTTCACGAAAAAAGGCATATTAACTCCTAATATAATTAGTTCACATTTGTAAAGCTTACGTTATTTACCTAAAGATATGGCAAAGTTCTTGGATTTAACAAAACTACAGCCTTATCTACAAATTATTTAAGCCAAAATACACTTCTGATTTAAAAAAAAGAAATGAACCAAGGTGATAAAGTTGGAATTAAAGAATAAAGTAAAACGTTTTAGATCGTCCTATTGGTCGTCTTTATGAACTCAATTGGAGTGTCAATCGTAAAAATACGCTCCAGACGCTCCATATTAGGCAATACAACCTCTTTGTGCCACATATTTTTAAACAAAAGACTACAACTCAACTAGATGAAAAATAGTTTTTTTTTCCAAAAACCGCACATTTTCCCGTCTTCTAGCTAGTCATATATAACCCACGACGTTCACTAATTGGATAACGCACTCTTCTTTTCTTCCTTTGATTGGCTGGTTTGTAAATTATTCACTGTCTCTTTTCAGGCTATAGAACCTCCTCACAAAACCTTCCTTCACATCGCATCTCAAATTCATGACTGCTTTTGGCTGAAGCACGGGAACAGAGTCCCCAAATTGAATGTCCCTGTGTTCAAAGACCACGTCAAAGACTCCAAAGTGCCTAAAGAGGAGAAGCCTTAAGTCTCACCCAAGAGTCCACTAAAGAAAAGTCCCATTGTTATGTTCCCGTTTGAAGTCCGTAAATGTATAAAGCAAAATCCGTTGTGGTTCGGATGGATGCAGATGTTCTTTAATCGAGCAATCCCATCGATATTGAACTGGTGTGAGGATGAAATCAAGGTGCATGTGGGTGAACCACTGAACTGGAATGGTTGGATTAAGAAGTAGCATTCTCAATGCTTCAAGACAAAGAAACAAGTTGGTGTAGATCGGTGGCTAGAGGGCCGGCTTTGCTCGTTCTGAGAGTGCTTTGGAAACGCCCAAAAACGTACGTTTGGCAGGACAGAACACCCCACTCCTCGCAATTGGCCCATAAAGTAGGAAACATCCAGATGACCTCTTTCCACACTTGAAACTGAAGGTGGGCGGCATCTTACTACTCAAAGGGTTGAAGCCTCAAACTCTAAAGCCTAAAAAGGGAGAACCCGCATTTTCGTCAAGAAATCAATTAGCAACTTTTAAAGTTTTCACATCTGGGCTTCGTTAAGCGAGTCTGTTCGAATATTTCAAATGTTTTTTCAGATGATGAGTATTGTACACGAAAATGATTGCAAGTGTGGGCGTGAAGAATCGAATCTCATGATTAGGAAAACTCGGCTCTGGGTCTTGTCAGTCAAAAGACTTTTCGAGCCATTTCCGTACTTGTCACGCTACCTCTCTTCAAGTACGAGAGTTGCATTGAGATTTGTACCTACGTTACGTAGGCAAGTGATTTATTCATGTTTGCTTTTTTCGATCTGATCCTCATCAGAAGTATTGAGTAAAAAAGATGTATTACCAACGTGTCCGGGGAGTTCATTTGTCAGAAAGGGTCTTGATTAGAACCGAGCCAAGAAGGATTGATCTTGTTCCCCATTTCGTGGTTGTTGGTCCCCAAATGTGATTAATCAGTCGGAAGAGCGACCACAACTTCGATGAGAAAACTAGCCCAAACTAGTTCCATACACCATAACGAACTTTCTGAAATCTTCCTGTTCAATCAATCGTCTGTGGTTCCAGTGAACACACCCTCACACATTCGACTCATCTTCAAATTTGGCATTCAGATCAGTTTTGTTTGATGAATCAACTCCCCAATCTAGTTTGCATCCAACTGGCAAGGGAAAAAGGTCAATTGATCCATCCACGAAAGAGTAGCAACAACATGAGCTCTGCCAAGAACACATTCTTGGGAGAGTTTCTTCTTTCCCCACCACATCATTTAGGTCTGTGGTGTTTTGTGCTGCAAGAAAGTAGTGGTTAATGGTAAAAACAGGGGAAATAGAGCTCTGAGGAGGGGGGTCGAATGATTCCATCGCATGATTCCAAGCCGAGACGAAGGCCACAATTTTAAGCATGCGAAACGCAGATGATCCGTCTGAGCTTAGTTCTGAACAAACAATGGGGACAAACTTCTAACCCGTCATCTTGCAATGTCAACCCCCGCCTTCATTTGTACATTTGTATATATGTCAGTTCAGTTTGTGACTGAAATTCTTATCGTTATGTTTCGGTCCTCTCTGTCATGACCTTGCTCGTCACGAGCATAAAGATGAATCCTCAACCAAAATGCTCTCTGTCACCCATTTTAATCTCACTTATAAACGACACAAAAATTAATTCAAGGTTGCGTGAGCAAAAAAGGGCAAAGTTCCGTTGTGAGGTGGGGAAGACATTGCCAGAATGTAAACATTGCTTCTCCAATGTTAAATTTGCTTCTCATTTAAGGTAGAGAAACCAACTTTCCCCAGAATGCCGTGTCACCTTTGATTCTACAGGGTATATTGCCTAAAATTCATCCATTCAATCAAAGGCGTTGTCACAAAACTACAATCCCAGATGCATTACCTAGGCAAACAAAAGTTCAATTTACATAATGGCCACCTTTGGTCTTCACCACGGCCTTCAATATTCCCACAGGCTTGTACCTTAATCAGTTTGACCCAAAGCCTCTTCAGAATGGACTAGATGGAAATTTTCATCCAATTGAGGCCTGGAGATGAATGAGGACATTTATCCTTGTCTCAGAAATGAGAAAAGACAATAATTTTGAACAAGCTGTGTGGTATGTCAAGCAGCCCCATCTTGTTGAAGGAGCAGGGAAGTTCAGAGGCCATTTTTGCACATTTAAAATTGATTTACAAAAACTTTTGAAAACAAAATAGTTTGCCAAAAGAATACGCAAAACATAATGTTTAAACGAAAAGAGTGAAAGTAATATAAAGCCAACGCATTAAAGGTAGGAATCTTGTCTTCCCCACCTCACAACGGAACTTTGCCCTTTTTTGCTCACGCAACCTTGAATTAATTGTTGTGTCGTTTATAAGTGAGACCCATTTTAATGTGGCTGTGGGTAGCAAGCACATGGGCTCCTTTGCTTGGCTTTATCTCATTTTCAGCAGCGCCCTCTGTGGAGTTTTCTTTTGGTTTTAGGTTTCTCAGATTGATCTTGAGTCATCCGTTCATCACTAGCTCAAGACATCTGAGTGCAATATCAGTTCTATGACCCTAGGCCATTGTGATGTTCAATATTCGTGTCCTGCTGATGAGAATTCGCCGCCTTCATGGTGATGGAAGTGCAAAAGGTATTCAATAAACTTGAACGAACCTTCATTGTGCGACCGTCTCGTTTGTCAAATCGTCTGATTATTCCAACCACACATTCTGCCATGGGAGATATTTATAAATTGGATATCCTGGAATCTGGCTGGACGTTCCCTGCGTTGTTATTGGCCAAGGAGCGTTACGAAGCCAAAATGATATATCCAACCAACAACCATCAGCTCTGTGAGCTTAGCAGCTCACAAGAAGACAAGTTCGGAACCATGATGAGTCATGATCAATCTTACGGGCACAAAAATGGCTTTCAACCCACCCATCGCAAAAGAAAACGGAACGATCATGACTCACGGGAGATATTCCAAGAGAAACAAAGAGCTACAACCCTCTAACGGGTTTTCTTTTGAAATTCCAATGCTTCACCTTCTTCGTAGAGAACGCCGACGACGAAAACGAAGAAGAAGATGTCGGACAACTCGGGGGAAAAACGGATGCATATTACGCATTCCAGAGCTTCTCGCACACAAAGTCCGCCTTGACTTTAATGGCGAATCTACGAAATCCGAACAAATAATTGAGGCGATGCCAGCGCATATCCGCGACGACCCTTTTCGAAAACATGGAATTTTCTGATTCAACCGGATCTAACATTTCCTTCGAAATTTGAGCCTGCTACCTTAAACTAGAAAAATCTCCAGAAGAGAAAGGATGGTTCTAATTTAACTAAGAGCCTCCCCGTTGTCATCATAACCATAGGCATCCTCCTCAGTACATATACATGGACACACACACCAAAGCACACTGCGGTCATTAATTCTTATCTGACACGCACTCACACTTCTCCTCATCTACTATGTACACAGACAGTATAGTACATAAAAAACTGCCTCTCGTGAATGGTCCATTCCCACTGAGAAAAACCAGGTGCTTCGAGCAAAAAACTGGCAAAACTGACTGGTTGGTTTGTCATATTTCAACTCTCTCCAACCTGCCCTAATCCTTACAGTGAAAGTTCAGCCATGGATGCATGAATTCATAACCAGCCATGTTCAAGAGAAGTCGTCAGTTCATCAGAGGGTAAAAATGAATGATGCGCGTTCGAACCAGTGGACGGAGATATTCGCAAGTATCGTGGCAATATCAATTTAGCAAGAACGAGTGTACGTACAAGCCAAATCTAATGAATCGAGTACATTCTAGAGCGAGGAGGAGTAACGTAGCGTGCATGTGTGTCGTATGTATACGAGTATAGGGCATGGAGCATTAGTAGACCGCGTACTAGTAGTTCCTGGCTTTTTGTTCATTTCATCCAGTGGGTGCGAGGAATTCTACTCGGATCGTATACTAACCTCGAGTAGGTGCTTCCTGACTGCCCCGACGACGACGATATACTTGGAAGGATCCAGTGAATGTGTGAGTGAGTCACACACTCACATACTACTACTGCTACATTCAAGTTCTTTGGGGCTTGCCCGGACAACCGAGGAGTGTTCTTCACATTCAGGCTCATGTGTTTTGTCAGTTCAGTGATAAGGATTGCCTAAGCCTCATTTGAAACCTCCGAGGAGTGTGAATCGTTTCATCTTGCTCGATTTCGGATTCAGATCGATCTTCAACTATTGTGAGTTGATATTAGTGTATAAAGGTAAGTGTTGTTGGCTTTACTTCGATTGTGCTCTTTTTTACGGACGAGCGTGGAGCTCGAAGTGTTAAGTTAAGCCTTGACAGTGTTATCAACATATGGAATGTTTATGTCGAATCATCACTTATGTTGGCCACAAATGAAATTGAGGGTGGGTGATGATGACCAAATTATCCGAGCATTCACAAAGGACATGTTTTCATCGCAATACTTGCACAATGCCGAAGTCAAGGCCGGAAGTCGAGTTGTCATGTTGGCAAAAGTGAAGACCAACATTCGTAAGATTGTGTGAACAATTTGGGACTTTGACTTCTTTATCGGCTTTCTCGTCGGATAACTCTCCATTCATCCCCAGACGAATCGAGAAAGTAGTACAACGTAAACGCACTCACACACTCACATACAAGCCGAAAGATTGATGAATACCCAGTTTCACATGCTTGCAGACTTTCCGCTTTTCCAAGTCTTCCCTTGTCCAAAACACCTTGGCTTTAACGCCATGTCTTTGTTTGAAAACTTTCTCCGCTATTCTTCTAACTACTCGACATAAGAGTACACACAACCCAATTCTTTCTCGTGTGCCAGAATGGTGATAGGTTTGACAGGTGCGTTAGTTTCCAATCCAAAGGACTTCTTGATCATTGGATCAACAAATCAAATTGAACGACGGTTTCCAAGCCTCGTAACTGAGATTTGGGCACGATCCAATTGTGGCCATATGGAAGTGACTTCTCTTCCTCCATAGGACAACGGCCATAAATCATACTAATCTTTGGATAGCGTTGGATTTTTTTCGTTTTCGGGTAGATTTTCTCACTGGCAATGCCGCTTCCGTCTCCAAAGGTACCCATGTACCCATCCTCAATCGTCGTCATCATCGTCATATCTTGAGGGGGGGATCGAATGAGAATGTGATTAATGACGCGGCAATCCATCCATTTATATGCAATTCCTCCCCACCCCTCAATTCTACACCTGGAATAGCCAATGAGTCTTCATTTTGTCGTCGTCTCTTTCAGCGAGGAAAATGACAAAGGGAGATCGCCAGCTTCAACTTGACAAACGGGCCAAGTTCTTCTCGGACCCAACCTTTCAGGACATTCTCGCCTACGACGACAAGGACCTTCATCGCAAGCTTGATACCTTCAAGCAAAAATCGGCCTTGGTTTTGGCCTCTCATCAGCCCGAGGCAGCTCATAACCTCCAGGTCACGTGTACCAATGACAAGTTCATGATCCAGTTGGAATTGCCGGGTTTTTTCCCGGAGGATTTCACTCTCAAGACCAGAGATGACATCATTCTCTTGGAGGCCAATCACGAGGGAAAGGCTGACGGAGGATCCGAATTCACGTCCAGGTAAGGGAGTAAAGAGAGAACAAAAAAAAAAACACGTTTGTCATTCATCGAGATAATACCCCGGCCTTGAGGATTGGGGCGAGAGCACAAAGACCTTCTTTGTTTGTGCTTGTTTTAAGCACCAGGATACGTCAACAAGCATGGCTCTAATTGGATGTATTGGGCAAGTTTGCACACAAGAGAACATTAAACAACTGAGAGCTGAATAAATATTGGAATCTTTTCTTAATCTCAATGGATGATCGCTCTGCAAATCACGGTTATATCTGTTTGGAAGGCCAAAAACGATATCATTAAGGGAAGAAGAGGGGACTTTGAAGGAGATTCAACGACGAGGCTCCGGTTCGTTTTATCTCTTATAAATCAAAATACCATGACATTTCAAAAGCCAAGTTGCTTCTGGGGAAAACTTCTGCTATACATAAGTGTTTGCATATTTGGCATGCTCAAGATTTACAGCATGAAGTCACCGCTGAGAAGTGTGGCCTTTTTTTGGTGTGGCCACAACGTCGACAATATTTGCACATACATTTAGATGGCAAGCAAAACAGAAATCTTCAACTGTTTTCAACTCGAAACAGAATGTAGCACTCAAAAACAGACCAGGCACGATCAATCTGGAAGCTTCAAGTTTCACCTTCCAAACATTGATTTAATCGGGAGCTCTCAGATTTCCCATCAACAATCTCTATCTTCGCACAAATAGCAGGAGTTTGTAGTGGAGGGCAAGTGATTGATGCGATTTATCCTTCAAGCTTCAAAATAAACGCTACCTATTTCTTTTTCCAGGAAATACAATAAAGAGTTCTGCATGCCCGATGGAGTGCTCACCGATCAACTCACATCGTCCTATTCTTCTGAGGGGATTCTCATTATCGAAGCCCCCAGATACGTCCATGTTCCCGAAGGAGCAGCCTTATCCGAGGCCATGGCCGCAAAATCCAAGGCTTACACAACGGACGATGGCCGAACAGCCGTGAAGGAGAACTCCTCAGCCAGTTCACAAATGTTAGCCGCTTCCACGGAAAGTCCCGATGGCACCACCACTTCCACCATGTCCTACTCCTCGAGCAGCTCCAGTTCCAGCCAAATGGTGAGCAGTGGTCCCTTGGGATCCTTGTCCATGGGAATGGACATGCCCCCTATGAGAGGCATGACCTTGGATGGGATGGGAGGAGCCCCTCCGATGCCCTTGGACATGAGTGACATGATGAAGAAAATGATGAGTGATATGAAGATGAGCAGTAGCAGCTTTGGCAATTCGGGGAGGAACACGAGCTCCACGATGATGTCCAGCTCCAACTTTTCCACAATGTCATCGTCTTCGTCCACCATGCAGTCTTCGAACAGTATGTTCGGAGATATGGGCATGATGCCTCAACCTCGCATGAGTTTTGGGAATATGGGTCAAATGGGGGGTGATATGGGCATGATGGGAAGTCTAGGGATGAACATGGGCAAGCTGGATATTGAGGAGTTGAGCAATGCAGGTGAGAAGGAAGATCTTTTTTAATTGTATTTATTAGGAATCTTTGAATATCCACTTTTAATTGGAATTGCACAACAAATGTCAAATGCTTTCTTAAGTTCACGCCCATCTGACAACAATCAATAACCAAACTAAATAAGTCTTCATGTATATCTTTGAATCTCTTCGGCATGTTTGTACCGTTGTATTGCAGAGATGTTCAATTAATTTCTTTTGTTGGCCATTTCAGGCAGTACTGCCACCAGTCCGGTTCCAAACCCAACTCCGTATACAGTATCCTCTCCACCGCCCACATCTCGTAAATCGGGCAATTTCCCTGCAATGACCCATTCGGTCCATCCTACAGCGGATTTTCAGACCATTGAGGACCCTCAAGCGGATCATACTGTCTTGTTGAAATTGAAAGAAGGCGACGAGTACAAACTTGTGTTGAATATGCAACAATATTCTCCCGACAATATCACAGTCAAGCTGAACGACCGAGAACTCAGCATATTTGCTCATGATGGAAAAACCGAGGACTTCATGCAACGCCATTCCGTACCTATGGGGATCGATTTGGACCAACTCTCATCGAGCTTCAGCGAAGATGGGATCTTGGTGATCCGGGCTCCCAAAATGAAATGAGACCCTCCCTCGTCCACGTTTCCGTTTTTACTTGGATCGATCCTACCACAATCGCTAGAGACAAGGGACAAGGCCGCAAGGCCCTCAAGCTGTGTATTGTAAACCAGATAGAGACATGTATTACTACCATCGTTGTTATCATCAGCATCATTATTCTTATTCTTGTCATCAATCGTTTCCCATGATATTTCGAGAAACCACAAATTTGGAACTCAAACTGGATAATAAACAAAGTGCTTATGTCAATACAGCAATTGGAATATCTAAAATTCGGTGGGCCAATGTCCGTTATTTTCGTATTTTTCGGAGTCATTAGATGTCTCCTAATCCTTGTGTTCCAAGAAGAGTTGACGACTGAGTTAAGAAGGATCAAAGTGCCTCTTTATGGTGGTGTATGGCAGTTATTGAGATGTATCCTGGTGTTCATAAATCATCCAAACTGCCTTTAGCAACCCATCATCGAAACATTAATAAGTGTGGTGCCAGTGGCAAGTCTCTAAAATTCCCGATGGACCACTTGTCCGCAGTTCTTTCCCCGCCACCATACTACTACTCTTCCTAGACTACACATCGCCAGATCCACTCTCCGACATTCCACGTTCTCAGTTCTTTTATCTATCTAAGGCTCTTTCTCTCGCTCGTGAAGGCCAGGCCAGCGTAAAGCATTGGTCTGATCCTCGGTGTTTTCCGAGGCCAAGAAAAGAGATGATGCCTTTTTCTGAGGCCGCTTGAGCATCGTTGGCTCAGTTCGAATCCGGCCTTGAGAGAGAGAGGAGCATCCTGACTCGATTGGTGTAAAGGAGCGAAAACGAGGAATTCCATAAACAAGACAGGAATGGTCCAGACATTGTTGGAAGAATTGGATGGACCATTACGCTAGAGGCACGTAAGTCATGTCTTGTCATCTGATCCATCAAACCTTTCCATTGCTTGAACGGCACGTGTGGTGCATGCACTGTGAAGCTACGAAGGGAACGGATGGTTTTTGGGGGTGAAATGGTCCATTGGTCCCATTCTCATCTCTGAACAATCGTGTCGAACAAATAGGCCGGTTTTGAAAGATTGGAGTGATTAGATAGGAAGAAAGTTATTGGTGGTTTTGACAGCTTACCTATAACTGATTGGCATCTCTTTGAGAGAGGTGAGAGAATCTGGAGAAATTTAGGTCTGAATTTGGCAACACCGCTAGTAAATGGCTTCCTTTCATTAAGACAGAAAGTTCCCCATGAAAGGAATTCACTTGTGGCTGCCAATTATAATGGAATCCAGTTGAAGTTGTTGAGGCACTCTAATTTTTTTTCATAAAAAAGTTTCATAGAAGTAGAAAGTTGCAAAGCTAACAGAAACGGGCCCAACTATGGTTCAAATGCCATAATTTGGGAGTAAATTCACTGTTCCGAATAAGCACGAATTTGTAAAATCTGGAGAACGTGCTTAAGCACTTTTTTGTTGCAAAATATTCAAGCAATATTCATAAATGTTTACCGAAACCGGCATAAAAATAGTCCTTGATGGAAAGAACGGCGTGTCCCATATTACTTATTCCGCCAATTAAGAAGTAAACTCTCAATTGATCAAAATCAAATTTACCCAGGTAACTAAATCAGTGCTTGGGCCAGTGGTTTGGTATGATTTGTTCGCACACATAGTCGACCTTATTGTCAACGACCAATTCTCTTTTCAACAGATTTAATCTACAAGGATTCAAACAAATGAAACAGATTACTTAAGATTACTATGTTCATGCCGATTAAATGATGAGACTGGATTCCATGTTTTCTGTGCTCTAGTGAATCTACTTTTTGTCGTCGATTGAAGTTAGCACGTCTACCCAAATTGCAAAATTTGTTTTGCACAACTGGGAAACGGCACGAGAATAGAGAGATCTAGAAGCCGGTAGCGTGAAATATTGAACATAGTTGAAGGAAGTTGTCGGCAAAAGTCTCAAAGCAAAGCATGCTGACGGCCGTATGAATGAAGCTGATTCCTTATCTGAGCTTATTGTACAGTACGTAAAAAAGAGTTGACTTCAACTTAACGCTCTCCCATCATTCAAGCTTGTCACACTGCAGTTAAATAATCCAGATATAAATTCAATTGTGCTCCATGACTTTGCTTCTAATCCTAAGCTACCCATTTTTACGACTACAAGTAACATTTTAAAGGCAGACCATTTTTTATCACCATAAACCAAGTTGTGTTGCCCGGAAAAGGAACAGTCTGAAGTTGAATTTTTTAACATTGATCTAGAACTTACTATAAAAAATGCTGACCAAGTGTCTTTAAACAAACAAGAAGGCGGGCAGACTAAAGTGTTTTAATGTCAATTCAATGTTAGTCTAATCCCTGACCTGCAACAAAAAAGTTCATTCGTTATAGGAAATGACAGAATTCCCATGGGTGATTGAATGTTGTTTTGGCACATGTTATCGTTCCCAACACAATATCTAAAAACTTATTTCCACGTCAAAACATACCCTCATCAAAGAGTTTAAAAAAAGGAGTATTGCAAATATCGATGAAATGGGAAATACATCCGCTAAAAAAGCCAATGTTTTTTTCTCGTACCTATGGACCAACACGATTGAGGCAATGTGTTTCTGCACCAAAGACGTTGTTCCTGGGACAGTAAAACGTGACAAGAAAATCAAATGAAAATAGCCAGACAGTAGAAACTTGGTCATACAAGTTCGGTAAAGACAAAGAAACCAATCAAATGGAATGATTTTTTTTCAATTTGTATGCCTTAACAGTAGTGGGCGTGTAGCTAGAATTCAGGACAACTACTGTAGCATTGACAACGAAGGATTCTGTCAATCGGCAAAATTGCCAGCTATTAGAACCGAAAATGGCAAAGTTGAATACGTTTCGTATGGCATGCTGCCTCGTCTCTCCCATGAATATTTTAAAATTCCTTTGAAAATTAATGTCCAAACAAAGGTTTTATGTTTGTAGGATAATTTTTAAGATTCTCCTTGAGGCTGATCAAGTCCGTGGGCTGATCAATGATTATTGAATGTAATGTGAGGTTTTTGCAACCAAAAAGAAAATGTTTCGTCGAATTTTCATTGTCCTGATCCTGATCTTGGCACTTAGCAAAAAAATTTTATAAAAAAAAAGCTGCCAAAATTCTTAATAAATAATTTGCCACGTCGACGAAACTGAGAGCAGTCTTTTTGGACGATATCCCTTGGGAAAGATGAAAATTCTGACTTGATCCTCCCAACTAACTCGTCTTTGGTGCTACAGGTCGTCTTATTGGTGTGCTTACAGACTTTGCCAGGCCAAATGGACAATTTTATCACGTTCCTTTCATAAATCCCTCAATGCCAGATCTGTTAACAAACGAGTTATTCATGAAAATTTTCTGTTCGCAAAATATATCTTGGATTCAAGGACTTACTGAGCTACACTGCGTCAATCTTTCGCTGAATTGAATAGAGCAATCAGACTGTACAAAGGTGAAAAGTAGAGGAATGCCAAGCGTTTCCAAAAGTCAAACTATCCTTTCATTAATAGATCAGCTTAGGACACACAAAAAGCATAAAATGTAGAAAGACATACTAGAAACAACAATGCTCGAATATAGTCGGAATGATTAGTATCGTGGCTTAACTAATAACGATTTATTCGGGTTGATATGAAAATATGTGTGAAGTGTAAGAAGGTAGAAATCAAGATGGAGGAGGAATAAGGGAATGGAGAAGCGAGTAAAACTATGGATCGGAACTATTGCAATCAATCGGGAAACCTGCTAATATCAATCACTCCAATAGTCTCAGTACATAAGCTATATTTTTCAAAGGCAAGGAAAACCCGGAGCTTTTACATACCCTGACAACTATGCTCGAGCATGGCGATTTCTATCTTATTTGGTTTCCGCCATGCTCTTACAACGCTTCCACAGTACTTTTATACGCCCTCAACAAGTGAATTAATAGGTTGGTTGTTGAGGTAGTTTTGAAGTTTAGTAGAAGCATATCTAGAAGCATAGAAGACACACAAAAGAAGCATATGAGATGGAGTAGAAATAGCCATGCTCGATCAATTTTTATTACATAAGCTGGGTTTTTCAATCGCAGCTTATGTTGCGAAACCTGATCGGGTATGATCGAGGATCTTCTACTTCGCCTCATGTGCTTCTTTCATGCTTCTAGATTTGCTTCTACTAGACTTCAAAACTACCTCAACAACTAACCTAATAGCACCATTAGGTCAGTTGTTGAGAGCTTTTGGAAGTATTTTACAAGCATTGGTGAAGCATGGTAAGACGGAGTAGAAATAACCATGATCGAGTATGTGCTCAGTGCATAAGGTGCGTTTTTGCGTTTGAAAAACGCAGCTTATGTAGCGAAACTTGATCAAGCATGGTTATTTGTAGTATATCTAACTATGCTTCTATTATGCTTCTACCATAATTCCAAACTATCTCAACAATCGACCTATTGTTATTGCTTCGAATATGTTCGAACAAACTGCAAATATTCTTCTGAAATTCTTCATTAGAACAATGAGTTGAGAGTTGAGAATCTCATACGTGGACCAATATTGGACGCCAGAGTTCCTTTCAATAGTTCCTACTTTCACTCCCTCCAGTAAATCTAAGGAATTTCTTTGTTCTTTGTTAAACATTGCCAAAATCTGGCAGATTAATTAAGTGCCTCTCCGGAGATTTGCACATTCATTTTGCTTATGGAACACCTGCTCATGTTCCAACGAAGAGCAGGAATTTCGAACCAAAATCCGAACCCCTGGGAAGTGTGAGAACATAAGTCTTTGTGTCAGTTAAGTGCATCATCCTTTGAGCCATGATGACAGCCTTTTTGCTCGTCTAAATGTGTGAATACTTTTATACATGATTTTCTTCATTGGAAATTACTTTTGTTCACTTAAAAGCATGCAGGTGGGACGTAGGTAATTTTGGGTGAGTAGGACACGAAGAAGAAGGTTCTTGATTCCATCTGGTAGTCATCACTTTGAGGTTGCTTTCATGTCGTGGGTCTTTTCCTTTGTTGTTGGCACACCAGCCTTCAGTGGTTGATCCTGTGTGGCCCGCTTAATCTTGTTAACAACTTCTTCCAATGGCATGAAGGATAACCTATGTGCGAAGAGTTGGGACTCGCAACCAACCTTACAGTAAGAAGGCCATGCTCGACAACAGCCTGTTTGGACCAAATGGATGGGGCATTTCTTTTATTTGTTTCACTTGGTGGAACTCTTGTAAGTTCCATGCAAAAAGCGTTATCAAATTAACGTTTTGGAATTTGCTCACCATGCATTTTAATGGGTTTTACAACTGGCTATTCCTTGGTGGACATTTCAATTGTAGACTCCATCCTACGACAAGCCAAGGACAATACTGTATACGATTTATGAGAATGTTTCTTAAATGGCCATTGGACGTTATCGAGACTAGGACCATGTTTTGGAAAAAAAATATAGTATTGAAGGGCTTTCTGTTGTCTTACACGCTACTTCGCAATTCGTATATTTTTTACGAATCATTGGTTTTAAAAGATAGAACACCTTGAAACACATGGCCAAACAATCAGAATTTACTCAGAAGAAAAATTTGTCACGACTCTGAAACGTGCCGAACTAGACCCTACCTAAAACAATTCGTATCGACTGCCTTGAAATTTGACCAGAAACCAAAAATTTTTAATATCAAGTTTTCTTTTCTTCGTACTCCCTTACAATATATTCGATCTTGGATCTCAAACATGGTCCAAAATGGAACGGAGGAAAATCATAAATACCAAATTTAAGTACTACAGTAAATTGTGCTTAATTGGGTTGGCTGTTTTGAAAAAAGTCTCCCTTGCTAAAAACATGTTATTCTCCACGCTCCCAAGATCTCTTTTGCAAATCCCCCCCCAAGGAATCTCTTTTCCACGCGTATTTTATAACTGCGGTTCTTGTTTACTTCTAATAGAACAATTAATCTTACTCGCTTTTTTGCTTACTACATTACTGAATGCTGGAATAGTAGACTAAAGGTTTAAACTAACGAGAAAAGGTTCCTTTTTCTATATCCAATTACACCAAGTGCCTTCCTCAAAGCTTCAAACTTAACGCGCTAAAACAAATCCCGCTTTAATCAAGGCAGTCTGTATGACTGGGTTAAGCTGAACCTGGTAGGGGTTGGTGCCAGTGCATTTTGTTGATGAATGAACGTGAGAGTAGTCATTGGGCGATGTACTGGAAACCGAGAGGAATGTGGTCTCTTGATTAGATACTACAAGAAGGAGCGCAGGTGGGATTGAGTGAAGGCTTTCGGGCTTTGGATTGTGGTTGATGGGATTAAATCCCTAAGGTGCTTGCTTCCAACTGAGGGAAGCAATCCACGTGGCTTGTTAGTTCCATGTTCGGAGTCATCAAAGTCTGTTTAGGATGTCTGTGGGGAATGGGAACTGGGAAAATTAGCCAAGTGCCGTCGATATTGGTGCTCTGCGAGGAGCCGATCCCAATATCTTGTACAATGGTGTACTCACTTTGCGCTCTCTGACGGACGTGTTTTGGCGTGGAACAAGGCGGGAACAATCTTGTCTTTGTAATCTTAGAACTTGATCGGAGATGGATGGAACAATGGATTTTGTCATCCAACCCATTAAAGGGCCGTAGAGTAAATAATTCATGCTCCGAGAAGCTTGGTGGGTAAGGTGCTCTTAAGATGAAAGATATGTTCTATGTTGGATGTCTGGGAGTTCGGGAAATGTTTCAGAAGGAGTTCCTCGTCGGTCCATAAAGGCTATGGCCCGTATTCATTTCAGGTCAGCCCAAGGAAGTGCATCAACCCGTGGCGAGCTAGTAACTGTCCGACCACCAAGACTGGCAATAAAGATTCGGAATCCCTCGCTCATCTTTCATTTTGCCTCGAGGCTGGATGGCCTTTGCCAGGCTTTTTCGGCTCCTTTAACAACCAGGTTGATGATGAAGGAGCCCCGAGGCCAATGTCCCGGACGTTTGGTAGAACATCCAAGATAAATGTTCGCAAACCAGGATGATGTCTGTCCTTTTCTCGAAAACTAGCAACGACCCAAAAAAGCCGAGGATCAACCCAAAATAAAGTTTTGCCCTTGGGTTCCTGTTTGTCCTTTCATCAATTCTCGGCCATCTGTGAGCTCGCCTTTAGTTCAGAGGCTTTAACGAGGACGAGGACAGAAGACAAGCGAGACGCAATCCCCTCATTTGGGCTGCAATAGGCATTTTCGAGGGTAGAACCTGGAATTGGAACGGTTAATGCCCATTCCCCATGATGGATGATGAAGACATGTATACAAAGAGGACAAAGAAGGCCAATTCCCTTCCCCACTAAGTACCATTCGCCCAAAATCCCAAGACAGCTGGCAGTCAGTCATGTCACAGAATACATAAACGTCTAATTCGGACAAATCAGAAAGTGATCTTATTAGACCGACCTTCACCAAACACGGAACATCTTAAAACAGGACCCAGAGGAAAACAAGTCTAGAGTTGCAATGCAGTCCCACGTTCAGCTCCAACCAATGGGACCATTCAGAATGAATAATGGAAAGTGTGACACCCGTGACGAAGCTTCGTTACGGAGTGTTTTGTCGCACAAACCTTGTTCATCATCAGCAGAATCACCATCAGCATCTTCATCGGAAAGCAAGTTGAGTTGTAGGAAATGTCCTTGCCATCAGAAATCCAAGTGGAATGCATCCAAATCTCCAATTTCATCCGTTTGTCAAAAACCGAAATGTGGGGGCCAATCCCAACAAGCATTGCCACCAGTAACAAGGCACAATGGAGAGAGACATCAAGTAACTTGGGTAAGCACAGATTTATAATGCTATAATAGTAGATCAACACAGAAATCTGCAATCAAATGGTTCTCCCGGGAATCTATGTCCCATAGAGACTCCTTTTAGACACTGCATTAATGCACTAGCAGTGGAAAGAGCATGCAGATCATTAGACATCTTTGTGAAATGTTTTCCTTAGAAAAGGACTTATCTCCATCGTTGGTTGGAGGAAATATGGAAGACCTCCACCATCTGGAACGATCTCTTTCAACAATGGAATTGGAGAATGAGACATTTCGGTTGTCCTCCCAGCAAGTCAGCTACGTAAGAGCACAGGCAAACTCAATTTCCCAATAATTCTGACATTCTGAGAGCTCAAACCATGTGGTTGGTGGGTGAATGAAGTAAAGCCGTGAGCCTATTCCAAAGTGCACTTTCTAGCAGGAAGTAGGGAGAGGGAGGAGGCATATTCTTCTCGAAATGGCTTATTGGTGGATATGCAACTTGGCGCCGTTCCACGTGTTTGGAAGGGAACAAGGCTCATCTTGGCCAGAGGAGGCATAAATCAGTGACTCCGAGTAATACGGCCATAAATGGCCATAGACCGTGATATTATCCGAATATCTTTCCACAGCAGATGCTTCTTGCTCTCCTTTTCAGGGTCCACCGTCCTTGCATCCAGCCTCGTTGGAGTCTCATGGTAGTTTGCCTATTCTCAAAAGGCTCCAAAGACTCTCGGCAAAGCCCTCTAAATTCAATCAGCATTCTTCTCCATCTCCTTCCACTTCTTCTTCTGCTTCATCGTCCTCAGGGGTCCGTGGTCTTTCTGGGTTGTCACCCATGATGAAGAAACGCTCTCCCGTCAAGGTGGATCAAAAGGAGGCCCTCCCTAGCGAGTTTCGGCCCAAAGATGAAGGAACCATATCTGTGATACATACTGAGGGGTGAGTCCTTTGGGAAATCTTCGGCCATTGGTCCTTGGGAGAAGGTTGCGACCTTTGGCTCCGATTCTGTGGAGTCCGAATAGGACAATAGCTCGAGATTACATGTCAAGGATTGATTTTTATCCCACGTGTACTGTCAACTGAAGCGATGGCCAAAGTTCCACTTTTTCCCATTTCAGGTCCCATTTCTTGGATGATAGCAATCTCTTGAACGATGGTGAAGCCTCATTTTCAAAGAACTCTCCAAGGTACAGAAAAAAACATAGCTGTAACGTTCTAGGTATTAAAGGCAGGAATATTTCTTGAGGCGGAAATTCTTTCCTTCGCCAGATTGGCTTTGAGGGAAAGCTAAGGTGCACTGAAATCACGTTTGCGCCAACCAACGCAAATAACATGTTTTCTACAACCTTTTCCCGTTATATCGCGTTTTTTTAGACCGATTAGGTTTTATGCCCATTTGACGTCCTTAAATATGTAGCAAAAGGAGCAAAAAAAAACAAAAAACGGCTACTTTCAATATAAAATTCAATCTAAAAACTTCCCACCTCAGATTCAATGAAATTCCGTCGACATTTAAATCATTCTTACTTTTCCGATGAAAATCGTGATGGGAACCAAGCCTTGAGTGTTGGCATTTTTTGGCTCTTGCTTATCGTAAGGTCATGTTGTGGTGGGTTTTTGACCCAAATATCTAACAAGCACCAATTTGACAACGTTAGGCTAAAAATCAGCCTTGATTACCATCACAAGATGCAAGTCCTCGTTCTCATGCTTGTTTCATTTCCAGTGTGTCGAGTCTTCTTTTTCCTTTTTCCGTCCCTCAATCCAACGTTGAGCCTGTATCTCGTTTCAGCGGTTTCCGTCAACAACGCCAATATATTCCCAGTCCGTTGAGCTCACCTGCTGCAGCCAGGAGATTCGGTCAAAGACTCGGGGACAAAATCTGTTCCAGCCCGATTGTGTGCCGTGTGAAGAAACGAATCCGGGATGAGTCCTCGGGGGATTCGAAGCGAAATGGCTTTTGCGGTCTCTTGAGCAGCTTTCGAGAGCAAGAAACCGAGAACTTGTTCATTTTGCGAACAGGTGACACGGGGAGAATCGCCAATCGAGTTCACGATGACAAGTGGGATGTTTGGTAAGGAACCTTGACATTGTTTTTCCCTTTCTTTCCTTCCTTCCAAGAGCCAAGTCTTTAGTGCAAAGGTTTTCCGAGAAGGAGAGATTATGCTTCGTTCCAAGCACCTAATTGAGAGCACTCAAAAGGAAATAACTCCAACAGGCCCAAGTTTATGAAACATGGATTAGGGACACCATTATCACCTTTTGCCAGGGGTAGAACTCACTTTAATTACGATCTTTCCCGGCCACGAGGTCCTGAGTGGGATTGTGTGAAAATGACACGCATCAACTTTGGACCAACACCTCCCTACAGTGCTTCCCTACCTCTCGCTTTTGTAAGTGCCACATGAGATATGGCCAAGGTCAAAGGGATCAAAAGCGTTCATCTCCTCAAAGCTAGAAAGTCGCTTGGCCTTAAGTCGCCACAGGAACTCGGGAATGAAAGATAGTGGTTGTGATTCTCTGACCCTATTCAATTCTCGTCAGCATCATCGTTCGTAATCGTCTCTCGGAATCCCACAAGTCATTTATATGGATCAGTGGTCGTTCTAGTAACTTAGTGTGTCACTACTCGAACCCATGAGTGTGTTGAGATCTTAGAGAAAGTGACTTTGTCATGTCCCTTTTCTAAGATGTCCATAGCAAAAGAACCTTTTGGGATCTCTTGCCATAATGACTTACATTACACAAGAAACATGATCTTTTTGAAATTGGCCTAGAGAATATTTTGAGCTTTCTACAACTACATGATGGGCCATCTAATCCGAGTGAAGATGAGATGGAAATAGGTGTTCGATTTGGGAGTGCATGATAATTCGAATCCAAACAATCACTCAATAACTTCAAAAACCAAGAGAGAATCGGAACAAAATATGTGATTAATTACGATTTCCTCTGATCTATTCATTTGTTAGAGGTGTACTGGAAATGCCGGAATTTATGAATATGAATTGTTTTACACACACTGACATTGTTTAAAATGAGACTTTTTTTTTCCTTACAAACTTAGAGGATTGGGTGAACAACTTTTTCTCTAATATTGATTATGAAACTTTAAACACCTACAAATAGTGATTTTGTAGACAAGGTGTCTCACAATCATGGAACAAATGATATAAATCTATTTTTGACAATTTACAAGATGACCACAAAATTTTGGATGTCGAATTTAATAGGACTACCTTAATGGGACTCTGGATCACCATGACCATTAATGTCTTTTTGTAGGGAGATAGCATTTTATTTGGCACTAAAACAGATTGAGTTGAATAAAAGTTAGCTCGAGATGTCATAAATCGTAACGAGGAGCAATCAAACGAAATTGAATAACGGGCACAATATCCAATTGGCCACGGACTCTCATTAAAAAGTACCGGCATCAGCTCTCGACAATGATCTCTGGAAAAAATGAGAAAATAATCTTTGTTGGAGCCCCTCTGAATTGGTGGATAACGAAGCCGTATCAAAAGATCTCAATGTACTAAATTCTTTGAACTATTATCAACTATGACTACTTTGATGAGACTGACTGAATTAGAGTGGTCTCAGCAAAAAAAGGCTGTGTGAAAGAAATGCATATTGATGAGGTCTTCGTCTCCTTTGCACTGTGGATTTGGGAACCATCAAAACGGCTTCCCTTAGAATGCAAATATACCCACAGAGAAGAGACCCCTTCAGCGAGCTTTCAAGTGCAAACACAGAGGTCATCCTAGAGACATTATAATTCAATAATAATGTCCAAATTTCTTTGTGATTGGAACAATCATCAAAAAAGTAAGGTTCTTCATTAACATAAAATGAACCAAACGTCTTTTACCCATTGAGCTAATGAATGGAACAGCCTCCTAGCCTCTCTAATGATCTCTCTGAGTCTCTAACCCCCCGTTCTTCATGGTGGATTGTATGCTCGGGAAGTTTTGTGGTTCAAGTCAGTTTGGGGACAAACCATCACAGAATCATGGAACCGACAAAATTGCCTCTCTTGAGAGGGCACACATGTGCGTACGAACTAGAGTTAGCTCTCCAAAAACGCCACTAAATTGGGCACTACAATTAGGTTAAAAACGGACCAGGGCATCATTTGGTAATTGGATGGGCATCTTTGTTCCAGGACCTCAATGGGCGAGGACATGTGGGAAGAATGGGAAGAAGAGAGCGATTCAGGATCAGACGACGACGACGAAGAAGAAGAGGAAGGCGGAGTGGGTTCCTCCCATCAGGAATCTTCAATTTCGTCATCTTCAGACGATGACTTTCTCGAGCTTCCCTTAAATGACATGACAATTTCCGCAGCAAGAAGATGAGAAGAAACAATTGGGAGAACGTTGAAAAATAGACGTGAAAAAGAAACTTCGGAGCAGCTCCAAAACTTTCTTGATGCCTATCGTGACAGGAGTGCTGTGATGGGATTGAACTTTCGTTCGTTTCACTCGTCGTCGAGTTTCAGAACCCCACATGGAATCATCGTCAATGGAAGAAATCATACCTTTCTCGAGTCGAGTGTGAACCCATTCGAGATTCTTAAAATGTATCTAGGATTCTGATAAACGTATCATTGAGATATGAAGCTGTTTTGGCATTTATTTCCAATCAAGCAGGTTTCATTTCTTTTTGGCCTTTTTCACTTTCTTCTTCTCGCTTTCACTCTCAGAGGATGAAGAAGAAGAAGACGAAGATGATGATGATGATGAGGAGGAGGACGATGATGATGATGAACTGTCTGATGATGATCCTGAAGAGGAGCTACTTGAGGATGATGAGCTGGAACTTGAGCTCGATGATCCCGATCCCTTCCGTTTCTTCTTTCGCTTGGCTTTCGTTTTCCTGAAAAAAAAGAGTAAACATTAGCTTTTAGGCTCCAAATTTACACCAAATCACTCTTGAAATTGACAAAACGAAGCTTGTACCGATTTGTCTGCACCGCATTTTGGGGGTAAGATCCCAGGAAAAAGAAATGTTCAAAAGAGCGGATTGGAACAAGGTTCCTCGTCTGGAAGAACGCCATTGCCAGAACCCCGACAGTTCCATGGAAATGGATCGAACGAAGGCATCCACTCAAGCAAGTACGGGAATCTCATAATAGACTCCGTCTTCTCATCGTAAACGCAAAGCGAAGCAGCGTTGCAATGCTTTGCCTAGAGCGAACGCTAGAAAACGAGCTTTGAAAGACGTGTATTGAAAATATTGGGGAACGGATAAACGAGCTTTTCCCAATCGCGCGACCATAATGGAAGAATGAGGAATGAGTGTGTGTTTGTGTGCATTGCTCAGTGTGCACTGTGTAGGCATACATTATGGCAAAGTCGAAGAAGCCAAAGCCAGAGTCTTTTCGTAAGCTGCTTAAAAAAAAATCGTATTTCAACCAGGCACACTGTCATGCTCCAGAAACTGCACACATAATAAAAGGAATACTACACAGGACTTTCAAAGACGCAAAAATAGGTTTCAGACTAAGATGTTTGTCAACTTATGGCAAATGAATTTACGTTGAGCTTTCTGGGCTTCAGACGGATAGTTGTACCTTGGCCATCCATTGGGCTCTTCTCTCTTCGAGCTTTCTAAGTCGGCCAAAACAACAAACCTGAAGGCATATCTCAAAAGGAGAACACATCAAAGCTCTCATAATCCCCAAAGGTAAAAAAACCCTGTTCTTCCTTCCATGACTCAATGTTTCAACCACCTTAAAAATAGTTTACATACGTTATGGTAGGCCTCACTTAATTTATTAACAGCAGGAGGCATCTCCTATTACAAAGGCTGAACAAAACAAGTCGGTGTGAACCCCATTATTCTGAACAAAAAGTAATAGCGTGTGAAATATCACATGTGAAGACGAACCCTTGGTTAACTCGCTCCCAACTCGGGCAAGATTGAAATGAATGGGAATGATATGTGACAAGGATCAAGACTGATTTTTGGAACCGACTTCTCTTCTCGGTTTTCGTTCTTCGGTTCCTTCTTCATATTCCGAGGAGTTGGACCAATGAGTCGTGGAACGCCTCAAAGCTTGATGGCTCTCTTCAAACTTGGGTGTCATCTCCGATTGAGGTCTCTTGGGCGGAGAGAAAGTTGGTCCACATAAATGCGTCGGTTTCATCAAAATCAAAATCACTGCTACTCCCACTCTTGGAACTGCTCGCGCTCGTCTTCTTGCTGGGATTGGAACTGGTGATGGTGCACGAGTCTTCTGATCCCTCAAGGGAAACCAGCGTGTTCGTCCAGGAATCCTCGGTGAGAAAGGGAAATGAATAGGACTTGAAGCGAAGAAATCTTTTGTGCTCAGCTGTCAAGGGTTTGGGACCGCGATTGTCAGGGAGCATGGCGCCTTCGTTGCGTCGGAAGGCCTCCAGCTGGCTATGAACACTCCTGAAAGTGTTTTCCAACCGCAAATTGACTTTGTGCAGGTCGAGAGTGGCCATGGAAATGAACTGAACCAATCTATCGCGTTCCAGGATCAGAGCGTCAATGGCCTCCAAGGTATCGGCCGACTCCTGGGGCCCATTAATGCCCAAAGCAGAGGCCACAGTAAGCGCGGTCGACCCCCTGGCTTGGTCGGTATATAAAGCCTGTAACCTTTTAATGTAATCGGGGATGTGGCTGGACAAAGTACACCTCGAGCTTTCGGGTAAAGGTGGCGGTGGTGGTTCGGGAACTTGGATAGCAGCACTTTGAAAATATGCACGTTGAAGCAAATATCCCAATTCTACTAAATCTGTCTTGGTTGTAGAAGACCAATGACTTCAATAAGGCCAGATAGAGCCTTACACTCGAGATTTTGGGGATTGGAAGTAGGAAAGAAATAATGTCAAAGCTAACTCTCTCGTTACGTTGTTCATCTGGCTCAAGAGGGGAACTGAAAGGATTTAGGAGAAAAATGTATGCAATGGCGGCCCAATAGCTTGAAAAATGTAGTCAAAAGAGGATTGTAAAATGAAAAAACTTTTTCCTCTGGGTACTTTTGAGTTGGTAACCCTGTGCGTCCTCCGTGAGGTACGACGACGGTGAGAATTGAAATTTTGGCTAACCCTTTTTTTCCCTCTCCTTTTCCCTCCCTAAAGTTGTGAAGGTCGTGCAGAAATTTATTCTTTTGGAACAAATTCCTAAGGCTAAACGAGAGTGTCGTTCTGACTTTTTATTCCTGTTTTCATCCATCAAAGTACTCCGAGCAGAACATTTCGAAGCAGTTCAACTGAGGAAGTTTTCAGATCCAGAATGGGCTTGCTGGAGACCAATTTGCTGGCTTGTCTGATGGTTCGGAGAGCACACTCTCGTAAATAAGTTCAACAGTTCAGACAAGTACCACGAACCCTAAACTAGCAAAATCCCCCTACGAGAGAGCGAATCGAGTGTACAAGCCATTTCCTATCAGGTTTGAGGGGCCCCAAATTGGGAAAAAGATATTTGCTTCAACGCGGATTACGTTCCTAATGAAGGAATCCTCTCGATTGGAACAGATGGTGGCCACTGACTCGTCACTCATGGAGCGTGAACTGTCGAATGAAGATCCCGCACTCCCCGAGGTAGCTGGATCCAAAGCTCTTAAATCCGGCTCACTGTGTCTTAAAGACCCTTGTGAAAGCCGCAATTTACTGGGCAGGAATGAAAAAGTGACCCTGGGTTTGGGCTCAGGTACGGACTCTAAACCAGTTGAGCGGACCTCTTCATTCGACTTTTTAAGGATCCCTTGGGAGGAGGCCGAGTTCTCGGGAACCTCTGGGTCGGTTTGGACGCCTTGAGTGGTCCGGTTTCCACTTTTTGACATGTCGGATAAGGTGTCTCCCACGGCCTTCTCGTCGGTCTTGCCTGTCAATTTGACCCCTTTCTTAAAAGCGTTCAGTGAGGCCACTTTGGTCTGGACCACTGCTTTGAACACTTCGGAAGTTGCAGGCTTCTTGTGTCGGGCCAGAATTGGAGTGTCATCTCCACAAGCCATGTCCTTCATCTCCGGTTTCGGTGGCTCTGGAGGAGGCGGTGGTGGAGGAGGCTCTGGAACGGGCTCTTCCACTTTGCTCTTTGACAAGTGAGGATCGGCTGAAATGCCTCTCTTCTTGCCTTTGGCCTCATCTGTTGGAGGCTTCAAGGTGGATCGAGATCGACGACCAAAAGGAGCGCCATGCTTGGCTGCAAAATCGGAAGTTTGCTTGTCCAAGGCATCGTTTTCTTTTTCAAATGCTCGCCGACGAACATTGGAGCTTGGGAGAGGTCTGTCTGGTAACCGTTCCAACGTAGATTATTTCATTGCCCCATATACAGTACACGAAAATCTCGAGAATGTTTAAGTAAAATACGGAAGTTAGAAGTCAAACAAATAGCAAATCAACTATAATGGGAGGAAAAGTCAAGAGGGCCTCGTCAAACCCAGAAACATATTTCTTGGCAGCAACACTTTTGGCACTGCCTCATGTCTCTTTTGGAAACTTTCAGAGGCACGACTGGAGAATAGACTTGGAAGAAAAGGGAAAAAAGGCTAAATCGAACAGACAAGACCAGGCATTTTTGATCAATCAAGTAGCAAATGTTGAAGCTGAATTGATCAAAACAGATCCTTTTGATGTTTCTTTTACAATTTGCCATTTTCTTGCCTTTTATATGTATGAAGCAAATACATTACTTCTCCAAGTTCGAGTTTCGACTGTATTTTGCAAATTACGTAGGTTTTGCAAATGACAAGGTTCGGAGACAGCGAAAAAAATACGATCTTTGCATTCAAGTTCGTCGCAATAAACCAGTGTTGTCAGTAATCCAAGTTAATGGCATTCATTCTTTCACCCAATATTCGGGTGTTAACTAAACCAAAAAAACTCAGGAAAAATGCAGGGATTCCCCGAGAGCTTCAACATTTGCCAGGAATGTTATTGTAATGTCCAATGTTACTTTGTTATTTCCAATCATCCATTTTTATGTTATTTCCATTTGCCTCCAATGAGCCATTCTTCTCCAAATTCGAGAGAAATACTTTTGATTTAGATCTCCGTCGAGGGGATAAACCTTCGGAGCGTGTAGAATGTAAGCAAAATTTATGGGGAAATGCGGAGTCAGACGTGAATTAATTGGATTTTCTCAAGAAGGACGAGCCTCTTACAGAAGCAGAGTGCTAATTGGAATTCTACGGGAAGGATCCACCTTCAAGGGCATTGAAATAATCTGCGGAGTTGTCACTTCCCTCGAAGGGCATTGAAGGCGGAAATCTTATCCGCGATGGTCGAGCCAGTGGGAACAAGGCCGTCGTCCTCTTTTTTAGCCACACGTGTGCTCTTGAGACCGGCTCTGGCCTTCATGGCCAAGCCCGAAGAGCCTCCTGTTTGACCCACTGGCATGTTGACTTTGTGGGATTTTCGTCTTCCTTTTATTTAACAAACGTGCACTATTTTACACGGTCAAATCTGGCAGAACGACAAACGGCGATTCAAGTTCACTGCCATAAGTCGGGCCAAAGTTTGGCTACCTCAAAGCCACTGGATCTGCATTCCGTAGGAAGCGAAACAAACACGGACTCTTTTTTTCCTTCTCTTTCTCGTCCCAATTTTGGCTCAAAGGCCTCGAACCTCGTTTTGGACGACACGGAGAGTAGAGCCAGCGAGAGGGGACTTCAAAGGCCCTGAGTCAATAGGGTGGAACCACTTCACACAATGGAAAAGGATGTTTGGCTTGACTAGTCACATAGAAGTAACCTTCGACTTTGATGAAGTATAGAGTCCAAAACTGGGCTGAAAAATAGGTCCATTGCTCCACTTTGGAACACTGATTAACGAAAGAGAGGCGGACGGAACAGAAACACAACAACTGGCTTCTTTCTTAGCACTTCTCGACGCCTCGAAGAATCTCACAATTTCTTTTCGAACTTCATTCACTGCTGCTGGCTTCGAGCATTCGTATAGGTGAGGCACTCACTCACTGTGGAAAACGAAAGGGTGATGTGCATCATCCATAAGCTGTGAGATAGATGTGAGAGGGGAGGGAACAACAAGGAGATTTCGCAAAATATCTGGCCCTCGAAGAATTATCTCAACACTGAAAGAAGATTGTCCGAACCGAGGAGGGAAAGCCAAGATGACGATATAGAAGATGATGATGATGATGAGCTTTTTTCACGAAGTTTGCTCCTACGTTCCAGTTCCACTTGAATCCGCGCACTGTGTGACTACTACATACCGCTACTACATTGGACGACGAAAGTCTTCTCGACCCTGCACAGTTCAGCGAGCACAACATCAGCGTTGTGATGATGCAAAATGACTCTCTTAAGCCCACAACTGCCTGTATGTCAGTAGGCACAGCATATCCCACACCACGTCCCACCAGTCCCATGGGAGATCATCCACTCGGGCCAGATCTCCATGTCCAAAATTTTGAAACGCTTGTCATGCGGGAAGAAATGACAACTTGGATGTCGGCTCACAAGATTGGTTTTGATTTGCCATTGGGGAAAACACCAGGGAACCTGCCACTCGGAGCCAAACTTGGGAACACGAGGAAAACACAACTATCGCTCAAAGCCGCTTTTAACAATTTCGGCACGATTCCTGTTCTGTCCCCTATTAGGTTAGGTGTTTGTTGGCCCCAAATTCAAATCTCACGAGGTCGCAGTAAGAAAGCACGCATCTCAAGATTAAACAAGGTGTCTCAAAGGATAGAATTAAATGGAAAGCTGAATGCAAATGTTCATTTAAAGGTGATTTGAGCAAAGAAATGAGTACATCACCAACTGAGCAAATCCAAACTTCCAACGTTTGAACAGCCATGTGGCTTTCTCCTTCGGCTTTTTCTTTACGAACGTTTTAACAAAATATGCCAAACTCCAGGCAGTTATCGCAAAATGAGATTCACTTTACAGTTATTATTCCCCCCTTTGTCCCCTTGTGAAGGAGAACAAAAAATCGCCTCCGAAACACCCTGTCATGTAACGATGTCTAGAGGAGACAGAGAGTGAGGCAAATCAGCATGGGACGAACAAAATAGATCAGACTCAAAAAACAAGGCAAAAGTAATCCGGGAGACCAAACGAGCTCTGCTTGAGATGACGAAAAACGTGGATGCTATGGAGCAAACAAAAAAATGTCGTTTGAAAATCCAACATTAGCCATTCTTTGACTAGTACAATTCATTCTACTCTAAAAAGGGACAATTCTTCTTCTCACATGGATAGCTCGATTCTTTTCCCTTTCTTGGCCACTCTTGATCTCCGACATGTTGAGTCTTCCTTGACAAGAGAAGCAAGTCCCGACCAACGGAGATCAATGAGCGTGAATCAATGAAATTAGCATGGCATTTCCAAAATACCATGACGTGAAAAAAGTGGGACAGCCTTTCCACTTCGAATCTGTTCAGGTGATTAGGTTCTCTGCTCGATTTCAACCTCCACTGGCCTCCAAGGTTTGAGAAATGGTAGCAATTCATCTCATATCTAAAGACGACTCGAGACCTACGATTCCATCCCGGAAAAAGAGGATCTCATTTTTCAGGCCTCTAATCGTGTAAAACAAAAGAAAAACTCAGGAGAGCATTCTCTCAAGATCAAGAGCTCTCTTCTGTCTTCGTGCTTCTTTAAAAACATCCTCCGAGGTCATTTCCAACCAACCACACTTGACTTTGTTGCTTTCTTAAAACAACATAAGGCAGCCAAGCTTAGCACGGAAATTGGCTTAGGAAAAAGTTCGGATCTGGTTAGATCTTAGGGAGGATATTGTATCGGACTTTTCTTAGCAAGAGGGAAGGGCTGCTTGCTGAAAGTTTCCCTGCCCTTTGGACCTCTAAGTTTTGTCAGATTCCTTTTATTACCGAGTCCTCCCCGAGAAATCGTGGGAAAAGTCACGAGTCGACGTGGCCTTTAGTTTTTCTCGAACAAGACAACACAGAAATTATACTTGCTAAAAACTGTCATTTTCCTGTTTTGGAGAGCACTTATGTGGGAAACCTCTGTGCAAAGAAAAACGTGTTAAATTACATTCTTGCCAAAGGACCAAGATTAAGGCTAAGGCTAAGGCTAGAAAACGTGGCCAAAAGCTTTCATGGGTGACATGGGTTGACACAGAATCAAATTAATTGTCAGTTCCGTCTTCAAGTCTGAAAGTGTTCCCTTTTTCCCCCGGTTTTTTATGCGTGTCCAGATTTTTAATCCCGTAACTGACATATTCAAGGTGATTCAAAAATCGAGGACCTCGTTCGTCCGCTTGGCATAACCTTAAAATTGGATTTTGTGATGACTTACATGACTTTAAAGTTCGAGCATCCCATTAATTTTTTTCACATCAATAACTTTGAATCCAATTTGGTGCTGCCAACTCGTCAAATCAAGGTAAAAAGCAAATTAGATTTTGAATGCTGAACGAGGACTGATGGATCAATCTGAAAACAAAGGCTTGACAGATTCTTCAGATCAGACAGAGGTCTAATTTTCTAATTCACATGAGTAGAGCTCAAAGGATTCTTCAAAAAACGAAGCAGCCAAAGAAATTGCTTCAAGGTCCGTTCTATTTTGGTTGGTTCTTTTCTGAATCAGAACCTCCGCCAATGTTTTGGTGGGATCTCTTTTGTCTTCATGCATCAATTGTATTTGCACTGTTCTGGAAGTAGTAGCCTTTCAATTGTGGGATCTTCGTTTTTCCTCGCAACCAAAATCAATTATGGAGCTTTGTGGGATACGGAGTATTTGGTCTTCTTGGGGAGTTAAGGCTAACCTGTCAAGAGACTTCAAAGGCCCTGATCCAATTTGAGCCTCAAACAGAAAAAACGTGGACAAAGAGGATATTTGCCGCAAAATAAAGAAATACCAAAACAAACTCTCATCACGGCAAAGTGGGGATTATTTGCAAATATGGCCGAAAATTTGCGCATTCCCTTCGAATATGTTGTCAAGCACGGAGAAATGAAAAATAGGATAGAAGGCCATCAAAACATGATGACATTTACCTAAAAAAAGAACCAAGTATTCCCAAGAACTCGTTGCACTAACGAAAATAGTGGCATTGACAGGAATGGTGGTGTTTTCATGGCAAATGCGGATCTTTCCTTTTTGAACACATGCAACCAAATCATATCTTTCAAATAAGATATTTCTTTAGAAATAGCGGAGCATCTCATTCATTTTTTAAGAAACAGTCTTGGATTTTAGATGCATTGAGTGAAACTGTGCTTTCGGAACGAAATAAAAAACCTCAGGGCACGTTTGATATTGAGAGAAAAATGTGATGGAAATGCACAATGCAGAATTGTCCAAAATCAGTTTCTTGCCTATAAAAAAAGCAAATCATTCTGAACTGAAAGAGCTCACAATCTTGAATTACAAATATTGCGTTATCTTTATTACATTCAGATTATCGTATCAAAGCAGAATGGATGGTTCTAAAACCTCTGGTTCTAAAACCTCTTTTTTTCTAATGTACAGGGTGTACCACTTAAACTGAGACTTGGGTTTTGTATCATAACTCACTTAATATCCATTCAATCAAAAATGTTGTCACATTATTACAATCCCAGATGCCTTACGTTGACCAACAAATGTTCAATTTTCAAAATGGCCATCTTTGGTCTTCACTACGCCCTAAAATCTACTATCAGCAGCATCAGCACAGGCACGCACCACAATCTGTTTGACTCAAAGCCTCTTCAGAATTGACCAAATGGAAATTTCCATCCGATTGAGGTCTGGAGATGAACGAGGACATTCATCCTTGCCTCAGAAATGAGAAAAGACAGCTTCACAATAACTTTGCCCAACCAGTGCGGTATGTCAAGGCGCCGCATCTTGTTGGAGGAGCATTAACTTCAGAGGCCATTTTCGCACATTTAGAATTGTGCAAAAAATTGTTGAAAACAAGATATCTTGCCAAAAGAATGCACAAAACATTTTGTTTAAACAAAAAGTGTGAAACTAAAAATAAGCCAGCGCACTAAAGGCAGGAAACTTTCGGTCTTAATTTAGAAGGGACACCCTGTACAGTCGAATCTCGATATAGGAAACTTTTCTGTCAGCGGCAAAATGTTGCTTATATCGAGATTTTTCTTTTATCGAGACTCAAGAAAATTGGCTCAAGAAACGATAAAAAATACAAGGAAACTACCAGAGGAGTTTACCTCACTTTTATATAACCTTATAAACTTACTTTTATTACAACACAATCTGACAATGACTCAAAAATTTAGCTTTTAAAAAATAGTTATTAAAACACACAAATTTACATTTCTAGTGCATGCATTTATATCTCTACATATTACAAAGCTTAAGAACTTGTTTCAATCTCAATTTGACAGAAAAAATGAAAGAAGAAAGTACAATTTTGTCATCATGATTGGTTAAGTATCTAACCCATACAAGGACAAACAACTTTTTTTTTAAATTTGAGCCTTCCACGCTTGCATACTGACGAAGTTTTTTTTGCTATTTTTTGGAATATCTCAACTGCAAATCTTTTATTTTCAGTTTGACTTTAAATTTGAGAGACTTTCTTGGGTTCGCATGACAATTCCTTGGATTGCTTATTTTCCACTAGGTTTTGCTTTGGCAGACACACAATTTTTTTTTCACTCTCAAGCATTGCAAATTTGTTATCAAAATGGGCTTTCCTTATTTTCTATAATTGTCGATATTATTATTATTTTTAAATTTAATGTCATTTAAATAGTTATTGTTGAGTGGCATGTTGGACAATTTTTAGCGATTTTAGGGCTCAAAATGCAATTTTTCGTTCTTTTGGCTGAAACTTGAAAAGGGCAAGTTGTTTTTTTCAAAAGAGGCGCAAGGCGCGAGAGCCAATAAAAGTGCGCAAAAGGCACCCTAAAAGGCGCAAAGTTTGCGCAAAAGCGCAAAATACTAAAGCACTGCATCGATTCTCTTAGAAATGATTCGTTTTGTTTTGTGCCGTGGCCAATTTAAGCAAGCGAAATAGGCCAAAACTTTGAAAATGATTCTTATATCGAGATTGAGGAAATATGTAAAACTTCTTATATCGAGAATTGTTATGTTGTAAAATTTTGGTCAGCACGGAAAAGTTTCTTATATCGCGAAAATTTCTTAAACGGAGATTTCTTATATCGAGATTCGACTGTACACTAAAAAGCTAACTGAAAGCAAACAGGCTTAACCATTTTTCATCCATCTTTAAACATTGGAACGCTTACAATTTGCCTAAATAAGGTGCTGAAACGATGATAGTTTGTTATAAGCTAATAATCACACCCATTCGTCATAAGAGAGCAATTTGGCAACGAATTCTATTTCACAAGCTTGGAGACACTTCGTTGTTCACTGTTTATGCTATTCCTAACCAAATCGAAAAATTCTTAAAATTCCTAACATTTAACATCGCAAAATGTTTTTTTCATCCAATTAAAAGCCTACGAGAACAAACTTGCTCTCTTTGAAGCAGTCTTCGCCAATATTTCCCCACCGTGTAAGGCCCTTGAATCATGACCTTTTGAGTAATGGTCCAGTTCCATCAAATCCGTTGGAGAAAGCCGTGAAGGATCCGAGGACTCGGTTGATCTTGTATCTTTTCAATGTGATTCGTTCCCATTTGAAAATTGATGATGGCGCACAAGACCACCGAGAGCAACTCGAAAGTTTGTTCCAATGGCACAAAAGATTCTGAACCAATGAGGCAATGGGGCGGAAATGGATCTATGGCCCATCTTTGAGCCCACTCTTGAGCTTGAACGGCCCATCAAAAGAAGAAGCAACACATCAACCTCTAAAAAAGAGGATGCTTCCTTCCTTTCATTACCAGACGGATCTTTTCCTCGTTCATCCTTGTTTTCCAACACGGCTCACTCAACGCAGAGGTTACAGGATTGTAAAATATCTACACGTAATTGATACATTTATTTTTATAGATAATGGGATGGGAATCTTGCCTTGAAACTGACATATTCAAGCCATTAAAACACATTCAAAGGCCCTGAAATGCATTTTCGACCTAATGAATCTGTTGAAGACTGACAGTGAAGCTATTGTGATGCATTGTGTATGAGCTCTTGTCTGACCTTGTTGTTTCCTGCCATATCCGGTTATTTTCCACGTCAACTCGGTGTATGTACGTACATGTTCACATAACAGAGAGATCACGTTCATTTCTGTTTCAATCATCATAACAACACGCATACGTACAGCCAATGATTGGGCCAAAGAAACATGGAAAAGCTATCATTCTTGTTAGGATCTAGGGATTAATCTGTCTTCCTGATGTCAGAATGACCACCAATACGCCAGAATCCCCCTAAGAAGGAATGAGACCAGCAGTGCGTCATCTTTCTTACATTGGTCAATGCTTCGTCTACGTAGAGGACCTAGAGGACCGTGTCACGTTCTCGCAGGATCTTCGAAGACATTCCAATTAAATACTTTACCTCAAGGAACTTGCTGAATTAGAGCCAAAGGCAAGAGAGTCGCCAAGCTTCGCTCGCTTCTTTATGAAATAACTCAAAATAGGACTTTGTAGTTCCATCAGAATCTGTCCCGTTTTCTCTGGTCGTCAAATTGACGAGCTTATGACTAATCCCGAAAACCAAACGACCAGAACAAGAGTGTCGAAGGAATAACTCGTGAAGGGCTTGCACAAGTCTTTTGGGTCTTTTAATCGTTTTATAAAACTGGAATTTTATTATTAGATTGTTTTCCTCCTCTGGTGGGATATGAGTGTTCCATCTCGGAAAGATGAAACACGTTATTCGTTGTTGGACTTTTTATTTCCGCCTTTCATGGATGGATCTAGCCTGAAGTGGATGAGACGATATGGAGATAAGCCGCTCCGAGACAACTTCTCCAGTCCACAAAGGGCACTATGTTTGGAGAGTATGTACCTCAGTGTACTGAGTTTGTTTACAGTTGACAGAATCTCGTTCGTACGTTGTGTGATCTTCCCTGAGTTCTGGAAATGGAACGCTCCACCAAGCGATGATAGTATTTCAACGCCAGTTGGAACAAGAAGGATAGTCTACGTACCTCCTAGGCCTCTTTATCTCTCGCCCTGTTCTCATCATAACAACATCAAATGGATAAGAAGTCCCCTTTGTTTGGGTACTTGAGCATTCACAGCCATGTCCTTGGAAATGGAAGCGTGTATATTTCATAGTCCCAGACCGAAAACAAAGTCATTTCCATTGTCACAAGAGTAAACGAGTTTCATTGAAAGCATCCATTCCGTTCAATAAAGTTGGGCTTACGAACGAGTTAACAAGGCAAGGTAGCGAAAGAGAGAGATAGAGGGAATGCATCTGAACTGATCATCTCTTTCGGAAATAGAGAAGTTGGAACAGAGCTGCCCTGTCTACTCACAAGATGACGAGCTAGCTAGCTGATGTGGTGAGACATGACAGATGCTCTTGGATATTATATTTCTTTTCACTCATCTTGGGTCAAGAAAAGCATGGAACTGGAATCTTGGGTCTCTGGCAAGGCAATGTATGATTTAGGCCAATGATGAAATAAAAGTCTTTCAAAGATGAAGGCTGAGCATTTCGTGCCCAAGAAGAAGTCAGTTTCCAATTTCAATTAAAGATCACTGACTTACTGCTATTTGAGGTAAAATCCTCAAGAGGGTTCCGATAACTTTGCAAATTGCATAACTTTTCAGCCAATATGGAGAAATGAAAATGGAAATTTCATCTTTCCCAACCATCTCCGACTGTCGAGGTCACTGGGCACAATTAACTTGAGTGGATCTCAAATTTATTCCATGGCCAAGATCTTTGCGGGCCTTTTTACAACTAATCACCAAGACTCTAATCCTCTGGCAGGTAAGTAATCACCCCAAACTGCTTGGCAAGGATTGGAACATTTGAAAACTCTTCGTTCCAATGGAAACAAAATTTGGCACTGATCACTGGCAGCTTCAAGATCTCGCAATTCCCAAAGTAAACTCACCTTTTCATGGAGGACTTTTTTGCCTTCCCCACTTTTCCACCATTGGTCTCATCCTCTTGGTCTGCCACAGACGAATTAATTTCCAATTTCCTCTTCCTCTGTTCACCCTCTTTCAATTTCCTGTTGAGAGTCACTGTCCTGGAATCCCGGTGAAGGTACTTTCGCTCATTCTTACATTCGTAGGTCCAATGGCCAAATTGGAGGCATTTCTGGCAGCGAATTGTTTCTGCCGGAGGCTCGCTGAAATGTTTTGGAAACCAATTCAAGGCATGAACCACTTGGAAAGGAATATCACGCGTCAATAAGTTCGACTAATGACCCCATTCCCGAGAGATAAACTTCATCAGACCCGACCCGACCACAAAATCGAGTTCGGGGCTCGTGGTTGGGTCTTTTAAATATTCATGGGGGCCCAAAGACGAAGTCTTTGGGGTGGGTGAGTGAGTGGTTTGGAATTTGGGAGCCCCTCAACCTTGGCATTGGTGAGAACTTGCTTGTTTGTTAGCCAACTCGCCTACAAGAACAATCCCGAGAGGCGATGGTTCCATGAATATAGACGAGGAACACGATCCAAACCGACTAAAAGCCAAATATTGCGCATCGACCTCCACCACGATCAAGTTCCAATCCCCAAGTCTCTTTCTTTCAGTGGGGTCTCACAATTCTTACGACTTAAAAATTCCTTCAGGAGCCCATGATGCAGTCTTAAACCCCTTTGGCTTTGACGATATCATATTTTAGAGAGTTAGTTTGCACTATGAATGTTTTCAATATTACCTTACAGCTTTTGTTGGAGAGAAGAAAATACTGAGAACAGAAACTTGACAAATGTTTTTTTTCGAAGAACTCAGTGAGCATTTAAATTTGAAATGGCCCAAGAAAAAGTGCGTAGACCATAAAGAAGAAGTATTATGGAGCTCATTCTGGTATTTATGGCATAGGTAAACTCCCTTTTGGTGCATTTATTTGATCTGATAAATAATGATGATTTGAGTAGGTTGCCGTTACGAAATAGTTTTTACGAGCGATGGTCCGCAAGTTTGATAGCGCATTCTACAACTGACATCTCAACTTTGTGCCAAAGTGTTGAAAAAAAAAACATTAACGGGGAAGTAAACTTACGTAATTTAGCTCGGAGTAACGTTGAAAAATCTTCCGTTTCCTCAACCATTTTATGACATTACCCCTCTCAGATCTAAGCAAAAAAACGTAAGTCGCGCAACAGATTATTTAGAACCAAAAGAGCCAATAATACTTTTCATCCTAATATTTTCTAACAGTAAACTTCGAGCTTGAAAAGGACCTCCCGGATAAAGTTCACGTCCTCCATTTATTGGATGCTTCTTAGTCAAAAGTCAATGAACTGATTTTTTATTCTCCATGAAATTCATTTTAGGTAACATCATTTTAAGGTAACAAAAGCTAGGATATGCGAGTATTTATACGGATAAGAATATGGAGACGAATTCATTTACAATTAAGGGATTGATAACACAAAGGTATCGGGCATTTGAGATGAGACCAACACAACAAAGTGGAATGGCATGATGCCAATTTGAAAGCAAAATATTTTTTGAGTGTGGTTAAACACATTTGCAAATTGATCTTGCTTATTTTTAATGCGATTAATTGATTTGAAATTCATAGTACAACATTTGGCCCCCGACTTTCCACCTGAATTCTTGCAGATTTATCGTTTTCATTCAATTTCCTCGAACATCAAATCACACCATGAAAAAATTGTTTTCACTAACACAATTGCCATGAAAAACATTAGAAAACCCACAGTCTTGTAGGATTAGGTTCTGGAGACACAAATTAGCATTCTCTGTGATTTTCCCTTCATTACCTAGGAATTTTATTTATTGACCTTGCATGCATGCTTGCTCTTTAAAGTCCCCTCATTCTTTTAAGACTCAAGGCTCTTGGGATCATGTCATGGAATCATTCTAATTGTTCTTCTTGCCAAGGTTGATTCTAATCACCAATTATCTCCTCTTTAATTATGCAAGTATTTTCGTGGATAATGTCCTTTTGAAGGTTTGTTTACTAAGAAACGAAGCGTGCATCCGCCAATCATTAAGCAATTTACCTTTTCTTGGGCAAGAATCCTCCTGATCCTAAAGGCATTTTGCTGTAATTGATTCTTCTGATCACTTATATGAACTTAACAAGGCACTAATGCGTATAATTGATTGAAAGAGTCGGGAAAATCAATTGTTCCTTGAAGAATTCAAACTTTTGTTTTGTTTTGTTCGTTCTGCTGATAAATGTTTTCGTCTACCGGCCTGAAATGACGGAAAGGAATCAGCGTCTACCACGCAACCTAACGACGGATCTGCTACTTTTTTTATTAAAGTTCTAATTTTCATATCTCTGTGGGAGATATCCTTAGAAGTTATTAGATTTAAAATAAATAAAATGGTTAAAAGTATGCTCATAAATGCATTTGCATTTTTTTGTTAGTGGCTATGTTTAAATACATTTGATTATTGCAGTAAATGTAACCTTGATTTTACCCCGACCAATAACTTTCCGTTTGGATTCAAAAGCGATGTTGTCCAAACAATCTAGATAATTCCTCTCATCTTTCGGACATCCAATGTATCATTCTGTTTGTGGAAATCTGACATGTTACGAGGGTTGTTCCAGATGAAACTTAAAACGTTGGAATGAGTGAAATTTGGTAAAAAGGACGATGCGTTTAGTAGATAAAAAGAAGGATAAGACTATCGTAAACTTCAGGAAAAACTAACTCCTTCAAGACTTCAGATATAAGCTGTGCAAACAAATGATTCCAGCACGAGCATCCTACCTTTTTACATGGAAGGCCCTTTGTACCAAACATGCATGGTTACAGTACAGTCCACCAACGGTTACGTAAACCTGAATGGTACCGGCAGATCATAAACGCTTCTTCGTCCAAATCTCTGTCGACAAGAATAGACAGAGATGATGAAGAGAAAATCAAGAAAACTTGTTTCAAGATCATTCACCCTCTGTTTTACCGCACTTCTTCACCTACTTGAATCGTGGTTGGCATCGGAAAAAAGCGCAGACAATCTCGTACCTACTACGTCCTCTTCGGTCAACGGGAAACGCTTTGAAGACGGACAACTCTCCTGTATCTGCCTACCTTTCCCCTGGATGCGATTCGTCTTCTTCTACAGCCTAAATTTGAGGGCGAGCTCGAATATTTATATGACCCTCAAAATGTGCCTGTAGCCAAAAGTCTAATTTCAGTCTTGAACCGTATTCTCAAGCAACATGTGGTTTTGTGTCGGTGTCTTTCTCTCGGTCTTTGTGATCTTGACTCAAGCTCAATTGGGTGAGATCTCTGTGGCACCTTTGGGTCATCGAAATGTGCCCACAGGGGCCAAAACCTATAAAACAGAAAAAGCACCAACCTCTCCTCGACAAGTTAACCCTTATCTCATCAATTTTAGCCAATTGTCGAACTTGTTACGTGAGTATTGTTATTCAAAATCATTTCCAAATGAGCTAATCAAGACCTTAAAACCGAATTGAACACATTTAAAGGTTTAGGGATCAATTTTAATTCTATTGTGTACTCCAAACAGAGGGCGTGGGGCCCATTGTCATTCCCGATCTTCAAAAAGCAGGTGGACCCGGGATAAACAGTGTTAATGGAGGGATCAATTCACCAACATCAGGCCAAGAAAAAGATCCCGTTCTCAAGAGTTCCAACGAGCATCTGGTGACGGTGGATATTTGTTATTACTTTGGATACGACTTTCCAAACAGCCATGTGCGTTGTGACCGAAAATGGAACCGTGATGCTCCAAAACCTATCCGAGATCTCTACCGGGCCCAAGTGGACTACCTCAACGAATTAACCTTCGTCGCTAATAAATACTTGAGTAATACTTCTTTTGCAATGCGTCATTGAGGACCACTAACGATAATCTCTCCGTAATAGATCGAGTGGACCAAGATTGGAGTGTGGAAAACAACAATTTCTTGTTGACCTGGAGAGGGGCGTGGAACCGATCCGACTACTTCTTGAACAATCCCGAGGGCTCTCGCCAGGAACGCCAAAGTATCGGCGATGATATATTTGCCAATCGAGACTTTGGTTGCGATGTGAACGTCTTCATGCACTTTAACAGCTACAAGGATTGCTTCTCCTCTACTTCAACGGGGAAAGCGCACTCTGGGATCGCCAGTGGAGCAGCCTGTGAGAGCCAATTTGGCGATGGATACGCCAAAGTAGTAGATCAAGGTGAGCTAGAATTCTGTTTTCGAGGCCTAGCTTGTAATTTTTATCATAATAATTTTTATTAATCAGTTCATGGGCCTTACTACGACCCAAACAGGTGTTGCGATGTTAAATGTGAAGGAGTAATGCAATGTGTACTTATAATGTCACAAACCAACTAGGTAGTAAATATAAGGAGTTGGGCGTTTCATTTAAAGGCTCTTTCTTGTTGCAGAAATCCGGCCGAGTTTTTGCAAATTAGAATCGCTTTATCACGATGCCTCTTGCCCTAGTTGCACACGTTCTCAAAACACTTTGACACAACCAACCTTCAAACTAAAATTGCTTGTTAGCTACATAGCCATAGACAAAACTTGGATTGAATAGTTTTTCAAAAAATAATATTCAACGACACAGTCTTATATGATACAATCAAAGATTAATTGTTCCCTATTGGTTCATGGGTCCAAAATGGTCAATCTGTGTTAGGGCATTTCGATCCAAACTTAAAAAGCAATTTGAAACCTCTTGAAGAGCTATCAAATAAAACATACAAGCTATGAAAACATGGCTTTTCCCATGATTTTTTAGATCTATTTCGACCCTTATTTAAACGATATGCCGCATCCCAAAGGCCATAGAAAACTAATCAATATTTACGTTGGTATTGACAAAGTTCAAAACCGTCTCATTTCAACGTAATATCACAAAATATCCAAAATTTTAAAGACTATAAAATCAACTTTAAGCAAGTACCTACTTATACCCAATGTAAATTTTGTTACTCACATAAAGCATTTCAATGTACGTATAAGTACAGTATGTCCCATAAAAAATGCGAAACTTTTAAGAATAATTTTTGGATAGCAGTAATCATTATTTTTGCTGTCTTAATACTTGTGTGTCATCATATGACTGACTATCTATTCTGAGATGATGTGAACAAAAAAGTGGTCTCCCATTTAAAAATATTAGACATTATATGAAAGGAGGTTGAGACTGTTTTGTTGCTTGCCCAAAAACTCGTAAAACAAAATCAACCAAAAATTGTGAGATGCCACCGGGCTACCGTTTACTGATTCCAACATTCACTCCTTGATGGACCACATCCAAGGAAGCCGGGAAGTGGCCATCCACGGTCTACTCTTGCACCCAAGGCCATCAGACCGGTGGGACAGAATGAGGCAAAATCCCGCATTTGAGATCAATCCGGAAATTGGCCAAGGAAGCCGATGTTTCGTAAATTACTCTGTAGAAATTGGTCAAAAATGACTTGAACTGTTGGTCAAGCGCAACTGTTGCATAGTAGTTTTTTAAATATTGGCTTTCTTTGTCACTTTTTGGATCGATTTTATAGGATTTTGCCTCATTTTCTATTTCACTAATCTGATGACCGTTGTTAGGCAAGAGGACCGTGGACGACCTTTTTCTGGCTTCCGTGGACGTATTCCATCAAGGAGTGAACGTTGGATACATGAAACGGTAGCCAGATGGGATCCCACAATCGTTGCAATTAGTTATACGGGTATTTGGGCGCACAGCAAACCAGTCACACCCTCCTTTATATCCATTTTTCTTAAATTTCTTACTCACAACCCACTATTTTATTTACATCATCTTAAAGTATACAGTCAAACGATTACACACAAGGCCTAAAACAGGAAAAAAATGATTAAAGCTGCCCTAAAATAAATCTTGAAAACTTTCGCATTTTTTATGGGACATACTGTATATTCAATCACATAAGCGTCAGATGTAATTATTTGTGGGTTATTGCTTATTTCAGGCTATCTGGATGGCTATTGGGTTGGTCCTCAAGTTTTGGCCCATCACATTCTCTTGCTTCTGACCACTGATTTGTACGTGAAAGGCTACCGAGATACATATTTGACTCCCGATCAGTTGCGACAACTCCCTCCTCTGAAGCAATATCCTCAGAATTGCCCCAACCCATCATCTCTACTTCATTCAGAAATCTATTCGGGGCAACAATGGCGAGGAGATTGCATCGGAGAACGCCTTCAAACTTCCAGGATCCCAATTCGGCCTTGCTTGCATGACTAAGAAAGGTTCATTGAAAGGCAATGCGAGTTAACTAAATTAAGGCATTTTTTGCATGTATTGTCACTGTAAGATCCAAGAATAAATTTAGAACAAATAACTACCAAAATACATGGATGGTTGTGGAAGTTTAAGTAGAACAAACTTTGGCACCGATGAGATCATAATCAAATTTATGCATATACTTTTATATGCATCCCAAAACTATTGGAGATACCTGCAAATGAAAATAAAGGAACATTATGGCAAAGATGATTCCATTCAATTTCCTAACCAATAACTACTGACCGATACAATTTAAAGCAATGGTTCCCACTATCTGCCACCACAATATTCCCATCGGGGGTAACAGCCACGCCCTGTGGACCGTACAAGGGACATGCCAAGGTATTAACAAAGGCCAGAAAAGAGCCTTGGGAATCAAAGACTTGGATCCGGGAGTTACCCCAATCCGCCACCAGGATATTATCTTGTTTATCTGTGGCCACGCCCGTTGGGGCGTTAAACTGGCCATTTCCTTCTCCATTAGAACCGAAGCAAAACAGAAACTCGCCCTCTGAATCGAAGACCTAAAACGTAAGTAGGTTAAAAACTAGGTTAAAAACTTATTTGTTGGACTCAAAAACAAAAACATTTTTCTAGTAGAACCACTATAATTAGAAGAGAAGATTTAAGCTTCATGAAACCATTCCAGATTATCTTAAGAATAATAAGTGGCAATGACATTGCATTTCCCTTGTTTGCTTTGATGTGCAGAAAACTGAAATCCTCATTTCTTCGCCATTCTCCGAAGAAAAAAAAGATCGAGAGAATTTATCCAGATGGACATTTGGAGGTCAGCCAGATCAAATCAGTGCCAAGATGGGAACAAATGAAGACGAGATTGGTGGCTCTCGAACCCCAATTCCTCGGATAATAACTCGCCATCAAGGAGGGCATTGAGGGAATGGGCCCTCCTAATTAGATTTGTAACGGATCTTTTTCCACTCCTTTCCTTGCCACATACGCGATCCTTTCCTTAATACATTTTCTCTTACACTACAAGGCATTGGCTGCCTGAAAAGTCAAGCAATGAACCTTTAATGCTTATAAACATACCTTAATGGAATGGTTGTGGAAATCTGACACGATGATATGACCCTGGGAATTAATAGCCACGTAATGAGGTCCAGCGAAATTACTCGGCTCGCTCCCTCGACTTCCGAATTTTGAGAGCATTTTCCCATTCAACTGGAAAATGAACACACAAGAGGCTTTGTTGTCCACCACCACTAAATGACCTGCATTGTTCACGGCGATTCCCTTGGGACCTAAAAGAAAAAAAGTACTCTAAATGTTGAAACGGTTTGATCTAAAGAGCATTAATACTTGGATTTCCTTCGTTCGAAAGGGAAATGCATTTCCGCCGTTCCATGTTAGGAACATGGAACTTGAAAGCCAAGAGGCGATGAGAAACATTTGCCCTGCTGCTGTTGTGAATGCATTGCGTGTATTTTTCTTATTCCGACGTAAAAAATACCCTCGATTGACGTGAATGGGTCCAGCCCAGGACCTCTGAAAGACTACTTTCAAGGAGAGCCATTTTAAGTTTAAACGGGACCTGCTCTGCATATAAATAAGCCCACATCAACGTCAGATCGTGCTGGAACGTGCCAATATTGTCCCACTAAGTAACACATAGCCAAGGAACCTAAGTGTCATTCCTATGCAGATTGAATCTCAGGCTTGGCAACACTGCCAGAAGGAGAAACCATTCGGAACTCAAACACAGTCCGTGGCTCATTCAATCTTCAGCGACGCTCAATCGCTGGATTTGGTGTAAAGATATATCAAAACACTTTGGATGATCGTCATTGGCTTGTTAGTGATATCCTTAGGGCTGCAATACCAAAAGTGGCAATAAATAGGCCATAATATGCTTTGTGTAGGTCAAGGCCGTGCCTTCCAGTACAATTCTTAAGTGTTTTAATATTTTTGGGTTGTGGTACTGTGTTGAAGTGTTTCGATGCATGTTGATATTTGGCAAAAGTCTAAGCTAATAATGTTTAAGATAGTAAGCAAGACCTCTACAAGCTTGACTACGGCACTATTTGAAAAATGCTTGAAGCATAATACCCTGTCGATCAAAAACATAGGACCCAAAACAAGAAGCACCGAATTTGCTTGAAATTCAGTTGTTCTTGCCCAGGAGGCCGCATGTTAACGCATATCATATTTTTAGAGTGTAACAAATAAAAATAACAAAATCAAGTCAGATTAATGGTCGTCGAGTATTTACTCACCTCAGCTGCTGCGTTTCAAGCACAGCAGCTAGGGTGAGCGTATACTCAAGGCCCGTTAATCTAACTTGATTTTGATATACTCTATTGTTTATGCAAACCTTAAATGCGTTAACATGCGACCCACTATGTAGAACAGTCAAATAAACTTGAAGAACACAATTTGTTGTAGCAATTTGTCGGCTTCTAGTTTATAAGGGGGTTGTCATGAATTAGAATCCCATACCAAATCAAGACTCATCCTTGACACATTACGTTTTTACGTAAAATTGTACTATTACCAATTGAAGAAAACAGTCTTAAGTGTACTCAGGCAAAATATTTTTGAAATTGATCGATTTGTTATATAACTATAATTTAGTTTTTAAGAAAGGCTCCTCCTACAAGGGTATGCACGCTCTATTTTCAAAAAAAAAAATCAATTTTTTGAGCGTCCATAAGAAGAATTAATATTGCAGTAATTCATTAGACAACGAAAACAAAGTGTTAGGTATACACTTGTACTTTTTAAGATATTTGGACCACAAGTTAACTTCATCGTCTCGTTTTGTCACTAATTACCGTTAAAGTTTTCGGGACTCTAATTTAGAACAACCTTGTAGACTGTATTCTGTCAAATTTAGATAGAACAAGATTCCTTAATCTTGACCTTTTCTCGGTAAGTGGTTGTCTCCTCTACACTAAAACTTCATCATAAGAGAGCAGAAAGAAAGATTGTAACTAGAAGAGACATCCAAATGGAAACCATAATACTTACCCAACAGTTTTCCGGTGCCTATTTTGTTGATGAATTTCCCAGTTTGGTCAAACACAGAAACCCATTTGTTGTCATAATCTGCAATAGCGTAATTCCCGTTGGGCAAACAACAAATCCCGGTTGGGCGTTGCAATTGACCGGGAGTTCGGCCTCGGATTCCGAATTTGAGCCTGACCTCACCCTGAGGTCCAAAGCACTGGATGCATTGGTTATTCGAATCGGCCACCAAAATCCGTCCTGAAAAAAATCACATTGGTTAATGTTCCAAGTTCGTCCCTTCTCTCGACAACACCAGGGTACCGAGAGTCCCACATCATACCATTAGTGGACACAGCCACGCCTTGAGGATTGGTGAACTCGCCTCGGCCCCGCCCTCGCCCACCGATCTTGAGAATGAGGTCGTCTTCGATGGGATTGTTTCTGGAACACTGGCTATCGTTTATGGACCGAACCGAAGACGGTCGCTGATAATGACTTTTGCTTCTCTGCTTCTTCGAAGCGGGATACTTTCGAAGGTGTATGGAACACATCTCCTCAGGCGGGGGAATCACAGCCGAAATCTGGAATCGGAACCACAATCTCTTCCAACTTATCCTATATTGTACTGGAGATGGAACTACCGCGGCTGGGCTTTTTATGCACATGGTTAAATACACCTATTCTAATGATGCATGGACCGTAACTCTCTCTAACCGCAATGCATGAAACAATGAAAGGGTCAACAAGATTTATTTCTCGGGATCCGTATACTCGATGGTTCACGAGGTCTTAATTCTGTTGTTTTCCTCATGTGGAAGGCCAGAATCTCTTATAGAAATAAGCAATATACTCTTCTCGACTTGTAAAAGAATACGAAAATGGCCTTGAGGTAGGACGAAAAACGGGCACTATCTGCATTGGAACAGTCGAGACCACAAACTTTTCTTGTTCCTCCTCCTTTTCCCTCTCCTGACTCACTGAGTAACTCAATCAATGAGAACTTTTCTCGTATGTATATGAAGAAACTTAAGTGTTTTTCTTCCACTGTATTTATAGGTCATGTAACGCTTTGTGCATCAAGAGATGAGTTGAGTATACTCTGAACGTGGGACGATTTGTTACCTGGAATGGACTTTTATTGACATGCTGGTCGAACATCTTGACCGACAATTCAAAGCGGCCCTCGACGGGAACTGAGTAAGCCAGTTCGTAGGTTCCGTCTCCCATGTCAGTGATTTCCGTGGTCAGTTGAATGGGTCGATTTGTGGGATTGTTGATGGAGATTGGGACGATCTCGCAGAAGAATTGTTCAACTTCAGGCCCTGGAACCACATTGCCCTAGAAAGTAAGATTAAAAGAAGATTTTGCTACGGCACAAGTAACGCACAAACGTCCTCCAATCTCAGCGACTATTGAAAGAAATGAAAGAAACGGCCATTAGAGCCTTCTCTTCGTCCATGGAGCTGAGCTTCATGCAGACTGCATTGTACCACGAACCTCCTAATGAGCATTGAGCACTGCATTTCGTTACTCAAGTGGGTTTAGAAATGAAGTGGCTTGAAAGAAGTCCGCATCTTCGTTTACTGCATGTAGTCAGCATTATTTGAGAAGAGTGATAACGGATTTTCTGTGGCACTAACCACAATATTTCTAAGTCCAAGGGATCCAATTTCATTTTGAGTGCAGGTTGAAATGTCGTGGAACCTTCATTCTATTCCATGGGGTCTCTTGGGTATGTTTGGTCCTTGCAATAGAAAGGCTGGGTTACCACTTCTAGCAATGCTACTTGGGTTCCATGTGAACCCACGAAGAAAAGTAGATTAAAGCGAGAACAAAAAAATGATTTTGGCAAACTTTTTGGGGGAAAAGCTTAAGGTGCCAGACCGTGAGATCTTGTTATTGCTTTCCAATATAGAAGGAAATTGAGTCCCGTATTGGAATGGGGCAAAGGAAGAGATCATTTCACATCCTCTTTGAACCTACTTTCAAGGTTATCAGGGATATTGGAAGTTTTTCTATGAAGTTCCCCTTTGAATCGGGTCCTCTTTCTCCCCATATCAGCAATGCAATTCAACTCTAGCGGGTATTGTGAACATTTGTTTTCGCCGAGAAAAACATGTGTCAGCTGATTTGTCAAGTTTCCATCTAGCCCAACAACAAAATAAAGCGGCTATCATTTTTTACCAGAGCTTGTCAAGTGCCCATGACCAAAGTACAAAAAATTGTATTGAGAATAGCTGGCGTCATGTGGTTGAAATGGCTTGGAGCCTTTCAAGGGGACAAGTGGTGATGGGCGAGACTTTTCTTAAGAGGGGACTTGAGCTCGAGAACGGCTCTGAGTGCACAAACTTCGTCGGGAACCTCAGCTAATGACCTTGTTCCGGAGTTTTTATCCACATTTGACCCGAGATTTTGTCCCCAAACTCGATTCTCATTCCCTCCTTACCTGCCAGTCTCTGGTTGTGAGGGTAATGGTGGTGGTTCGGTCCACTTGGGCCAGTTTGCAGCCCTCTCCAACCACACCAGTTCGGTAGTGAACGGCACTTGAGGTCAAAACTTGGCTCCACTGGTTCATTTGAGATTCAAAAGCTTCAACCAATCCTAAGAGAGACAAGCGTGAACTTGGAGAGTTGGAACAAATGTGGAACAGAATGGAACATGTTAAGAGTTTAAGAGCTGACTCTGGGGCCTTTAACGCTGGGAGTGAGGGTCAAATGAGAGGGGCCGTCTCTTCAACTGAGATTATCTGTTCGAGTTGGTGCTTCAATTTGGTTTAGGCTCAACGAATATGTAAATGGAACATTGAACTTGACCATCAGAGACAGACGATGGGCCTCAAGGATAATTTGGATTTTGAGAGAGGATTTCGATGAACATGAACAGGGAAGGACCGGGAACGAGTCTAGCTATCAGATTTTTGGAATCCGTATTAATGGAGGCTTCTTCTCCCATAAAGATGGATCATGTGGACCACTATAATGGGCCCCAATCCACTTTGGATTGGGCTGAGCTAAGGATCTTAGGGTGGAAGGAGATAAGCTTAACAAATGGTCTAATTCCGTTCCCGTGACACCTCCAAAAATGTGCTTTCTCAGTCAGTAGACTCAAAAGTCCGCAAAATTGGACACACAAATCGAATGGATGCAGGAACTTGTCTATCAAGGTCTCTCAGATGAGACCCCTTTCATTCTCACTCTCTTCACCAACGTGTGCATATTGGGGGGGGCGTTGATCCTGTCATGCCACAAATAATGGGATTTGAATCAGTCCAAATTCAATTTGCCATAAACCTACCCGGTTGGAACACCAAATATCTATTCTCCGCCGGTTCCTGGACCACTTGCATTTGGCTGTACTCCACTAGTCGATCTCCAACTTGTTTCTTGACCAGCAAGATTTCCGTCTCCGATCCATGGGTAAGTGCTTTCTCGACAAACTCGCAACTCGTGTACAGATCCGCGAGCGAGGTTTCGATTTCATCCTTTTGGCGATCTGAAGAAGTAAAGACATTTGTTTGTTGATTTACGCCGAGTGACATGAGAAAAAGTTTGGTTTCTTCTTTTTCGTTCTCCTTCTTCTCATTCCTTACCCAAAGTTTCTTGCTTGGCCTTTTCCTTCATTGCCAAGTCTCTGAGAATGACCTCTCGTCGACTTTCCACCAAAGCCACCAATTGGTCAAAGGCCTTGGCAACTTCTTGAGATGAAGTCACTCGCTCCTCCTTCAAGTTTGAGGACAGGGTCTCAATATTTGCTAGAGCAGACTTGAGCAAAGGCACCTGGAACAACCAATCTCGGTGATTAAAGCCCATCGTATTTCTTGTCGGTTACTAGATACGTTACCTGAACGTAGGCATCGTCAATGAGTTTCCTCAGCGTTTCCTTCTCGTCCTCAATGGCCTCGGCCATGGCCACGGTCCAATGACCTCTGTGTTCAATGCTCGCACACAAAGTGCAAATAGCAGTCTCACAAGAGTAACAATAGACGGCCAAGAGGGAACCTGAAACAAACCGTGATGGGTTCGTGCTTGAGGGACTTTGTATCATTCCAAAGTAAATGACGTCAATATAACGTTCCGAAAAATAAGAATCGGAGGTAAAGAATGCTGCCTTTGCACGGGCGATTTCGACCTTGAGCGAGGCTTCGGAAAGCATCCGAACTGACGGTCATTCCTGGGGGAAATATGTGCACTGAAGCCTCGAGTTCGGGTATGGGCTCATTTCTCTTCCTCTCGATTACTTACACATACTACTACATTCGTGTTTTCCCAAGGTTCACCCTTCATTTTTCGAGGCCCACTTTGTATCCTACTCTAATGGCTTACATTCTACTCAGAAATGCGTCTAGTGATGGGGCTTTGAAGAAGCTTATTGGAACCTTGTCAGAGATGATAAATATGATATTATGATGGGATGCAGATCCCAGGTATGTGTACTAGTAGCGGAACACGAGACGGAAACCAATCTTCCTGTTCAAGGACCCCCCTCGCTTCAGATATTATGCGGCACTCCCAAAATACCTCTCCTCTCTCACACATTTTCTTGTGTCCTTGATGCAAGGACCAACAACAGCGAAGTGAGAAAAAAAGCACCCCTACGTTTATTGAATTCCCTGCAATCTCCTCGGTTTACGTGCCTCTGGAACATGATTTCGTGTTGATGCAGTTTAAAACTATACTATTTTCAAAACAACAAAATTAATTTCTTGAAAAGTTCAACTAAGCTTTGCTTTAAAAAAATTAGAACATGGCTAGGGCACTGTATTATAAGAGTACAGTCATAAAGTCCGCCATCATGTGGCGCTTTTCATGTGGTAAGAGCTCACTGATTCCATAAGATGTACGAATTTGCAGAAAGCAATGATCAAACATCAGTTTTGGACAAACTAATATGTTGATGGATGGACTTCAAACGGAACAACATGTGTTTTCAGCTGAATCCTGGCATAGATCATAACTAAAATTCTCTTTTAATCTTCAAACTTTTCTGCCCAAACTTAAAGAGCCCATTAGTTCAACCAACAGCAATTGCAGGGCCTACGAGCACTCTGCAATCAACATTTGATGAACAAGTGAGCCGTTACAACTATCATTACAACTACTAGATGGGGTGTTTATGATTGTACTCTTCTTATACAGCTCACCAAACGGGACATTCATGCCACCTCATTTGCTTGATATGACCGAGGCAACTTACTTGGAATGCGAGTTTTGAACTTTCCGCATTTCCAAATCCAAGTTTGAACATGCGGGTCCTCGACATATGAACAAAGTAGACGGGGCAATCTGACTTGATTGACTCGCTCCCATCAGATTTTCGAGCCGATTTTAACAAAGAGCGAAGTGTTCGAGACAATCTCTCCAAGTTTGAGAATGACACATTGTTCGCATGGACAATGATGTATTGCCGATTATCTTTGAAGCGTGTGGAGCTTCTCTCTTCCAACACAAAAGCCTCCCAAAACAAACTTTCCCCACATTTTTGTATGAACAACTTATCTACCTGATACTCTCTAATCTGGTTGTGGTTTTCAGTCTCCTTACCTGAGTGGTTGGAACACAACAAGGTCCTGGAACCCTGTGAAGAATAAGTTCCCTCACTGACGTTGTCTGTAAGCTGATGTTGATGACCACAAGCCTCGTAATCCACCGAGTTTAATTTCGACTCTCCTTTGTGATGACTCGAGAGACTCTCGAGGTCGAGCGACTCTGAATATTCCAAATCGTATGAGGAAGAGATAGTGTTACAGTCAGGATCTTCCGTGAGACTTGACGTCTGTTTCGACGATGGGTTCTCGTTTGAAGGACCGTCGTGAAGTAGAACTTCAATTAAGTGGGATATGAAATAGTTGTCCTGAAGGGCTTTGACCTGAAAAGGCAAGGACTTGATTATCCGTCGTCACGTTTTGACTAATCATGCCCTCGTGCGTTGCTTACCCCTCGTTGAGGTAGGATTGACTGATGTCCACACAACGGACACGTTATGGAAAGGCTCTCTGGTGGCAAATAAACGAACAAACACCCGAGACAAAAGGTGTGCAGACAAGGGAGAACCTAAGATGGAACAAGACGAGACTATGGGTATACTGTAAAGTATAAAAAACAACGAACAAGAAGATCTTTCCTCATCCCGAACATTTTGAATGGAAGCCCGCACATCCATCACATTATACATGACAGGCTGTCGTGCATTGTGAATGAATACATGGTAGTGTCTGAGAAAAGACGACTCTTGCTCAAACACATGGCTTTGCCTGCCTGCCTGTCTGCCTGCTGGCTTACTTACTTTCGGCTCTCTGAATCGTTGTTGACAAATTAGGCACGAGAGAATGTTCCGGTCGATATGCTTGATAACATTGGACTCTTGACTGTGGGTGGTGCTTCCTGTGCCTGAATCTTCATCTTCCGGAGTACTGGCCATGCTCCCGGGTGAGCCGCCCGAATTTGCCGAATTCGAGGCCACCAACAAATCGGTGCGCTGGTTGCTCGTCGTGCCCTGACCCCATGGACCATAGCGAGAGGAAATCGTCCCAGATCCCGGGGACAAAAGGCGAGGATAGGCCTGGGAAAGAAAACAAAACGACCGGCTTTATCTTCTCACTCTTAGATTAAACGCTGTGCTTGGCCACTTTGAGAGTAGGGCAGGCCTATCAAGGCCACGATTCATCACTAAGCTATGATTGAGGCCCAAGTATGTGACACCAAAGAAAATGAACGCTTACTTAAGAGGCTTAAAGATTGTTTCAGTCAGCAGTAATGAGTCAGCAAGCTCGCTAGGTCAAATGATTGGACGGTTGTCACTCGGATGATTAAACATCAATAAACCGATTGTTGTACAAAGTACAAAACGTGAGTAAACGCTCTGAAGAATCTGATTAATATTCGTCTACAATGGGGTCGTTTGCTCAGCAATCTCAAAATGTGCTGAAATAGCTTTGAACTCGTTCCAAAATCACAACCGTATTTCCTGATGTTACTAACCCCAACTCAATCTCGATGAACATCGTAAGAGTTCTTATTTCCCGAGGCTCCGCAAACCTGACTTTCCAATTGGCCTCTGGCACTTGGTTTATTTTCCTGTCGTCGGGCCTCTTGGACTTCAAAACTTTCAGCCTGGCTGCCAGCCAACTACAAACTTTGATTCTACGGCCTCTTGATAAACACTCTAAGAGGGGGATTTACTGGGCTCCAACCGAGCTGTGAGGGACGAAAATCTCATCGCGAGCGAGAAGCTCTCTTTTTCTAAGGTCAGCTTTTGCGAAAAAAATGGGACTCCTAGCCAATTGGAGACCGAGAAGGCATTTTCTGGGGCGAAAAACGAATTGCAACTTTTTCCTTCGTGGGGCCTCTGGTGATTTATTTGCCTTGGGTTCAGAGGAGTGTTGTTCCACCATCCTTGGGCTTCAAGGTGCTTCAGATGGAACTCATCTGTAGCAAAAAAAGTGCATGGCTTTGTTGACCTACGATCGGAAACCAGAAAAATAACCACTTTGGTTCTTTTATTAGTTGTACTACCTTTCCCCGCCCCTACAGAGTAATAAAAATATGAAGAAGATAACAAGTCCTAAAGATTTTAGTGCCCATTAGAAGAGTCTTCCCTCTAGAACAAGGGTAGGCAACCATTTTGGAGTCAAGGCCCACCAAGTTTGACTAAATTTCCTTCGGGGTCCACCAAAAAGATTGTGGTGGGCTCGTAGGCCCACAATAGTCCAGCATAAAGCCATGAGTTCCGTAGTATGGATGGCTCTCAGAACCACTATTTTGAACCTTTCCATTTTGTTCCTGGGCCCACCAAAAATTTTCCTGGGCCCACAGGTTGCCGACCCCTGCTTTAGAACAATGTAACTAAGATGAGACGGGATAGATGGCGAAATGGGAAGACCGAGTGGAACAAGAAAATCCCTCTCTGATCCCTATGCCCTCATAGAACTGTTCCCAGCTTTAAGGCCTCTGAAAAAGGTATTTCTGACGGCAACAAATGGAAGACCATGAACATCGTGAAAGGAGACTTTGGCACAGACATCGGACACCCATGAGTAGTTTTGGAAACTGCTAGGGCTAAAAAATGACCCAAATCCGAACTGACTAGATCAACTATTAACGTGGAACTTGAATCCAGCACAAAGGAAAGTAATGAGGACATGACGATATTACGCAAAAAGGCCCCAATGGAACCCTTGAGTCGAATCATCTCTAGCGTCTCGTTCCCATGAGAAATGGAACTAATCCTCGAAACTAGTTTTCACTTAAGCGGGCTTGAGGTCATAAAAACTTATTGGATCTGTTTCCGTTCTTTTTATTGGATTATGGTGCATTTTAGCTGGGGCTTTGGAACTGAAGAGGAGGATTCCGGAATCCTCGTTTTGTCGTTGATGTGTTGCTCAAACAACTAACCTTTTTCAATTCCTATTGACGTGATATTACTCGTAATTGGAGTATTTTGCTTACAATACGTTCTACTGACGAGAAAGAATTTTGTTTCAAGTAACTCTTTCCTTATGAACCAACGAACATGTAAAAAAATATGTACTGTAAGTACGACTTACGTCTTGTTCAAACTTACTTTTTTTAACTAAAACATTGCATTGACACGGATGAATTTTCAGAACAAAATCTCCAAAATATGGATAATTTGATTTAAAAGTGGTAAAAGATGGCGCTTGGTTTTACTGACCGATTAGGTATTGCCTAAAAACCTTTATGGCTTGAAACGAAAGCAAGTGAAAAATCAATGAGAATAGTTACAAATCTGCAAACAGTTTTTTACTCACACTTAACATTTTGATATGTGATAAACAAACGTCAAATTGAGTGACAAGGATAGAGAGATAAGACTCACAGGAAAAAAAAAAATCAGTTTCCTTTTACCAAGCCTTCATTTCTTTATATAAACTCTATACATGAGTTTTGTAATCTGAATGACACAATTCCCATTTTTGTAAGTTCCGCAACACTTCTGAGAGAGATTTTCATCCGGATTTTTATTTCGGACGAAACTTGCGTCGTTGATGTTTTGTAGCTCATCTTTTCATCGTCAATTAAAGAAGTTAATAAAAACATCAACAGGATTCTAAAATTTATCGCGAGTTTCATCAAACCCATTGATGAAGGCAAGAATCATCGTATGTTTCTTGAAAGCAATCGGGTCCGAAAATCAATCAATCCCTTCTCTTGACGTGTTATCTTTTGCCTCATTTTTTCTCCACCAGAACACGAACGAACCTCTGCAACGTCAAAGCTGCTTTCTCGTGCAAATGGATTGGATTACACACACCGAGTGCATTACCAGACGAAACAAGCAGGCTCAAATGTTGTCACAACTTTCTTTCTACTAAACTCGCCCACTAAATTCTCATCTCAAACTTAGAGTGAATTACATTTACTACACTACAGAATGATATCCACACTATTGTTATACTGAGGAATACGGGCTTAATAGTGACCACGATGTCCACTTGTGCCTCTGATGTTGTGCAAGCTGGACAACCATGATAAAGCACCGAGTAGTTCCAAAATTACCGGAAACAAACGCCCTGAATGAGTGGAGTGCTGATAGGGCATTTTTGGGCCTTGCTTTGAGCTTTCATTCCAATGCTACAGAAAGTCTCCAACTTTCCAGTGTTCACAAAAGCGAGAAGGCTGTTCTCAATGCTGGATATCTGGCTCTGAGAAGCCCTAATGGGAGTTCCCATCATTCTCACCCTGCCTGAACAGACTTTGAGGCCTTTCTCTAGGCGACAGAACAAGACAATCGGGGGGTCTAAGATTGATCTCAAGGCCTTCATTTAGATGGTTCGTTGCTTCCTTCCCTTCCAGTCCATCTACCATGAACTGATTGGACTTGACATAACTTTATGGATGAGGTTCGAAGATTCCTGAGAAAGGAAAAAAAAAACTTTCGCTTTCACAAATATTGAATTGCAGAAACACGTCTTGATTCAGGCTCCTTCTTTTTCTTCTTGTTTTGTGTCAGAGTGCGGTGATCTATTACCCATGCATTTCGGCTTTCCAACATAAAACTGATATATATTCAAGGTCCCAACGAGAATGACGAGATTAAGCCTCGGAAAAAGTCCCTTCTCTCAGTTTCCATAAGCAATCTCCAATCCGATGCACTCACTTGATGTTGGGTCTGCAGGTAGAGTGCCAAGAGCATGATGAAATCACCTCAATTACACTGAGTTATGGCTCATTCTCTGAATCCCCCAAAACACCTTGACGTCTGCCTCCGTTAGGACACAGATTGGAACTGATGGTCATTGCATGGCGCACGGACTGCTCAAAACTACCAACAACCAACCATCCTCCAGAGCAGAAGAAGAAGATGCTTAGACCAAGGGAAACTGAGAGAGAAGGTCTCTCGTCCTTCTAGTAACCAAGGCCCTCACGTAGTCACACACGCTTGCAAGGCCTTTTCCGTCCCCTCCTGAGCTTAGAGAAAGCCCCATGTAAAACGTCTCTTCATAAGTGGGTCGGTTCTTTCTTGTGGATGCTCGCATGTGTGCTTGCTCCGTGAAAGCGAGACGCCAAACACGAGAAACGAACTCGGAGGGCAAAATCCAATGTTTTTTTGGATTGCCACTTGACGAGAGTAAGTCCATGAAGCTTTTGTAAACTTGGCAACGAGAAAAAAAAAGAACAAAATTTCATCCATCTTCTTAATGACTAGCTAGCCAAATTTGTCTGTAGGCTGGAAAGCAAAAACGTCTGCATGATGGAGAAAAAGTGCGTACTGTAGTTTTTCCTGATTTGAATCTTGTAATGCGAGGGTAATTCCAGGCAAAAACTGATCTTGACGACGTGCCCTTACGACACGATCCATAAAGTTTTTTGGGCTGTTAAAGTTAGGGTTAAGGTTCATGTGATTTTCTGTTATAATAGCAAAGGTTCCATTGATGACGATGGCTTAAGAAAAATGACGAATCAAGATTTGGTAGGGGTTGTCACTCAACTCGTCGAAAGAACCAAAGTCATTGCAGAAAAGTTCCCCATGTCTACGTGATATTTGCAGTTGGCTCGATCAAATGATGAAACAACGTCCAAATCTGTTGACAAATCTTGTACAGATACCTTAAAAAATATATAATTCAGATGGGTGAACATAATCTAGTTTCATTTTGGTTCTAAGAGCCCTCGCATAATCTGATCAAATGGGAAGAAGCGTCATAAAGTCTTAAGAGACATTTTTCCACTGTTGCTTTGTTCAGAGAAAACATTTTTTGCTCTTTCTTGCTTCTTCAAGCGCCATCCAAATTTGTGTTTCAAGAAGTTTTATTTGAGCTTGATTTCTTTCAAGAAAAAATACAATTGTTTCAAAATTAATCAAGGGAAAAACTCAAATTAGAGAACTCATCTCAGACCGTTGCAATGAGTAAAACTCATAGCATCATCGGGCTATCATGACAAACAAGTGGCAAAGTTTGGGAGACGGGTCGATTCCTTCTTGTTCATTTTGATGACTCCCCTATACGGATTCTGGATCTTGGCTTCCAACAGAGTGATTTTTTTCAAAGATGGGGTACAGGGTTGCACTTATGCAGGGGTACGGAAACTTTAGGCAGGGGTAATTGTAATTTTTGGACAATCAGGGACTTTGAATCAAAAAATCATTATTACAAATAGTTTTGATACTACTTTCATTTTTGCTTTTAAACAAATTTTCTAACGGGCCCCTATTTTGACGGGGCCTTGAATTCAATTAGCAATAAAAAAAGGAATTCGCCGTGAACATGAAGTTCTTATCATGGAGTCAGCAAATTGCATGACAGGCATTCATATTTTGTGACTGTTAACTTCAGCACTTATCACACCATTGGGTTTGATAAATTATGTGTAGTTTTTTTTCTCACAAGTCCATGGAATCGGGCTTTGAGAAGAAAGAAAGGAACGTGATTTCAAATTGAGCTTTCTTCAGAATTCTATCATTTGGGAGGTGTTAAAAGGTATTAAGAACACAAGCTTGATTTTGGAAGGTTTAATAGCTCATTAATCATATTATTGTATAAATATTTTACACAAATTATCAATAAAAGTGATCTTTAATGTCAGATGTGTTTTTTGCCTGGTTTTTAGTGCAAGATCCATTGTAGAATCAAGTCTCCTCCTTCTACAAAACTCAATTCCATGAACCTTTTAATTGAACCTTCCATAGAACCCTCTTAAATGATGAATGTCGAAGGCAATACTAAAATAATAATAATGATAATAAAAATAGAATACTGGCCATTCTACAATTTGATGACAATGAATGACAAGAACCTCATGAGGAACATGTAGATGGCGAATCTCTTCTTTAAGTTGAATTCAAGGCTCCATCAAAAATGGGGGCCACTTAGAGAAATTGTTTTGAAACAAAAGCTCTAAATAACAGTATAATAAGAACTATTTGTAACAAAGGCTTTTTGATTCAGAACCCTGATTGTCCGAAATTTACAATTTTCCTTGCCCAGTTTTAAGTGGCCAACCCTGTACAAGTGGCAAAGCATATTGATAACTTGGAACACAATCATCTATGATCAAACTTTTGAACACGATGTGTTCCACAACACTTTTGATATCAAACGAAGTTTTCTTTTTGCACCGATATTAGCAAGGCAATACTTGGAAGAAGATGGTTCGTAAAGCGAAATTCTTTTGTGATTTCCTTCAGTCCTGACACTTTGCGACTTGATATCTCCCTCAAAATGGCAGGTTTTAGTCTTTCAAAGTTCAATGCTACATCGCTAAACTGTGTTTAGTATTATCTTGCTTTGATGGCAATGGGAAAAAGTAATTGCAAAAGTCAACTCATTTGTTGAGGTGCTCGTGGATGCTAAGGACGAAAACTATTTATTTCTGTCCCACTCATAAGAACCATAATATGGAGAGAGTACGACGATACATTGAAGACTTCAAGAAAATACGCAACTTCACTTCACAACACGGAGAGATAGAATTCGTCATTACTATCGGGGAAAAGTGAAGGAAAAGGAAGGGGCTATTAAGCATGGGATAAAAGGCCGGACCAGCCTTACCCTTTTTAAATTATCCAACGCATTGTTTTCTTATAACGTTAAATTGTCTTGGTACATCATCAAAGCTTTTTGCAGAAAGCGACGTAGCTTTTGTGCTTATGTCAGGCCAAGAACAACTGAATTTCTCTGGACTGGGAGGCTAACGAGAGGAATCATGATTTCCCATTGGAACAGTTCAATGACGTCCTTCTGCAAATGAGACCTTTCCTATGTTGACAAGAATACGTATTTCAATTTTCTGCTCAATTGAAGCTCGGAGTCAATAGTTATGCTTACTCAAAGTTCAGTGCAAATCCTACCGAGAACGAATGAACTAGCCCTTTTGTGGTAATTGCTTTACCATAAAAGGGCGAATTCATTCATTCTATGCTCTCTTTAGTTCATAAGTTTGAGTAGACATAACTTTTCACTCCGGCATTCGATTGAGCTGAAAATTGAAATACGTCGTCTACTGAATACAAGCAAAGTCTCGTTTGCAGAAGAACGCCATTGAATTAGATCTTCTGAAAATCATAATTCTCATCGTTAGCCTCTCACTCCAGTTTTCAGTGCTTCTTGGAAACACGGCATTTACTGGGAAAAAAATTTTCTTCTAAATTTTATTGACGGGAATTGACATTCGTCGTCTTCTGAATACAACCCATGTCTTGTTTGTAAAAGAACGCAATTGAATTTATCCTACAGGAAATCATAATTCTCATTGTTTGCCTCCCACCCCAGAAATTCAGTACTTCTTGGTCAGGCTTAATGAAGAAATGCTCAATTGGATTCAAACTATACTCACCAATGCTCTAAAAAGTCTACCTAATCAAGCACTTTAGTTGCCAATCTGCACCTAAGTACTTAACTTCAAATTTATTCAATCGTGTAATGAAGTGGTAACCGCAAAAAGTTTTGGATTCTCGTTATCCGTTGACCCCTGTTTCGCTCGATATTTTCGGGTTTGATTGACAGTCCTTCCTGTTCATTTCTACTTACGTAGACGAAACCTTCTTCAAAATGAACTCTGTTATTGTGTCTCTACAGCGACTACTTCCTACATTCATGTATTTCTTTGACAAATCAAAGAAGCATCATGGGAACCATGCATTGTTTCCCTCTCTCTCTTTGAAAAAGCTCTCTCTATTGCAACACGATAACAACAACCTTACCATAAAGCGGAATACTTTGTCCCATGTTGTTGTACTCGTCTCAATCTGAATTCGCACAATATTCACCAAGTTTACACGGAATCCCAATCAAAGTTGGCCATCGGGTGTTCTCTAAAGGATTCCGTTCCAATTCGTGCTGTGTCATGCACCACACCGCACACTCATTCACTCACTCACTGACTCTCTGATGAGTGAGTGACTCTTCGACTCGCTTTCGTCTCACTTGTTCAATTCCACTTTTTCCAGAGGAGCTTCAACAAATCAAACGTTGATGTTCTCTCGTTGCTCAGAGGACGTATGTAGTATGTGCAATGTGTCTATCTACGAAGCCAGACGGAACGAAAATACGAACAACAACAACAAGCATGCACAGAGATGAACACAAAGACGCTGATCTGGGTAATAATTGTTACTGCTCTTGTTCTGAGCTTTATTTGGGAATTGACAAGGCAGTCCAAGGAGCACAAACTGAGGATGATGTGGTTGGTCCACGACTATTCAAGCTCTACTGAGTGGTAGTAGTATTAGTGTTGTTGTTGTTGTTGTTGTTGTTGCTGTTGATGGTAGTACTTACTAGTTACGACGAAGAGGGAGGAAACAGCTGCAGAGAAATCGAGCGCATCAACTCAAAGCGCCATTTGAATCACTAATCTTTCCCTCACTCACTCGATTTCATTGCATTATAACTAGCGTTTAAGTGTAGTCTTATTTCAATTTATCAGCTGTTCACAGTTTTTTTTCTTTTATGAAACCAGTGCAACAATTACGAGAGCCGAACTGACTGCCTCGATCAACAGCAAGATCGTCATGCAATGGATCATGATGAGCTTCCGGGGGAATGGCTCGATCCTCAAATCGAATCTGAACTTCTTCGTCGTCTCGAACGAACCCAATGACAATGACTGCGATCTACAACACGAGTAGAGACTTATTAGGAGAGGAGTATTTTTTTCAATCTGCCCATATTTAGTTGAAACATCAACTGATTATCATTACTTTAAGAACCTAGTGTCTCTATTTCTTGCCATGGAATTTGTCGCTTGTGCTCGTCAAAAGCAAGACGAATTCAGAGAGACACAATTTTACCTTGACAAATGGGTTAAATCAAGACTTGAAAAGTTTTGCAAGTCGCAACAAAGAAGCCCTAGTAATGTTACAATTACTTTACTACTATATTACATACTAGAAATTACATAGTATGTCCAATGATAAGAAATATCGCAATAAACATTATTATAATGGACCGAAAGCGCTTTCGATCGAAATTTCGGTTTTGGTTTCCGTTAAGCCTTCATCCGGCCGAAATTTCCGGCGCTTTCTGTCCATCACTAGGACGCCCTCTATTTTATTGTTTCAAATTTTCAAGTTATAACCATTCTTCAGGAGGGTCCCATTGGGATGTCTTCCATTTTGCGAAATTCGACCATGCTAGATCAAATTGGCAGCTTTTAATTAATTCTTGTTTTTCTTGCTAACTAAATTTGAATGAGCTATGATTCGAAAAGTTGTTTCTAAAACAGCCTGTGGCTCCTCAACAACAAACCCTGAAAATTTTGACCCAAATGTCAGGTGTTTTCATTCATGTTTATATTTCTTTGAAATGGCGTTATGTTATCAGAATCAAATGTTTTCGAGAAACGATACCATCAAGAAAAATGCTGAACGTTTTGCAAAAGAGTGTCATTAAGAATCACCATCTCGCAACTACATCTCAATTTGACCACAAGAGGCGCTGATCAGGGAGTACAAGCTGACCTTTTTTGCACGGTCTATTGATTGAGCGTATAGTGAATGTTCAGATTCATGCTATGATAATGTTTGAAATTTGAAATCCCTTAAGATTGTGCGAGACAAATTTCGTAAAAGGTGAAGTCAACTTTGTAAAGTAGTTTCTCTTCATTGACCGCTCTAACCGCAGCTATCATTCATGAGCTGTAGAAGCGGGAGAGATACGGGGGAAACAACACTCGGGAAGTTGAACAAATTGTTGTAACCTGAACGGCTTAGCACGGTTATTACTGCTCGAGTTCGCCTTCGTTCTTTGCCTATTTCATGATCCATGGAGAGCACGGTGGTTGTTCACGAGAGCTTTTTTCCGTGGATGGACTCAAATTGGAGCGGATTCTCGTAGTCGGCAACAACCAGACAGACACAGGAAGCTTTTATGGGACTCTCCCCTCGACTGGATGAAAGTTGTGAGGGGAAAAATGCAAATATATGCCAGGCATGCGTGTTTATATTTGTCTACCCCACATTTATGTTATTTGCGACTAACTGGGAATGAATGATCTCGTCAGTTTCAATTTACAACTCTCACCACATTTCTTTCGAGGTTATTTTATGCTTGGTTTCATGGTCAACAAATGCTTTGTAACAAGTTGAGTACTGAAGCCTCTTAGACAAGAGAAGCACTAATTGATATTTTTCATGTCTGTCAAGGAAAGACCAAGAAGACGAATCATTCTGTACGCTCTTATATCTCTGTAAATTAAAAGATAAAATGATGAAAACAAATTCATGAGTTCTTATGGCGTAGTTATAGTCGAAGCACATTTTATCATGCGCCATCTTTGACGATTTATCTATCGACACCCACACCATTTCCAACAATAATACATTTTAAGAGTCTCTCTCATCTACAGGTCTAGAGAGACAAAAAATATCTTTTCCGTTAGGTCAGTGTAGAATGTAGATTTGCTTTGAACGCATTGTCAGTCCGGTAGCAAGGGTGCCCAGTGACTTGATTCAGCAGACATTGCTCTTGTTTGAGAGCAATTTCGCCAGTGACTTAAAGGTCGGTTGTTGAGGTAGTTTTGAATCATAAGGTCGGTTGTTGAGGTAGTTTTGAATCATAAGGTCGGTTGTTGAGGTAGTTTTGAATCATAAGGTCGGTTGTTGAGGTAGTTTGAAAATATAGTAGAAACATACCCAGGAGCATGCTATAGAAGAAGCTTATGAGATGGAGTAGAAATGGCCATGCTCGATCAAGTTTCTCTACATAAGCTGCGTTTTTTCTATCACAGCTTATGAAGCAAAATTTGAAATATCAAATTTGAAAATTTATAAAATGGGATCAAAGATGATGAAATCCATGCAAAATTTGAAATTTTTGTCTGATTAGACGAAAAAAAGACGAATAAAATTTTCGCGATGAAAATAGGTAAAAAGATGAAAAAAGACGAAAAGTTTATTGGGCTAAAGTTTTAAATGTCTCCCAAATAACCCAATGTGGTTCTTGAAGACTAAAAACACATTGTTATTCATTATTTTACACAATATTCTCAACTAGTCGTTAAAGAAAAACACACTTGCAAATGAAGCTTGAATGAAATGAAAGGATTTGTCTTGTAGAAGACAAGTGTTGGTTTCAAAATGTAGGTCAGTTCAAGGATTTCTTAAATTTAAGTTCCGTGGTCTATTAACAGTTTTATCTATTGCGCGGTGAAATGAGAAACACTTTGGAAAAATAATCTTTCGGAAGCTTAGCAGTCTCCAATCTACATCGTCCTTACTTATACTTAAGAAATGAGATGTAGGTGAAGCCAATTTGAATATCCTCTAGCTCAAAGATTGATAAATGAATGACCCGGGGATATCAAAATACACATCTTCATTGAGAAGGATGAATCGCCTTAAATACGTCTTTCTCTGAGTTTTTTTTTCTGAATTCTGGGATGAAATCACAAAGGGAATTATTGATGGAATATTGGTATAGAAAAAAGAAAAGAAATTCCAATCCTTCATGGTTATAGATCAACGTTTTTATTTGCCATCTTTACTTGATGTTAGGTCGGTTGTTGAGGTAGTTTGGAAGTACAGTTAGAAGCATATCGACAAACACAAAAGAAGCAAATGAGACGAAGTAGACATAGTCATGCTCGATCAAGTTTTGCTACATAAGCTACAGTACGTTTTTAATCGCAGCTTATGTTGCGCTTCTTTTGTTTCTAGATATGCTTCTTATATAATCCCAAACTACCCCCAATAACCGACCTATTGCGAAACAATCGATGTTTTGGAAAACACTTCGGTTGTCCTAACTTATCAAAAAGAATATCGTGGCAAGTTTCACAAGTCAGAGACATAAAAGGAATGTATTCTTGTGATGTCACAGAAATATATTCTCGTATTTAATCGATATCAGATAGAGTTACTTTTATAAAAGACTAATGCAGCTCCTGAAGAGCAATATTCTCCTGTCCAACTTTGACTGTACAATTTACATTGTTGCAATCCAGTTTGTTTGTCATTCAGCAGTTTGTTTCATTTTTCAATTCCAATGTAAGTGAACCAAGATATCTATATTTCCCTGAATGACAATGATGTTAATGTACTTACGCATATTTTCATGCTAGAATGACGAAATTTATTGTTTAGCACTCCAGACAAATCCTTTCTAATTGTAATGAATTACCCTCTCAAGTGTCCTTTTGGTGTTCTAACATATTACATGTCAAGAAGCCAATTCTTGAGACTTCCTTAAAATTATATCTAGTTTGAAAAAATCTGATAAAATCCCTCAGTGACATATTCATAGCTTAACATTCTTTGTGTCTGGTTGAGCTTTCAGTTGTTGGCTAAAGACGAGCTTTGTATGTTGGGCGTGGTTCGTTCATGGGAAATTACTACTCATCCAAGGCATTCATGATGAGTCAAATTACCTAATGCCAGTAACCCCCAACCACTAAGTAAATTGGTAACTATAAGAGTAATGAACTAATGATAATTGTTGGCAAGTGGTGTCTAGCGACACCTCATAAAGAAACACATCAAAATTATGATATTGGTCATGTTCTGAAGTAGTGATTAGGAATAGCACATAATAATTGCTCTCCTTTGACAACCTGTAAAGCTATTCCATTCAAACAATAAAATAAATGGATTCCATCCACGACCAAAGTCAATGCCCAAACCCACTCGGAACTCTGAAGCGTCCAAATCATTCATAACTACCACGATCGTCTCCTAACAAACTCAAATTTGTAGACTTTAACCTATTACTGGCCCCTCATATCTTATATCCTTAAGCTTGTAAACGAATCAATATCTCTCTAAGAATTGCCAACCGTTGGTGGTGCCATCTGTGTTTAACAATCTAATCGAAATTAAAAGTCAAATTCCCAAAATCTAGCGCTTACCTCCATCCATCAACCCGCCAATAGTGGAGGAGGATCCCGGTCCTGAAAAGCATACTACTGTGCAATGACGCCAAATCTTCATAGCAACGGCGCCACCCTCACAACCAACCAGTGAATGAATCGACGTGATCTCCCCGCGGGCTGAAGACACGCCAGAATGGTTTGCAGACAACCACTGACAACCAACTAACGGGGCCGGGAATCGTTCAAAGGGCGCCAACGCGAAATCACGTGAACTACTGGATATATTACTCGACTATGCAAAGTTTACTAGGGCATTGCTTAATTACCCTTGGTGAAAACGAGGAGCTCCTGAAGCTCTTGTTCGATTTCGAATTCAAGTTCGGTCAGTGTTAGTTCGTTTACTGTTTCTGGATAATTACACTCATAGCCAAGTTAAATCATTAGTGGTTGCAATTTGAGTTAATTGGTCAAGGAATACTAAGTTTGCTCAAAAGAGGGTTGCAAGAGAGGATACGCAATTGTTTCTACATGGTGTGTTTAAGGTTTTGTTTGAACTCTTTTTAGTATTCTCTGTGTAAGTTATAAATGGTATTTGATAGCTTCATGATTGGATGAATGTTGCAAAAGATCCATTCAACTCCAATCATGGTTTATTTTTCCAAATGATCATGTTCCGTAAAATAAGTTGTAGCGAATTTGGCTGGCTTGAAAACACATTAGTGCTCCTAGATCTCGGATTTGAAAAGGAATCGTCCTTCCAATCTCATAAAAACTGTGACACAACATCTCTTTTCGCTCTTCGGAAAGACATCCTTGAAAGAAAAGTCAAAATGTAGCTATCATGATTTCAAAAGTGAAACGACCTCATGCTCTGCTGAGCTCGGTTGAAAAGAGCAAGATCGTTATTTAGGATCATTCCTTGCAGAACCATGAATGGTTGGTGGGGTTCCTTTTCATTCATGAATAAGCTCGTCTTTCCTTAGATTTAACATAATACTGCTGGAATCAAACCTTTGTTGATTTTGCAGACAAGTGGTCGTCGTCGTTGTCAAAACAATTTCCCTTCACATTCATAATTATTCGTGACCCCTTCGACCTTTGTACAGCGTAAAATTTGAGGAAGGAAGACATAATCAAGATGAATGAGAAGAAAATGACTGCATGAGAATGCAAGTAAATCATCAATAACGATTCCAATTCCCTGACAAGTCACATTGTTTGCCTCCGGATTTCACTTTTCACACCCATTTGCCGGTGGCTTACCGTAAACTTGATGAAGTATGAGGAACGCCCAGGAAATGAAGTGGTGAAAATCGAGATTCACTAACACTCTAAATAGGATTGTTTAACTAATCACGCGTCGAGATATCGGTAATGAGTTATTTTTCCACCCCCAAACCGGCAGCTCAGAAGCGGACTTGGAACGTCAACTATCGTACTCTGTACGGTTCAAAATTGCCTGCTTTCTCTAACAGCTGTTAGAGAAGTTAGGGCGAAGGCATGCAGAGAGAGCTCTTTTTCCTTTCTCGGTTTGTTTGTGCCATTCCCTGGCCTTCTCTGTCTGTACTGGTTGGCACTTTTTGGTTCTGGTCACTTCCGGCTTTTCAAGCGTTAGAAAGGAGATCATTTGAATGGAGGTACTGAGCGGGATGGCCCATTTCACTAGCGTCGATTTATGTACATAATACTTGCATACGATAACGAAAGGGGAAAAGGGTAAAGAAGATTAGGGCTAATGAGTTTGAAATGGCTTCCATGAAGCAATCAATGTGATTGAGTTTTAATAAACCACAGGCTCAAATGATAAGCTACTCGCAAGCAAGTTTGAGGCACACAAGTATCAGTGTCTGGAGATCCGAAGTCAAACACTATGATTTGCCATATCGATCAAAACAAATTTTACCTTTCCCACTAAAGAGCATATGCGCTCCGAAAATAAAGATTAAAGAAAAAGAACTCCGGAAAATAAAAAAAGGAGTTCTATTTTGAGGATGATTAGTCAATCTCGTTAGTTTGGCTCACCCCCCAGTACATAACGTAAAATGACGGATTTTAGAAGCCTGCCCCGCTCAAAAAGGCAAATGTTCGACAACCAACCGAGAATTCTTCCAATTAGCACCTTTAATGAGACCAAACCCTTGTGCACTTTGCATGCTCGGCCACTTTTCCACCACAACCCTTCCAACGAACTTTGAGCTCGTTCAAAGTGAAAGCCTACGATTTAGTCTCGTGAAAGGTGTTAATTGGATCAAATATGATCGAAGATCGGACCAAAACAGGTTTTAATTTCGTTTGGCTATTCCCCAATTCGTTGCTCACCGTTCATACATCGGGCATTTTTTCAATCCCATGACTTTCCGAATTCCTACACCGGGCATTTTTTTATGCCGAAGGACACATCGTTTGCTTACACGTCGGGCATTTTGTCAATCCCAAGAGGGAAAATACCGTTCAGTTACGGAGGAGGCATTTTTCTTATCCCAAACCTGATTAATCCTGCCTCCGTCAGGTTTCTGACCATCGAATACAGACAACGCTTATGAATTGACAGTTTTCACTACTTTTTGACGAGGTTTCAAGAAAATATTGATGCCACACAAACGTAAACCATTTGAATTTGTACTTAAATTTAGTATTTTGGGTCAATCCCAGTCACTATTTACAATTTGCCCAGTAACTCGGGCAAATTGTGTTGTGATCTTGCTGAATCGTCTTGCATAGAGAGTTTACTCATTTTAAATGAACCAACCGTTATTACAAAGGACGCTAAACATGTCAGAATGGCATTAACCCGTCGTAAGATATTTTTTCTCGGTTGGCTATCAAAACTTTGACTTTTTGACTACTTTACGTTCGATCTTATTTTTAACATAAAAAGGGTTAAACACAAAAACAAGAGCCCTTTGTAATGTATTTGACTGACGTCAACGATGTATCAAATGTAATGTAATCACTCTAATGAGTCAATAGGGAATGAACTTACTATTACTCCATGAAAAGGTTAATTGTCGAGGCTCAAGAACTGAAAATCCACATGCCAAAATGCACGAACGGGAACCACTCACTATGACCACTCACTCGGTTTGTATTACTGATGGGTTTCGAGTTGGATTTTTGGCCGAGTTTTGCCACTTTGGATTTTAAGGTCAAAAAGTTGACCCCCAACTAATCTTCTCAACTAGAGACGTCATAAAATATGGCAGCACTGCCAACTCGAAATCCAAAAGTATAGCTACTGATGGAACTCGAAATCGAACTAGTTCGAGTGTTGCCAAATTGGTCCCTGTTTAGGTCTTTTTGAAAACGTTCAATACAACCTGCCCTAATCAACAATGATAAACTTCCGAGTAAAAAATGGCAGCACTCCCGGTTCGAAACCCATCACTAGTTTGTATCACTGTATGTTGACTTGGGGAAAACTAGATTTGAGCACGTTTTCAAGGTGACCAAATGGTGATTAACCTGTCATAGTCGCACATTAACATGGCAAATACTTAAAGGCTCCCCAAACTAACGAGATTGTGAATCCTTGGAATATGGGAATCAAGAAATCGAGGGGTTAGAAAATCTTGCCCTGCTCTCGAGCTCGGCTTCCTGGTGCCAAGTTCTCGGGCTAAAGCCCTCGAACTTGTCACCCTGCAGCCGAGCTCTCGAGCAGGGCAAGATTTTCTAACCCCTCGATTTCTTGATTCCCATATTCCAAGGATTCACACATTCTGCGGTCATTTCTTAAGAGGCTAGATTCCTCAGTCTTTAAATTGCCTTTATAGACTGAAGAAGATTAAATCCCCTTCAGTGAAAAAAATGCGCAAGCGGCTTTTTATACAATACCTATTCCTGTTTTGTATTTTTCACCTTAAAGCTTACATGATATGAGGATCTCTAAATTCCAACAGATTGTTGACAAGTCAAAAGTGAGAAAAATGTGATGCCAAGAAAAAAAATGTAGAAGAACAGGGCTTGACAATGGAATTACTAGCAATTACTACAACCATTATCAGATTGTTTGCCGTTGTGATGCATTTTGTATTTCGTGATTTGATTATCCGAAGGGCTCATAACCGAAACCGAAAGTTTCGGCCGAAAGAGGGCTTAACCGAAACCGAAACCGAAACCGAAAGTAGTGTTCACTGTTTACAAAATTGTTCAAATGCAAAATCCGCCTTAAAATTAGAATGTGTTCGATGTTGGGTAGTCGCAAATTTTGAAAAATCTTAAAACTTAAATTTCAGAGGTTTTTGGACCATTTTTTTCGATTTTGTTGTCAAAACTCCATTTTATATAGAACTTGTCTGCTTTCGGTTTCGGTAGGCATAACCGAAACCGAAACCGAAATTTCGGCCGTAATTTCGGCCGAAAGCGCTTTCGGCCCATCATTAGATTTGAACAATACCCAACATAAAGGGTTAATTTGCAGATAATGGCATTTTAAATCAACATGAGTTTCCTTAAAAGAGCGAAAATCGCCATTTGCAAAAACTCAACTTGGACCCTCATTGGCCTGAAAGAATACAATCAAATTTTGAACATCATTACTCTAAACGTTATGACTACAAGTTTTGGAGCGCTAGTCGGCAATTACTTTAAGATTAATTAACTGATATTGTGTTCCTGGGTGGCAAGGACCAACCAAACAGAAGTTGTACATGAACCAGTTCTTAATGGTACGCTCATGCAAGGACCCCTTTAGTACTGTTATTATAGAGGTTGTTCCAAGCTCAAAGGTAAAACCACTTTTGGTTCTTTGAGCAAACTTTAATTTTCACGGAATGTTTCAGACTCCGAAACACCAAACCTTAGAATCATGATGAAATCTCTAACGAAGATTTTACGAAAAGACATGTGGCTGATACAAGAGGCACTTCTTCTGTTGAAATAACACACTCTCAAAACAGACCATGCATCATTTTTGGGTTTATTATCTTTTGGGCTAAAGCCACGTTACAATGTTGTTGATATGTGAATATCAACGATATACACTTCCTTGCCATTTCCTCCAAGTCAAGGTTGGCCCAACCTGAGACTGCGTGATGCGGGCTACACATGTACAGCTGTTCACATGTATGCAACAAGTAGTGCTGAAACATTTAAGAACGTCCGACTAAATATCACTTTTAGCACTCCTTTCCACAAGTGTGCCTTCCAAAACAACGACATTTCACAATCTCATTTTCTCTTAGAATCACTTGATTAGCCTGACATGTGCAATGGATCCAGACGAAAGCGAAGATGAATCTGTGTTTAAAAGAACTATCATGGAACCTGGGCAGGTGAAAGGAGGATCATCGGGAAGTCCCAAATTGTTGTACATCTTGTCATTCTTGAGTGCTATTGGCGGGTTCCTCTTTGGATATGACACCGGAGTGGTTTCCGGGGCCATGATGCTCGTGCGAAAAGTGAGGCTGCTTCAATTTGAAGGTGACTGTCGACTAACGATGATCCTCTTTGCAGGATTTTCAATTATCGAATTTCTGGCATGAACTCATCGTGTCTGGAACAATTGCTTCAGCCTTGGTTTTCTCACTTTTGGGAGCTCGGATAGCGGATCAATATGGCCGCAAAGCCACCATCTTTGCAGCCAGTGTGGCTTTTACGATTGGGACGTTCTTTATGGGTTTGGCCAGTGGACCAGGTGTGCCCGTCATTTTTATTATCGGGTTTCAAGTGTCCATGTTTTATTAGTTGACCTAGTCAAGTAGGAAGAAGTACAGTCAGTATGTACCTCAAATGGAACCCTTCTTACTCGGAAATTTGTCGATTGCTTACATTTGTTTAAGGTCTCAAATGCCAAAAGAATTGAAGCAATTGACTGATTGCTGGTTCTTCTATTAACAGTTAACTATTTAGTGCAATTTTTGAAATCCTACTCGACAGCAAATTTAGCTCATGTCCAAGGGAACGAAGAACCTACTGTACAGGGTTAGGCAGAATTAGTGAAGCATGAATATTGTGAAATAACTCTTTACCGATAAGGTCAATTGGAAAACATTGCTTTAATAAGTTGTTTTGCATACAACATGCTATAAGATAATGGAATGTTATTTGTCAGGTCCCCCTTTGAGCCAAACTACCGCCAGGAACGTCTTGATATCAATGTTACAACATGCACGCGCTTATTCCTCCTCTTGGGTATTATCCCTTGCTGCTTCAAGTGCAACCAAAAGTGGTCCTTGTAGCCCTTTTTTACGATTCAACCACAAGTAGTGGGGACAAATTTCAGTTTTAGCCATCTTTTTCATGAATCAATGATCTCAAACATTGGCCAACGTGGGAGTCCTCTTTTTGCCACCTTGTCCAGGGCTTCATGACACTTCTCCTTTATCCTGTTATGTTTTAATCTATCATTTGAAATTGTTGCTCACACCAAAAGGTCTTAATCATGATCATAAATCTAATGTTTCACTGATTCTGCCTGACCCTGTACGTGTAATGCTGATTCGTTTAAAGGTGAAATGTGGAGGGCAGCAGGAATTGTTATACGTTAAACATTAAAAATCTGTTACAAAAAGCACATTTTTAGGAATGGATAACATAGTATCCATTATGGATACATATAGTAATTACATAAGTTGCGATTTTCAACTAGAAAATCGTAGCTTTTGTTCTGAAATTAGATTTGAGGATGTCTATTTATATTGTGTTTTCATCTCGTTATACTTTATTTAATCCTTAACATGCTAAGCCACCTATCTTCAATCTCAAATTGTTTGCATCTTTCATCATGAATGTGGTTCTAATTTGAAAATCACTCACAATCACTTCGAACACTTTCAAAAACCTGAATTTTATTCATTACGTTGAGCACTTGTTCATATAATATAAATACACGCTTCTTTAGAAAGTTAGTAAAACTTCTTGAAATTGGACTGTGGAATTACCAAATGTTCATCCAACATTGTCAGACTTTAGGTATCTAGTATTTCGAGTGGATAAAACAATTCCACCTTTCTGCCTAATTTAGTGACGTTACTCATTGGTCGGTTGGTGGTTGGCATTGGAATTGGGTTTGCTAGCATGGGTGTGCCCTTGTACATTTCCGAAGTGAGTCCGCCCAAACAAAGGGGTCGTCTAGTCATGCTAAACCAATTATTCATCACGGGTGGTCAATTCTTGGCAAGTGTGGTTTGTGGCATCTTCTCGAATTCCAAAGAAGGCTGGCGTTACATGTTGGGTTTAGGTGCCATTCCAGCTGTGATCCAATTCTTCGGATTCCTTCCCATGCCAGAATCACCTCGATATCTGGTAGAAAAAGGTACGTATCTGAACCAAATAGAGGACTATCACTCCATAGAATGATCTTTCAGGTCGTTTAGAAGAGGCTTTAGTGGTTTTGAGTCGGGTCAGAAACCCTTTCGATAACGTTCAAGAAGAGTTGGAAGAGATGAAAATTGCCGCATCGCAAGATGAAAATCAACGCCAAATCTCAATTTCCGAAGTTATGGCCGTGGGAAGCATTCGAAAGGCGCTAATTGTGGGATGTTTGCTTCAAGCATTTCAGCAATTTTGCGGGATCAACACGGTTATGTACTACAGTGCTACCATCATTCAAATGGCGGGTGTGGAAAATGAAACTACGGCCATTTGGTTGGCGTCTTTGACCGCTTTCATCAACATGATTTGTTGCTTTGTTGGACTTTACTTCATCGATAGTCGAGGTAATTTTCGAGACCAAGAGAGTCTGAATTAAGCGAGAAAGGTCAATATTATGGTTCCTTTCCCTAGGGCGCAGACCATTGCTTATGTTTTCATTGGGAGGTGTGGCCCTGAGTCTGTTTTTGTTGAGTGGCACGTTTGCCCTGATGAATAATCACACACCAATGGCGCAGAATTATTCTCCCACTTCAATTCTGCCTTGTGAACAAGCACATTCTTGCGGAGAATGTTTGGATCTTAGTTGTGGATTCTGTTTGGATATTGAAAGTAACCAAGGGATCTGCATTGCTTCCAACAGGTATTCAGTAAATCATAAAGAGGGCTCGGATAAAGTTGCAAGATGCAGCTTTTCGTATTTATCGCAACAAACATCATATCAACTTTCTCTTGCGAAGAATATGGCGCCTTGATGGCAAAATTTTCTTTTATTGAAGGAGCAAAAGAGAAAAGAAAAGACCAAAGTCAGATAGCAAAACTAGCGTGGATTTTACATCTTTTCTTAGGCCCGTGAAAATCATCCGATAAGCAATTACACCTATAAACTGTGTGAAAATGGGCCCTAAATCTGCAATTGACGATTTTTACTTGATCCATCCAATTCCATTTCATTCTACAAGTGAATGTGTTAGGATAACATTTTCAGAATACTTAGGCTTCTCGATTTAAACTAAAACGAGAATTGTTTGATTTACAAACCAATTTTAATTGGTTAGTTTAATTGTTATATTTTTTGGTCCAACGTGACATAATTCTGGGAGAATTTGACATATCAATGGCAAGATGGAATATTTATGGGCCAGAATGACATCAATTTTTCAGCGACTTTCTCCAAATTTATCATCACTTTTGGACATAAAATATCAACATTAGCCGAGCCCTAATCATAAGGCATAAGAGCAAGAAGCACTGAATTTACTGAGAGGACCAAGTGCTTCTTGATAAGAGTGAGTTTTGTTAACATGATTTGTCCATAGTTCATCATGCCTATCCAACACATCATCGTGGATCAAGGAGGCGTGTCCGAGTGGTTATGCCGGTCTAGCCGTGTTTTTCATGTGCCTTTATTTGTTTTTCTTCGCTCCGGGTTTGGGACCTTTACCTTGGACCATCAACACAGAGATTTATCCCACGTGGGCCAGATCCACTTGTGGTGGGATTGCCACATCAGTGAATTGGGGCAGTAATCTCTTCGTTTCTATGTCTTTCCTGTCCATGATGAGTCTGATAGGTAAGCTTGCGATTTGAAGAAGTATCCGCTGGTAGCTAACATGAGCTTTGTAATTTCAGGCCAGTCTTATACTTTTTTGTTTTACGGTGTCATATCTATCATTGGATTATTCGTCTTTTATATGGCTTTGCCGGAGACTAAAAATCGATCTTTGGAGGAGACGGCCAGTTTGTTTGAATCTCCAGAAAGCAAAGGACTTCGATATTCCAAATTAGACGACAGTCCATTCAGCCCAGGGGGAGTTACGTAAAATAAGTTATGTTCAGATAAGAAGAAAATATGGTGTATGAGCAAATGAATGATATCAATCATTTTGAAGTTGAAACCTGTAAACGAAGTCTTGCCTAATGTTTTTGTAATTCAATAATTACCTTTGACAAACTCTGTGATAATAAAAATATTCTCCCTTTAGACGATAAAGTGGTGTTCTAATAAAACAACCAAAGAAAATAACCAAATACTTGAAAACTGTGGGTATGTTCATTTTCTGCGTACATGAACCTCATATATTGTTAGTGGATGCGAGTACAACGCAAAGGACTGCAATGTACATGGAACTCTCACTCCTCAGTTTGAGTTTGGTAGTGTAGATGGCAGGCTGTGATTGGTTGATGCTCACAGGTTGTCCGCTCCTCATTGGTCCAGGTGGGGATTGCCGGAATGGATGTCAACACAAGATGGTACTCAGCACATTTCCTTCAGCTCTTCCAAACCACTAGGGTTCAATCTTCGTCTACCAGTGGGAGCATACATCCCAATTGGGTCCACATTTATTTCCATTTCTTAGACAAGTCCTTACACTTCCATTGAGTGGGAGTGAGACCAACGCCATGAAATTTCTCGTTACTCTCTTGGCCTTGTGCCTTTCTCTAAATCCTGTTTTGGGTGGTGGAGACGATGGACCCGGAGATCCAGAGTTCTCAGCCAACGATGGTGATCTGGAAAGTCCTGTGAGTCCTTTGGAAGTTCCCAAAGGCAACTATCATGTGATTGAGGATGAAGGCGTCTATGTGCTCAACCGTGATACATTTGCTCACTTTGTCATGCCCAAACCGTTGGTTTTGGTCGAGTTCTACGCCCCCTGGTGCGGCCATTGTAAGAAACTCGAGCCAGGTTCGTAAACTATTTTGACTCTTAGATTCATTTAAGAACTTTCTTGAAAGTGTAATTTGATATTTTAGAGTACTCGAAAGCTGCTAAGAAGCTGAAGGATGAGGGTATCCCATTGGCGAAAGTGGATGCTTCCAAAGAAACTGAGTTGGCCAAAGAGTATATGGTTCAAGGCTTCCCTACCCTCACCCTCTTCCGAAATGGTGTCAAAATCGAAGATTACGATGGAGGCAGAACCGCTAAAGACATCATCGAGTACATGCAGAAGCAAAATGACCCCGATTGGAAGCCTCCACCAAGTGCTGTTGTAACACTGACCGCCGACAATTTCACCAAATTTGTCAAGGAGCAAAAGCTCTCCTTGGTGGAGTTCTACGCCCCTTGGTGCAAACATTGCAAGCAAATTGAGCCTGGTAGGGTGAATTTAAACTTCCAAATACCCATGAATTTGCGTTATTCATTATTTCTTTGATTTCTCTTGTGTTCAGAATATGAAGGGGCCGCTGCCGATTTGAAAGAATGGGGAATTCCTTTGGCCAAAGTTGATGGAACTCGGGAGAAAGAGTTGGCCGATCAATATGGTGTGGGTGGATGGCCCACCTTGAAAATGTTCCGCAAAGGACGCGTTTATGAATACAACGGACCCCGTGAGAAGGAGAATATCATTAACTTCATGAAAGAGCAATCCAAACCCCCATCTGAGGAGAAGAACAACCTTTTGGGCATTACTAACAACATGGATCGGCTGGAAATCACCGTGATCGGATTTTTCAAAGGCAAGAGTGATTTGTTCGACGAGTACATCGTTGCTGCCAATGAAATGCGTGGAACCTTCAAGTTCATGCACACATTTGACGAAACCATTGCCACAAGCTTCAAGGTTCCTCAAGAGACCATCACTGTGTTCCAACCCGAGATCTTCCATTCTGAATATGAAAACAGTACGTTCTCGTTGAGCAAGAAATCCGCCACTTACAAGGAGATCATTCAATTTGTCAGGAGGAACAGTGTTCCATTGGTGGGTCAAAGAACCAAGAAGAATGCCTTCAAGTACACCGAACGACCTTTAGTTGTGATTTACTACGACGTCAATTACGACCATCAATATGTCAAGGACACACAATTCATCCGGAAGAAGATTTTGGAAGTTGCCAAGAACTTCTTGGGATCCAATCTTAAGTTCGCCATCAGCAACGAAGAGGAATACGAAGAAGAAATCAAGGCCCTGGGCTTCGAAGATTCTGGCGAAGATGTCAATGTTGGTTGCTTCACTGAGAAGCAAAAGTTCAGAATGAAGGCCACCAGCGAATTCGAGACCGAGGATTTGAGTCAATTCATTGAAGATCTTCGAACAGGAAAGGTTAAGCCCTACATGAAATCGTTGCCGGTTCCCAAGACCCAAGAAGGCATCGTCAAGAAGATTGTGGCCAACAACTACGATGACGAAATCCACAAGGTCAAGAAGGACGCCGTGATCTTTTTCCATGCTCCTTGGTGTGGCCATTGCAAGGAGTTTGATCCTGTCTTCAAGAAGGTGGCGAAAAAAATGTCCAAGAACAACGAGAACATTGTATTCGGAAAGATGGACGGAACCGCCAACGACATCCCATACATGTTCCCTCCACTCAAGGGCTACCCAACTGTGTTCTTCCTGTCCGCCTATGAGAAATTCGATCCCATTCAGTACCAAGGAGATCGAAGCTACAAATCTGTCAAGGACTGGATTAATCGGCATTCGAGTATTTTCCTCACTGAAGAGGAGCGCACTGGCCAAGCTGCATCTGAGGAGGAGGAGATCGAGTCCTTCACTAGCGAAAATTTCGAGGACGATGTTCACAAACCAAGAGAAGAGGAGGATCAAACTGAAGACGAAGAGCAAAAGAAAAAGGACGAACTCTAAGAGGTCCCCAAGAACAGAAACTTTAGTTTGGTATGAATGCGAATGTATGCTAAATGTGACCAATGGAGATATTAAGTTTAACGATAATACATCTTCCAAAGTATCAATCTGGTGTATTTGTTTCACTCTCAATGAGTTTGTGGTTGGGGGATGCATTGAATAATTAATCCGTCCATCAGATAATTTTGTTAATTCCTCCCATCCTCATTCCAGCTATCACAGTCGGGAGGGTTAGAAAATGCAAAGCAGTTAGAAAAATCATATTAGCGACGGGTATTTCGAGAAATAATCGGTGTAGACATCTTTTGAGGTCGTCGAACTGGGGATGATCGAGAGTCTTCTACTACCGAGGCCGAAAGTTTCTTGACGCTGGAAGCCGTGGGCTTCATAAAGCTCAATGAGGCACTAGCATGGGTAGCTTTCCTGGATTTGAGAGGACTAGAAGTGGAAGATGATGTCAGCACACCCCCACGTGAGAACGATGATGAACTGGAAGGATTTGAAAGTCGAATGGAGGCAGTACTGGTCTTGGAAGGGGAGGCGGATGTGTTGGAAGTTGGACCATTACTTGCCGTAGTACGAGTTAAATCGTTGTTTGAGAGACTGGAAAATTGAAATTTATGCAATGACAGGGTATTACATCGGTTGAAATTATGAAATCTAGGTATTGCTTTCTTACCTGTTAGAGGTGGAAGAACTTGAGCGACTGAGATTCTCTTTCGAGCTGTTCAGCCCTTTACGGTTGATATTGTTACTGGATGTGGCTGGACTTCGAAGACTACCAGAAGATCCTAAAGCTCTTGAGGGAACTGATCGGCTTGTCGAACGGTTGGTTTCCCCTACAAGAAGGGATAACATGATCTTGATTATATCTGTATAATTTGTCATAATTTCTAAAGGCTTACCAATATTCAAAGTTGACCTCCGAACTGTTTTAGGGGAGCTCTTGTTATTGGATTCGGTTCTATTCAAGGACCTCGAACTGGAGTTGATGCTGGACCGGGAGCCTCCATTCCGATTCAGACTCGACATGGGTTTCCTCTCGGTAAACAGACTACGGCTATCCCTGGGTGCAATCACCCTGGAGTCTTCTTCGCGGCTACTTTTGCGTAAATTCTTCGTCAAATCCTTAATCCTACTCAAAGTTCCACGCTTTTGATGTTCGGAATCTGCAGTCACGCTGGCTAACGATCTTCGAGATCCGTTAATGCTGTTGCGGCTGCCATTCAGGTTAGACTTGTTATTCAACCGGTCGTAAACGTTGCCACTTGTGGCACGACGACCATCTGTTTTAGTCGTGCTTGTGCCTGATAGTCGATCCACGAGGGAGTTCTTTTGTGCCAGAGGCTTCTTGAGATCTCGAAGGCCTCGGTTGGTAGGTTGTGACTGGTCTTTTCGGTATTTGGGGCGCAGGTTGTCATCGCCAAACTCTTCCACGGGACTCATGATAGGTACCGAAGTGACGTACTTGCCATTGATCATTTCTGAGTCGTATTCCCCGGAATTTGAGCTCTTTCTCATGTGCAGCGTGTTCGATTGTCGAGGTCGGATGACTTTTGCATTTGAGATACTCCCGTTGGAAGATGTTGGCAGATTGAGAGTGCGTCGTCGAACAGGTTCCGTCAAAGGAGCCGACGGTAGATCATCGGAAAGCTTACGGTAAGTTTCATCTTGAGAGTGTTTCCTGCTCTCTGCCTCTTGGATGTCGTAGTTTTGATCACCTTTCTTAAAACGATTAGCCAACCTCGCTCTCCAATCGGCTTTAACCGATTTCTTTTCGAGATTGAGGTCATTGAGACTCATAGTGTCCTCGTCCAGTTTTCTCCGGACAGATCCCTTGCTGATACTTTTCCTTGCCGTGGAAAAGCGATCGAAGAGACCCAGCTCCTCCTCCTGTTCAGCTTTTGACACATCCACATTTGACGCACGGTTTTTCTTCAACATGAGCTCGCGATCACCCAAGGGCTTATTTCCATCACCACCCAGTGTGCGGAACTTGTGGTTCTTGCGACGGTTGCCAAAGTCACTCCCGGCTTCCGAGATATTGTCATCTTCTTCTTTATTCGGCAATCTCATGCTCTTGGGACGAAGACCTCGTCTTTGCATTGGAGGTGTTTCGATGTTCTCGTTATCGATATCAAAAGTGTCTTTGATCTCATCGTCCTTGATCGATTGAATCGTATCACTAAGGTCGTTTGAACCCAAGTTTTTCACTAATGTCTCTCTCAAAGCCTCTCTTAGTGAATTAGGAGTAGTTGTCCTAAAACAAATTCAAGATCATTACAACATGCCCCTCTATTAATATCTGGATTGATTATTTTTCTCCATTTGAAACTTCCATCTGTTTTTTTTTACATTTGGTTGTGTTTTCGTTTTCAAACAATTCGGATTTGCATTTAAACACAGCTCTCTTTCCCTGGTGCATTAAGTGGTTTGTGAAAATGTGCCTAATTATCATCAAGTGTGGGTAGCATGAACATGTGCACGTTTTGACAAAAACTGTATGCTGTAAGCCGAAAATCAAAACCTCACCTATTGAATGGATATTTCTTGCCCAAAGGCTTCTTGTCTCTTTTGGATTCCTCGTCAATTGTGTTTAGGAAATCAGTCGGCACCTCGGAAGATTTCTTAGCCATATTACTCAAGAAAGATTTGGCCACATCTGACGGTTCCTCCTCTGGAACGACACTTGGCTTTCTAACATACAAGGAAACCTTTTCCTCGGAAGGCTTCCTGCCCAGATCCCTAATGAGTTGTTTCTTTCGATCGATTTCATCGGAAGGAGGTGTTTTTCTCCTTACTGGAGGATTACTTGAGGCTGTCTCTATGGTTTCCATGGCTTTGATTACATCGGTCTTATCCACGATGGCATCTAAAAACAATCAGTTGGAATTTGTTTTAGTGGAAGCAAAATGATCGATAGGTATTTGTGTGGCAATTCCTGCTTAAGTTTTGTACTTTGCCCAAATGCACTTTCAAGACACACATACCCGGTTTCACGCCATTGGCTTGTCGCTCTCGTTTCTTATCCAGATACTTTTCAGCCTTTGTGGCGTCCTCCTCTGCATCCTTGAGCCAAGAACTAATTCTGTTTTTGAATTTGCCTCCTGTTGGTGTCGGAGGTTGCTCTTCCAGACCATCTTCCTTTGAAGTATCTAATGCTTGAGATTCCGGAACAGGAGCTCTGGAAAATCAAATCCATTGAGAATCAATTACATGCTCATTCAGGAAGGTGATCTTTGCTTCAACACTCACGGTTTTCGATCTCTATCTTCACTGAACATTTCTGTCCGTTTTCGACCCCGCGATCGTCTAAGAAGCCCTCTGTCCAACGATCCATATTGTGACTCAACAGCTGGAAGTGTGAGAATTTACGCATATAACAACTTCCCTACTCAATCAGTGCCTCATAAAAGTTTTAGCTGTTTGTACCGAGATTTCCAGCGGAAGTATTTCGTTCTCGACTTCCATCATGTCCTCCTTTGCTCAAGAAATTGAATAGCTTGTCGTCCTCTTCTGAAGGAATCCTCGATCGTCTTCTTCTGAATCCCGGCGAATTGGGCACTTCCGCATTCAATGAGTCAGGCAAGGAAGGGCCAGAGAGAGAACCTCCTCGGAATTTGCGACTCAGTCGTGGCGAATTTAACCCGACATTGGTTGGAGGTGTCGAAGGCGAATCCTCTCCTCCCATGGAGCTACCGTTATCCACGGAGCGACGGAATTTGCGCATGACCATTGGCGAATATTGTTGCTGAAAAAAAAACGAACATCTTCGGTGACGAATCTTTTTTCAACAATTGGCTTTGTGAGCACGTGCTATAATGAAATAATCGCTGTGGTCGTGGAATTTGAGATAATTAAGGCTCACTTTGAATCCTCCATCCGGAAGGCGCCTCTGTATAAATCCTGATTGAATATCTGACATGAGATTTTTCATGACTTCTTGATCTTCCTCCTCGAGGTCCTCATCGTTGATTTTAGCGTCACCTAAAACATAAATTTGGGCTTAGAATGTCATCAAGAATGATTGGCGGGGTCTGAGTGAATGTCATTTTGCCGCAACTTATTGCTGAAAGGTCCTTGAAGTCAGTTAACCACGGCAATTTTAGGTCCTCAGTTTCATTCCTTATTTACAGTCTCTACGACCGAAGTTGGGTTGGGTGTTGAAGATTAATGAATGTGGCTGATAATAATGAGACTATCATTCTTTGTCAATCATCTCGCCGACCCATGCCAATAATCTTTAAAGCCTCCCCAAATCCTATTCTTCCGATTCTTCTGAGTCATAATTCAAGAAGGGACTCCTTGTCAAACTTGAGCCCCTTGTCCAACTCGCTTGCTTCCCTACGTACTCGACGTACATCTGTGTCTTGTGTTTGTGTGGCTGGACTCGCCTCAAAATGATTCTCACTCCTGGTTTAGGCTTTGGAAGCGCGCGGGTTGCACTCGGGTTCTAATCATGACAATTTGGGGAATGCTGCTCATTTTTTGCTCCGTTTCAGCATTTTACGCGTATCTTGACCTCAACCTAGACCGGCCGACATGTGAGGATAAGAAGGGCCCTCTTGGTCGTTCCGACTCTCGACGAACGAACCCCTCAAGCTGCTCAACTAAATGACTTCTTCCTTGATCTCAAGATAAGTCTAGGTCTGAGGATTCAAAAGATCTGGTGAAGGGGAAATCGATTCCGATTGCGTAGCAAAGTTTTAATTGGCTTTAGGTTACGCGAAATCGTCAAAAAGAACTAATGGAAAATCCATTAATGAACTGCTTCAATGATTATGCGCGATCATCAGAAAACAAGTGGCAATCTTTTATTTCATTTCCCTCCGACTTGAGCCCAACTACAACCGACAAGTTATCACCGTGGGCTATTTGGCCCGGTTGATTGGTGTTAAGAGCTCTGACTTTAGAGTTGAAGTGACGACGACGACAACAACAACAACGACCTTGCAACCTCATATTCTTGCATTACTACTACCGCCGACATCAGAACAGCAACAGCAACAACGATGGGCATGACAGCCAGCTGCTAAATCCATCGAGGTTTTTTCCTCTTCTTCATCTTAACGAGAAGGGCAACCCGAAATTCATCTCGGAGCAAAGTAAAGGAGTCTCTTCCATCAAGGACGACCCACAAAGTCACAGTATAAAAAGTCGCGCCGCTCTGGCTGCCTTCGTTTGAAGACTGAACGGTTCAATGTGTCACAAGTGGGACAGATAGAGGGCTGACATTTGCTGGCGATCGAAATCTACTTATGCGTGTTTTGTTGGGCAAAAAGAGATGTTCACGAGTTGGTTTATGAATATATTAAGGAGTGATGGAGCCAATTTTGACAAACATCTGTGTGTGACATATATATTGCTTGCAATTTGAAATTGCAATTGAAGCTGCTAACATTTCCAACATTTCGAAATTCTTCAAACCAGGTTAAAAAAGGTTCGAATGGCAATGCTTTTCATTCCATTTCTCGGTTAGAATTTCTTTCAAGTGCATGTTATTTTAAATACAACAAATTGAAATAATCTGCTAGACTTTGGAACAAGTGTCTTTCCTTATGCAACAGTTCGTGTTGCCAGAAATGATGATGAGAAGGATGCTTATACGCCTGATTCAAAGACCCAATTTGAACACAGCTGGCCAAAAAGTGCCAACAACCCACAATGGGATGGATGCATGGTATTTATTTGGGCATGGCATCATCGGCAACAGCACTCGCCAACCTGAATTTTCAAGCTGGATTTCGTGGGATGGGCAAGCACCAGTAAAATGTGTCAAGAACACACACCAGAACCCTCAAATCAAAAAAAGTTCTTGGAAAGTCACAAGATCTTCCCCTGAGGATTCATCTCGAATCCCTTGGAATCATTACATCTCAAATGAGTTGTGAGGTTTTGATCACTTTTTATTAGTCGATGACTCATCTTGCTTCGTCTTTCTATTGGCCTGAAATGGTCCTCTCTCATCTAGCTAGTTGCATTACCTAGATATATGGCAGATGAAGGCTACAGTTAACTTCTGCGTTACCACGTACCGTGGTTCTTGAACATATTTGATAGCATCCTAGCAATAGCATCAGTGCTCGCGGATCTCGGCATATGATGACACGGCCACGATCTTGAGAGAGGCATTTGAAAAATGTGTTTACCATTTCAATCGCTGCCCTCTTCAAAAGCCTCATCCCACCTAGTATGGCAAGCACCCAACCAACCATCGAGTGGGTAAGTGGGCCCCAAAATCGGACCGTTGCATATTGTTGCTCTCGACTTCCTACGAGCCCTTCAACTACTACTACGACTACCAGTCTAATCGAAGGGCTGATCTGCGGTGAAGAACTACCAGTTCACTACAGGAGGCAACCAACGATGCTGAGGGCCAGCCAGCAGAACTTGAAATGAATTCGATGCACTGACACATCGATTCGGATGCCACTTGGGTTTTTGCCATTCAAACCTGAACAGATGTAGCGGGATACGATTGAGATAACCAAAAGGAGTCGTCGAATGGACGACAAGGCTCGGACAATTCAGCCCTCGAATTTCCATTAAAGCTCACTTGAAACTCTTCTACAACTACGGACAGAGACGTGTCTTACCTGACATATTGTTCATGGTAGCCGGACTCGAACCCACACGTCGGAGTTCCTCCGATTCCCGCTGAGCTTTTCGCATTTTGGCTTGGGCTTCTTGATCGCGTCGAGTGTCATTATCAGCAATGGCCTACAAGGAAATTGTGGACATAAGGATTTGGGTGATATTTTGGGTATGATTTGGAGCCACATGTTGGGGGAGGGAGAATTTGTGGAATTTGGCTATCCTGCCCAATCGGCTAGATTGGGGTTTCTCAAATCCAAACTGACCCTGCATCCAAGATAAGAGAGGTTTGAAGTGTCCAAAAAGCCCTTAAAAAGCCCAAATTGGTATTAAAGATGCCAAGGTCAGATGTAGGCCTACTTTAAGGTGAACACTGCCTAATAGAGATCGATGGATATCAACTTGGTCAATCTGACTGTGATTATCGCTCAGTGGTATTCGTGACTCATGCTTTTTGTAATTGCTCGAGACACTTCATTCATGCTCGATCATTTTAGGAGAATATTACAATGTTTGAGATGGCAATTTCGTACATGAGAACGAACACATATAACCTCTTTGATGTTATCAAACATACCTAGGTCCAATTATCTTCGCCAAGCCTTGGAATTAAAATAAAATGGGCCTTAAGCGGCCTCTTCCGTTTTTGGAAATCTTGTTCTTGTTCCCAATTGAAGGAATCAAGCGATGCCTAGCTCTTTAGCTCTCGATCCTTATCTCATAAATCAGGCTCAAATGCATTCCGAGTACAAACGGCGATTACAACAAGCGAATGACCAACAACACGGGGACCTTGTACAGATTGAGCGCTTCTACCATGTTCACTAATGGCACTAAAGAAATGCTGGAAGTGGCAGACGACGAAGCACAGGTGGGCCCTACCTTCTTGAATTTGTTGCAAAAACTTCCGAGAAGTTTGAAACATTCTTCTAGTTTGAAGGTAGCGGGGTCCTCGCAGAAAAACTCTGCCAATTCTCCCTGAGACGACTCCAAGTCCTCCAATCCTTGCTTGAGAATCGACAATTCTCGGGTGGCAAACTGGAAACCAAGGACATGTGTTTAAGAAAAGCATTTTTTTGGTATGCGAACTATTTGTTCTTCAAATCTTGAGTGGGGAGCGAGCGACATTTGATAGCGATACATGAAGATTAGTAATTTACGTATGTATTTACGAGGAAAAGACATGGTTTGCACGTTTCGCACCAAATGGTATAGAAAAAGTATGAGCCAGTTTCCAATTTTTAGGAATTATTTTTCTTTTTTTGTAAATTGAAAATTATTAAATCTAACGACACAAAATGGTGCTCACCGGTAGGAATTCGTCCATTTGCTTTTTCACATCTGTTTTGGTGTTGGGGTTCTCCATTTGCTTTTCAATCTTGGTGATCTGATTGTCCAGTTTGGCGATATCAGCTTTCAATGTTTCCAAAGGAGTCCTGTAGAAGAACAAAGGAATCCCTCGGAATGAATTGAAGCCCATGAATTGATCAAGATAAGCAAAATCCCAGTTTGACGAAACATCAGTAATTGCTTGCGACGAAACAAAGATCTATTTTCAATTCATACTTTCGCAAGATTAAGACGTATTGGTTGGCCAGAAATCTGATAGTACGAGAAACACGAAAACGGCATATTCTCTCAATATGGCATTCTTAGAAACACCCACACGTTCGTATGGTTTGATTTTTGATCGCGCACTCACTTGGAAGCCTCTTCAAGAATGGCCATGTCGTCAGGGAGAGTCAACAGTTCGGGGTTCGATTCGCCCGCCTGTTCAGCCACGTAATGAAGCAAGTTCAGTCCAGGTTTGTTGGATCGAATGTCCGACAGTTTGTGAAGTGACGATATCTTCATTCCGGCCGCATTTCCAGCATATCCACCCTTGGAAAAGAGAAAAAAAGAGTGAACGATGTGAATGCTGGGCTCTTTGATTCCCAGATATGAAATAGTCGTGTCGCTGATGATAATCTTACCGAGTTCAGGAAATTTCCCGCCATTAGGACCATGAAGAATAAATCTTGGAGTTTGCGATTAGTCGTCAATTCTGGGAAAGAGAGCAAGCAGACCCAAAGTCAGACTCACAAACACGCACATTGATCATGTTCAAGAAAGAGTGAGGGAGATTTTTTGGGGAGGCATGGCTAGAACTACGTCATTTGGCCTCCAGCGAAAATGTTCTGATCGTATCAACATCTCCGCGAGCATGAATACTTATCAAGAGGTGTCAAAATTCAAAGCTCACTCGAGTCAAGACAAGATACCAAAAAAATGAGAGTTTTACAGTTACAGTCAGAAGCCAAGAATTGGCTATATATGTGTACCATGTACGTACGGTATTCCTGATTGAAAACAAAATTAAAAGCTCGCGTGACAAATGACCTCCAATCAAAAAGTAAAGAATTGAGCTGACCTTGACCGGCGGAGAGCATAGCGTCAATGGAAGGTTCCAAGAAGCTCATGTTCGCTTCGAACTCGGCTTTGAGAAGCATAATTTCAATTCTCAGGCGATAGCTACCAAGAAAGAAAAAAAGGAACATTCACATTGTAAATCAATCCCAAAGTAATTATGAGCTACACAAAGGCGAACAGGGCCTCTTTTCATTACTTGGGTACATCCACGAGCTGGAGAATGAACTTCTCGGCGATGCCCAGTTTGCTTTTGTCTCCATCAAATGACTTCAACATCTCAATCTCATCCATTTCGGGGAGGATTTTGACGAGACCTTTGAGCTTCTCAGCCCCGAAATCCTCGTAATCGCCATCCAAGACCATTTGGATGATGTCGTCATTGGAACTATTGCAAACAACAGGATGGAAAGAGGATTAATTTCAGTCCCAACGAGTCATTACTTTGATCTACTTTTTGTGCCATTATTTGCTTCAAACGTCACTCACGTTCTGAACTGTCTGAGAAAGATGTTGATGTTCAAGCTGCGTTTTCCGTCCAATAGATTGACTTCATCCTTTTTGCCTTTGGTCTTATCATCTCCGGTTGTCGAAGCTGAAACCTCTTTCGACGATGATTGAGGCGATGCACTTTGTTGACAAAACAAATGTTCCATATCGGCAAAGTTGATCTTCGGCTTGTTAATAGGGTTCTCATTGGTCTTGGCCACCAAAGACCAAATGTTCTTCTTGCCCAAGATCTTATTCACCGGAAGCTTGTTCCAATTGAAGGTCTTCATTTTCTGCTTAGGCTTCGGAGTCTCTTGTTGGGGCAAGGTCACTTG
>CM021316.1:6203575-6313556 GCA_010645155.1 Tigriopus japonicus | reverse complement strand
GACGGTGCTGACTAGGGGCGCGAAGGAGCTTGTGGGAATCGTCCTTATTTTCCAATAATGTGGCACGATGGACCAGTCGCTCAGCTGTGTCCCAGATCAGATCGCTTATGGGCTCTTTAGGGTCGATTCTCAATAGATGTTGAAGGATGTTCAGAAAGGGGATCTCTTGGGGTGTGTCCATGATTTGCTTGTAGATGGCATAGAAAACGTCCAAATGACTCGAGATATCCACGTCATGGGGCCCATCCGACTAATTTATGCGAGAGAGAACCAACAACTGTTAGGGTGTGGTTTCATCGAGGGGAGGAAAAGTGTTTTGTGATTTTAGGGGGATGGAACTTACATGGGCTTCGTCGCTTTCCTTTTGTTCGTTAAACACGTCGAGTTGAACTTTGAGATCTGGATCTATTTTCTTCTTGGAGCCGATCTCCTTCAAGGTGTCCATCAACTTAAGACCTATAAATTCATTCCTAACACTGTTTCGATCCTAAAAAATTAAAAACAACACTCTTCAGCCCTGAAGCTATTGGCCCAAAGGGGCAGAAAGGGCATCATCACCTTAAGTTGCGGTGTGGATATGATCAGACAATTGACGAATGCTAAAATCACCGTTCGATACTCGTCATTGTTCGATTCTTTCAAGTCATCCACCACGACCTTGAAGCGATATCGCTCGGACATAAAGGTCTTGTAATGCTCAAGCGACTCCAAAGCTCGATTGTAGCCTTCTGCGCTGTACACGCAAAGGGCGGAGAGCAATTCAAACACCTGACGTTTGACCTGGGTGTTATTTGTGTCCAAGGCTGAAAGAAAGATATGCCCAACACGTATGACATTAATCCCGACAAGCATTGGAGACCATTTCTCTTGTGTTCAGGTGGACAAAAACGGAAGTTGTCCATAAGGGATGAGCCTTGTTGACCAAAGAGAACTAAAAGTGCTTCTAACAAAGCGAGGAACGAATTCAAAATGCTCAAAAGTAGAGGTTGGTACTATTGAGTATTGGTTAAATGTTCTCTAGCACAATGTTTCAAAATTACGAGCTTAATCGATTGTGCAAACAAACGCTTAGTTGAGTCAAATCAAGCTGTTTTTAATGTGTGCATTTGATTAGAATGCATGAGAACCAATCTTTGGGTGGTCTCGGTTGGCAGATTGTGTTACCAGCATCAAATCACATACATACAATGCTCTCGTTTTTCTTGCATTACATAAGATGGTTGTGAGGAGGCCTCTCCGTCATTCTCATCTTCAAGTGATGTGCATTCAAGTCTCATAAAAGCTTAATTGGCATCCCTGTCAAATTTGTGTGTCGTTGAGGATGAAGCTTTGTTTCGGTGCTCGGGATTCAGTGCCGGATTTCCGGAGAATGAGGTGTCGAAATGAGTTTTACAACCACCGATAAATTGACTTAATTCTCTCAATGAGTATTGAGCCTACGTGAATGCTTGAGTGGTTGGTATGAAATGAGACCCTATTTTAAGCAGCATGCCGCCTACCTGCTCCCAACTTGGTCACGTAGTCCTTATTTTCCACAATGTAGTCTAATCCGATCCTGGAATCCATGATCCTTTGTTTTGTTTGACACGGGGAATAATGACGAAGGGACAAGAGGGTAGACGTTTCACTTAGCACAAACACAAAGAACAAAAAATATTCATAAAATTATTCCAACTATGGATAAGTAAGCACCATTAAGATTGATTCTTTGACGAATAGCTGAATAAGAATTGAGCTAGTATGAAACATGCGTGGTAAGATCACTAACAAGAGCAAATAGATAGATAGATAGATAGCACCGCGGGTCGTTGCTTTTTGTTTTTGTATTGTTCGGGCTGGACGGTTCACTGCACAACAGTATTCAATTTTCCACGATCACTTGTCGGACTGATCATGTCAATGAGCACTCAAAATGGACTTTAGCTACTTCATTGCTCGTCCAGTTGTTCTTGTCCGTTCCAGCAACCATGTGCAACTAATCTAACGACCAGACTCCTGTTGTTGCCTCCATCTCGGACTCCTTCCGTCATCGGCGTCTTCGTTGTCGACGACGACGACGAACGTGTTGTCGACATCCTTACCATCATCATCATCCTCACTGTCGTCGTCGTTCTCGTGGTGATCCTCAGGTCAGTCCCGGGCACCCAAAGCCCAATGATTGGGGGCTCCTTCTTAGGCCAAGAACCTGTTCATACGACATGCCTCTCCATTCACATATCCTCCTCCTCCTCCATCCATCCATCGATCTATCCACCTTCGAAGTTCGAGCAACGTACGTAGTCAACGAGCCTACGTACGCTCACATGTGGAAGCGTTGGAGGATACTTCAAAAACCCAAAATCCACTCACTCCCTATCATGATGGTCTTAGGGACCAGGTATTAAGTATGGGCAGCACTCAAACGAACCTGGGCTCGTACCACCACCCCTGCATACATGCATGCATGTCAAGTTGTGAGTCAAATGGCGGCGAACTCCCTTCGTTCCTTGGATGGAAGAGGCCAGAGCGACACTCGAATGAACTTCCTCTTTGTCCCAACCAGGCTTGGTCGCGAATCTTGGGCCAAGTTCATCGGATTCAAATGAGATAAATCCCTGAAGCGCCCTAACAACTTGGCCAAGAGAGTTCACAGGGTTGGAGTTCAAACGTACGCACCCACATCACACTCGCTAAGACTCAAGTATGTAGGGATCATTCGAGCACACACGCATGCACGCCACTCTGTCCGTTTGTTATCAACGGGCGTGCTACAAGGATGCTAATTCGAACCTTGTCATATGTTGGAGATGGAAGAAAACTTCAATTGGAATCAGTTTTGAGCATTCGCAAATGCTTTGCAAGCCAGCAATTCTAGGACTGAGTTTCCGATTGGCCTGTTCCAAGTCGATTGTTCGAACAGGTGTGCGTCAATTTCAAGTTGAGCGGTGTAGACCCTCGCAATCCTCCTACTAATACAACAACCAAAGCGTCTCTGCACAACACTAGGGAGCTCTACTCTATATGGGCAATGTACAGTTGTAGCCACACAGCCACACGCTTCCGAAATCCACACATTGGAGAGAACTCAGTCCATGTGGATTTTTCCCAAAAGTGCGCCTCAATTTCCTCTCTTTGTTGACATTGCAAAGTTCGGATGGCTGACAAGACACACGCGTGGGGGAGTTTTTGACCTGAAAAGGCGTTGGAACGGTTCATCATTTCATTGCTAGTTCACGACTCCTGACGAAGCGTGAATGAGGGGCTAAATGTATTTTCAAAAGAGCCAAAGAATCAGAGAAATTCCCGCCAAATCAGCATGTCTAGGGAATTTTAAAAGCTTTCAACCCGAGTCTACGGGAGCAATGAATAGGACAAGGGCGAAGAACCAAGTATTTCCGGGGGTCATCAACATTCGCCTTTTTTATTGGAAAACCCGGGAATATTCATGGTAAAGAATGAGAGATTGATCATCATCACCCGCTTCATTGAATAGCATCCTGTCCTAAGAGGCATGCACAGTTGCACACGACGACTAGCCCATTGTCCCGACTGTTCGCTGACATAAAGAATATACATAGGTAGGTATAGATATTTATTTACATCGATGGCCTTGAGCCTTTGTAACGCAGACGACGATCAGCGTGATGACTGGGGCCAGATATCACATTTATGTGTTTCGGAACTTGTTTTTTTTTAGTATTGGAAATGACACGCTTTGGTCGTAAATATCATTCATATCTTTGGCTGAACATGGTGTCGTTCAAAAAAAGTCCCCTTTAAAAAGTGCTTCACACGAAACAGACGTCATTGAAATTACGTTAATGTGTCAATGCATGGCATCCGATTTAAGAATAATTTAAAGAAGAGAGAATTTGGAGCACAAATAAAGAAGATCATTGCCGGGATAAAAAAATGAATCAATGGTTAAATGTTCTGTCCTTTTAGTCCGTGTTGATTCAGAGTTAAGGCTTTAGATTATTTTACCTTCGACGCCAACCCTGAATGAAACTCTCGTCGAGGGCGAATCTAGCTTTTTTCCATCAAAGCGACAAAATAAAATCAGGGAGCATGAACCATTCCAAAAGGATGCCCTATTTTACATGGAAAGTAGCACTTTATTTTACACCCTAAATTAACTCTATCGCCGACTCAAAGTGTAATCCAGCAGAAAACACATAAAAAGCAAAAAGTTGCCAGCATTTTTGAAATATTCCCAGATTCGTTCAGGTCTCTTTCGGTTGCATAATAAGAAGCCTTTGGCAAACTCAATCAATGTCAGTTCCGAGAACGCTTGTTTACTTGGCCATGTGTTTGAAAGCGAAGGTGTTTCATATTGGAAAAGTGCAAGGCGAAATCAATTGCCCACCCCACAAGAATCGCAGCAATGCTAAATGTAAAGGTAGTAAGTGCCCCAGCCGTGTCGTAATCTCAATTCTCGATCTTAATTTCCATCTCCAAGATAAACATCATTTCTAAAGGGATGAAATCTCAAGGACCCAGTTCAATCATTTCCATTTTGTTCGCTTGTACCCTTCTGTCGCAGTAACAATGCCCTCAGACGCGATCAAGCTTGGATTTATTCAATAATTGCTATCAATTCAATTTACTGAATGGGCTTTTCGTAATTGTGCGCTCTTTCTATAGAGAACCAAGAGTGATAGACGAACCCCTTTGATAAAAACACTTCCCAATGGCATAAAGTTCAAGAGGTGCACGATTTTTACGAACTAAGGCATAAATATGAATGCAAGATGTTCTCTTCATCTTCCTCCGCAACTCGAATTTAGACAAAGCATTCACGATTAAGGAATTTTTAGACAAAAATTGACGCGTTGATGTTAAAAACTAACCTCGACTGTCTGAGTGTTCAATAGAGGTTTTTATTAGTGTGCAGACTCCAATTCAATTCCATATGAATTATTCACAATCTGTTAAAAACTTGCACACAAACTTTTACCACATCAAGCATAAAATATTTTGGTTCAAAGCAGAGGGCTTACAGAGAAATGACACTCCCAAAATGTTTGTGAGTCACCAAGCCTGCACTGTGTGTGCAATGGAATTTGACGTTGAACATGCTAAGTTACGTGATTCACAACCCAAACTTGCATCCATAAGGAGTCAGTGGCAAAATTGCTCATTCAACTGCTTTGGTTAAACAAGAGCAACACTTATAGAGTCAAGTCACTTAACACCCTTGCTGCTGGATCAATGAAGTGTGTTCAAAACAAATCTCCACTGACTGTACTGGAGTGACATTTCTCTGTTAGCCCTCTAGTTCAAAGTAACTCAAAGTAACATTTTTTGACCAAAAAATGACCGAATTGAAAAAATTAATCCAAAAAATCCTTCCATGCTTTTTTACTCGATCTAACACATCAAGACTAATTTTTAAAGTTAACTTTACTGTTTCTTTTGGCATTTTTTATATCTTTTTTGAGTTTCAGCAAAGCAATCATCCAACACTCGCTCCTATAACAGCTCTGAAGGTCAGGTTAGATTGTTTCACACTTTTGAGGTTAATAGGTTGCATTTTCACATATACACGTAGGGGAAAAAATGTGTGATTGTGATTTTGTTTGAGATTAAGGTTTTTTTTTTGTTTTTTGGAGAATATTAATTACATTTTCAAATAAGAATGGGGTTTCTGAATGAATTTTTGTGGTACCAAGGGTTCTTGTGATAATTTTCAGCACCAGTTTTGCTATGTTATAGGAATGCTATATTAAATATATTTAAAAAAAGACTAGTTCCAAAGATCAAAGAACACCTTATTGACTTCTCAAATTATTAAATTGACGCAAAAGTACAAACGATGTCCCGCAAGATCCCAGGAGAACTACCAGAAACTAGAGTTCTAGGGAGAGAAATGTCACTCCCAAATCAAGGATTTTTTGTTATGATTCCATTCAGCTGACAACTCACTCTCATTACAGCTACAAAGTTTTGTTATGTTCAAGAGATAAACAGATACAAGATAAAGTACCAAAGATTACCTAATTTCATCATTTACGTTTCACAATTTCTACATAACTTTCTTTATTTGAAGACCTGGTCAACCTGACTAATGGTTCATTTTCTTGATGCGCATAAAATAACACACAATTGCTAAAAGTGGCTGAACTCAACTTAAGTGTTCCCCTTTTTTTGGAAACCTTCTATTTCAATTCCATCTAATCTAATTTAAGATCTGATCTGATTTGAGTGTTAGGAGGAGTATTGGGTTTCAATTAGTTGACAAATGACTAACTTTTTCAACACACGTCATCTACAAATTTAATTCAAAAATCAACCAATTTCTGCCTGGGCTGTCAGGCCACTCTCTTTTTAGAACACATTATGGTGATCCTGCCCAACTTCAGGCTAGTGAAGGCAGGGTTGGTCAGGGGGATTATCCCCTCCAAAAAGAGTCCCGTTTATCCCCCTTGGGATAAACGGGATTTTCCTTCAAGCAGTAAAAGGGATAAACGGGATAAACGGGATTTTCCTACTTTTCAAGCTTTTTTCCTACTTTTCACGCTTTTTTCCTACTTTTCACGCTTTTTTCCTACTTTTCAAGCATTTTTTCTTACTCTTCAAGCATTTTTTCCGACCTTAAAAGCAATTTTTTCTTGCTCTTCAAGCATTCTTACCTTAAAAGCAATTTTCTCTTACTCTTCCAGCATTTTTTCCTACCTTAAAAGCATTTTTTGTGTCTTCAAGCATTTTATCCTATCTTAAAAGCAATTTTCCTACGTTGCAAGCATTTCTTCCTCATTTCTATAATTAATCACAAATTTCTGTAACAGTATATTACCCACAAAATCTCACTTTTTTCAATTAAGTCCAGGGTTGGTCGGGGGATCAACTTTTTCGATTTATCCCCTTTACCCGGGGATAAACGGGATAAATTGGGGGATAAACGGGATAAATGGGGGTATAAACGGGATAAATGGGAGGATAAACGGGATGAACCGGTGGATAAACGAAATAAAGCAAATTTTGTTCCGATTTTGACATGTTTGTAGGGACAGGAACTTAAGACGAATAAACTTATTCGTCTTTTTTCGTCTTTATTCGTCTTTTTTACCCTCATTCGTCGCGACAAATTTATTCGTCTAATTTGGATTTTATTCGTCTTTTTTCGTCTAATCCGGCAATTTCACTCAACTTTTTTCGTCTAATTAGTGAAAAATTGGAACTTTTCTTAGATTTGAAGCTGTTTTCTCAAATTTGGAAACAAATATACACTTTTAAAAAAGTTCAACGCCAAAACTTGGGCAACAAAATATGATTCACACTTACATTTTAACTTGTAGAGTTTCCTGACACAAAGAAAGAAAATTGGATTGAAAAGCCTATTTGACTATTCGAAAAATTAATGTCAGCAAATCTGCTTCTAAATATTGCTCTATTGAAAACGTTGAAATAAGGGCGGTTTTGAGCTCTTGTTTTTTTTTTGATTTATATGTTCCACTGAGCATTTCTTGCTTATTCGGCACTTTTCCGTTTGTTAACTTTGTAGATTTTGCCGTTTTGCACAAGAGTGCAGCTGTTTCCCCTCAATTGGGCCACACATTTTGTCTACTTTATGGGCAGCTGTTTTAATTCTCTTTACAGGCAATTCATTAGTCTTTTTTGCGCGTATTTGTCAGGCTTTTTCGTCTTTTTTTTGTCGTATTTGTCAGGTTTTTTTCGTCTTTTTTTCGTCATATTTGTCAGGAAAAAACCTAGGAGTTTTCATTGTATTAATGGAAATCATTTTTTGTGTGGGACTTAATTGAAAAAAGTGAGATTTTGTGGGTAATATACTGTTACAGAAATTTGTGAATAATTATAGAAATGAGGAAGAAACGCTTGAAACGTAGGAAAATTGCTTTTAAGATAGGATAAAATGCTTGAAGACAGAAAAAATGCTTTTAAGGTAGGAAAAAATGCTGGAAGAGTAAGAGAAAATTGCTTTTAAGGTAAGAATGCTTGAAGAGCAAGAAAAAAATGCTTTTAAGGTCGGAAAAAATGCTTGAAGAGTAAGAAAAATGCTTGAAAAGTAGGAAAAAAGCGTGAAAAGTAGGAAAAAAGCTTGAAAAGTAGGAAAATCCCGTTTATCCCGTTTATCCCGTTTACTGCTTGAAGGAAAATCCCGTTTATCCCAAGGGGAATAAACGGGACTCTTTTTGGAGGGGATAATCCCCCTGACCAACCCTGATTAAGTCCCACACAAAAAATGATTTCCATTAATACAATGAAAACTCCTAGGTTTTTAGCTTTTATTTGTTTGTGTTTCCGAAGTCAAAACGCAGCTTTGCAGATGCAATCTGATATAGGCTGTCTGCTCTGTAGGAATATTGCAGGGTTAGTTGGGGGACTTTCTCATCCATAAAGCGTCCCGTTTATTGGGATTAACGGGATTTTCCTCCAGGGAATAACGGGGATAAAGGGGATAAAGGGGATTTCCCTCCTTTATCAAACAAATTCCCCTTATTTCTAGAAATTACTTCATTTTTGTGTCTCTGTATTACATTCACTGAGCATGAAGTTTTCTTACCTCAATATCTTCAACTGTGGAAGACTTCAATTTCATCACCACTCGACAAGTATTGTCAATTGTAACATGTTTTTTGAGTTTGATAATATATAACAATTATTTCTGTTATATATTTGTTAAATATTGTAAATATATTTTATTGATATTTATATTAAGCCTTTAGTGTTTGATCGGCCATTTTCAGGGATGCCAAAAAGTATTCAAACATGTCAAAATCGGAACAAAATTTGCTTTATTTCGTTTATCCACCGGTTCATCCCGTTTATCCTCCCATTTATCCCGTTTATCCCCCCATTTATCCCGTTTATCCCCCCATTTATCCCGTTTATCCCGTTTATCCCCCCATTTATCCCGTTTATCCCGTTTATCCCCCAATTTATCCCGTTTATCCCCGGGTAAAGGGGTTAAATCGAAAAAGTTGATCCCCCGACCAACCCTGAGTGAAGGGGATCAAAACTGAAAGCAAAGGGCTGGTTGGGAGTGTCATTTCTCTCCCTTGAACTCTACCAGACGTTACTAGAGCGTCTCTACCAGAAGCATGGAAGACTAAACAAGAACCACTGAAATTCACAGGACTGGGAGGCTAATGAGGGAAATCATGATTTCAAGTAGGAACAGTTCAATTACGTTCTACTGCAAATGAGATTTTGCATATGTTGATAAGAATACGTATTTCAATTTTCAGCTCAATCGAACTTCGGAGTTAAAAGTTATGCTCTCTCAAAGTTCAGTGCAAATCCCACCGAGAAGGAATGAACTAGCCCTTTTCTGGTAATTGGTTTACCACAAAGGGCGAATTCGTTCAGTCTATGCTCTCTTCAGTACATAAGTTTGAGAAGACATAACTTTTCACTCCGCCATTCGATTGAGCTGAAAATTGAAACACGTCGTCTACTGAATAAAAGCAAAGTCTCGTTTGCAGAAGAACGCAATGGGGTATTCGTGAAGGAGACAGCTGCTGAAGTTGCCTAAAATCGATTGTAGACGGCGCCACATTTGACTAGGCGAGAATAAAATTTTGCTACGGAAGTGCTGCTACCTTGACAGTCCTTTTTAGACACTATTTCATCAGTTTTTCAAGGATTAATTGATCTAAAAATAAAAGAAAATAAGTTTACCTCATGATTTTGTCACATTTTTAACCAAACGCGGGGACAATTCTTTTAAAAAGCGAGTTTCAAGTGTACATATAATGTTGCGTAAGTTTGGAAATATCCTTAGTGCGACACTTCCGGCTCGGCAACATCAATTTGATGAATATTTGTTGTTGCATCGTTGTTTGCCGTTGTTTGCGGTCAAAAAATGACAAATTTGCAGGTAACTGACATGACACCTAGCTTTTACAAAATATGCAAAACTTATTTACGTTGGAGTTGCGTGAATGAAGAATATTATTGCGAACTAGTAGGGAACTAAAATAGACTAGAATCAAAGCTTCTTACTTCAGATTGTACTTTTTCCACAACTTGTAAGAGCCCAGGCGGAAAGGTCCCACTGCCGATAATTGTTGGCTGAGAAATTGAATGATGAGCTTCGAAGTCGTCGTGCTTGGGGTCATTGAAACTAACATGGATCTGATCAAACCACCCTTCCCAGCCAGCCCTACAACAATTCCAATCATTTTTGGTCGATTTTGGGGTTTAAAACCATATCAGAGTCTCAGGGACGAATTTGGTCCTGACCAGACAGGAAAAAATCCGTGCATGCGTCGTTTCTGCCTTGCTTGATTTAAGACATAATTTTCAAACTCACGCAACATTATATGTGCACTTGAAACTCGGTTTTCGAAAGAAATGTCCAGGTGTATGGATAAAAATGTGACAAAATCATGAATTAAAGTTATTTTCCATTATTTTTAGATCAATAAATCCTTGAAAAACTGATGAAATAGTGTCAAGGTAGCAGTACTTCCGTAGCAAAATTTTATTCTCGCCTAGTCAAATGTGGCGCCGTCTACAATCGATTTTAGGTAACTTCAGCAGCAGTCTCCTTCACGAATACCCCATTGAATTAGATCTTCTGGAAATCATAATTCTCATCGTTAGCCTCCCACTCCAGTTTTCAATGCTTCTTGGAAACACGGCATTTACTGGGAAAAAAATTTTCTTCTTAATTTTATTGACGTGAATTGACATTTCTAACGTCCATGTAATGTGAAATTTATGGGTAAATGACATTCATCCACACATTTGTCCAGACCAACCAAGCAATCTTTTCTGAAAATGGTGTTCCTCTCTTTAAGTTCTCCGTCATTTTGTACTTGTATTTTTATTTCAGAAAAATATTTTGTTCATTTGGTAACATAGGGCAAATTGAAGTGTGTGGCAAGTGGCAGCAAAAGCGTCGACAATTCTCTCGGCTAACTCCCACCGTGCATCCAACCTGAAAGAGACGCAACTCTAAATAACTCAAGCAAATGAGTCAAATTCGTAACAAAATGTCTCAATTGATTTAGCCAAACCATTATAACATTACTTGAAGTGGTCAATACTACATATTTTGCACATTTCCCCAAATCGCGGCAAGTTTTGTCTCTTTGCAAGTGCATGCACAGTGCGAGCTGGTCGGGACACTTATCGACGCTCAAGCTCCATGAAACGGCACAACAAAGCCATACTTCAATTGCCCTATTGGCAAATAATGATATGATATCTTAATTTTTACACCTATGTAATGAATGGATATTTCTCAGGTCCTGGATAAGCTCAAGAATCTTACAGCTCAAGACCTGGAGTGAATGCTAGTACCAACAGACCCAGTCTATCTTCTTTTACATTTTATGCCTATCTTTAAAGGATTTGGGGGTTCTTTTTCATTTCTTTCTGTGCCATTTATTCAAACTTAAAAAGCTGTATACTTGCAAAACACAAAAATTGCTTCTGTTTTTCACAACAATGTTAAAAATCCATAAATCTGAAAGCTTCCCATATCCTTTTTGAAGGTCTGAAATTGATCACTCTTTTTTTTCAATCACGATTTTTTCAAAAATGACGGGTATGATATTATTGAACAGTTTGTGATGTTTATGTAACGGATTCAAACCTTAAATAGTTGAAGAAATTGGTGTTCAATGTATCCATTTTGTCCATTCTTGAATATTCTTTGATATATCAGTGCTCAGCTTTGCTGAGCGTTTGCTCAAATGCAAAGACTTCCATGTCATTTTTTAATGTAAGAGTTTCATAATGAAGATATTTGGCCAAGGTGTACAATTTAAATTTGCCCAAAAAACTATATTAATTAATGGTTTTAGTGTTTTTGAGGGATTTATTCTAGCACCACAAAAATACGTTTTTTTATTTAAAAAAATCCTTTGCAATGTCAAAGCCCTCAAAGTGGGATAATGTTCAGAGATTTTGATAAATTCGGTTGTTATTTCATATCCGATTTTAGTCCATTTTGAACAGAGTTCGTCCAGAAATTGTAAATTTGAAAATGAATCTGTCAGACATGTTTAACTTCATTTTTTGATTAACGCAATACAAAGTGTATTCTAAATATTTTTTTTTGTTTTTGTTGTTACGGATTTTTTATTACCGCTACAAGGAATGTGATTCCCTGTAAACAACTAAATCATTAATATAGTTTAACCAATGAACATTAATACGAAATGTGATCCACCAACGAGTTAGTATTGGCAGGGAGAACTTAAATAGGTCACACAGAAAAAAACGTCGCGTTAAATAGGTCACAGGAAATATGTCACCGTAAAAAGGTCAGGAGGTAAAACGGTCACTGTAAAAAGGTCACGAGGTAAAAAGGTGATGGTAAAAGGTCACAGTGAAAAGGTCATGGTAAAATTCACAGTAAAAAGGTCATGGTAAAAGGTCACAGTGAAAAAGTCATGGTAAAATGTTACAGTGAAAAGGTCATGGTAAAAGGTTACAGTGAAAAGGTCATGGTAAAAGGTCACAGTAATAAGGTCACAGATCCCGGCAGTTCCAAAGGCAGCCAAAGGAGTGACCCCAAGGGCCCTGGTATGTTCCCTGGTTGAGTATTGTCCCATGGGATCCAATATTAACGAAGTGGAACATGATTATCCTAATCCTTATAAGGTCTCATATGCATAGTCGATACAATCTAACTCCCAACAGATTTTTGAATAATGGTCTGAACCTGCCTCGGATCCATTGGACCACAGAGGGTGTCCTTGCCCCTCTAAAGTCAAAATTACTCTTATTAGTAAAAGTATCCCTTGGGCCTTGAGGTTGCGTGATCCCAAAAAACACTTTGCGCAACTTTGTTTTATATATAGCTAGAGCATCTCCCTTATCCATGATTACTGTGTAGTACTTATGTGTTTCGAACCAGGAGTGCTGCCAGTTTTGACTTAGAAGTTTATCGCTGTTAAAAAGGGCATGTTGTATTGAACTTTTGAATAGACCTAAACAGCGACCAATTTGGCAACACTCGAAAACTAGTTCGATTTCGAGTTCCATCAGTAGTTACAAAAATGGATTTCGAGTTGGCAGTGCTGCCATATTTTATGGCAGATAAGGTCTATTGTTGGTTGAAAAGTATAGTTGTGGTCAGATTTTTGACCCTAAAAACCAAAATGGCAAAACTCTGCCAAAAATCCAACTCTAAACACATAAGTACTGTGTAGATCATTGAACATTCCAACGTTCTAGCGAGACGATCCGAGTTTGTGCCTCGCTGAGGGTGCGTTTTCAAAACTGACGTTCAGCCCGGAAATGGGAAGAAGCTTTGCAATGTTATTTTAGACTAAAAAAGTAAAGTTAGGTTAGGTAGGGTTATTAACGTTATTTTAGACTAAGTAAAGTTAAGTTAGGGTAGGTTAGGTAAGGTTAGGTTAGGTTTGGTTTGGATTAAGTTTAAATTTTGATTTTAAGGTGTTTTTAATCTTTAACATTTAAAAAATAAAAAAGTATATTAGGAGTAGAAATGGAGTGATGGAACCTAAAACACTTTCCTTTTTTGTCAATATCTATGACGATAAGAATCTTATCTTGGACCATTCACGCAACCTCTGAGATCGCAGGGTAGGTTAACAAGTAAGACAAAATTACACCCTTCTTTGTAGAAATGCAAATGGGCTTCTAAGATAGTCCGAGTGGAACATACTAATACTCATGGAAAAGGTACCTTTTTGCCTTGACCTTTTTACCGTGTGACCCTTTTACCATGACAGTTTTACCTTGTGACCTTTTTTACCGTGACTGTTTTACCCTATTACCTTTTTAGTGTGACATTTTTTCCTCGTGACCTCGCAACCTAAAACGAGCCTTGAGCAACACCTGACTTGACACATGTTTTCTAAAAATCTTACTTTCAGTGATTTTATATATTATCTTGAGCAATTTTGACGCGAACTTCAAAACTCAAAATTTTAAAGTCTGTGGATCCAGAGTTTGAATATATTTGAGTCAACAAAATCAAAGAACGCAGTTTCAATTTTTTGAGTGACATCAAGATTAGTCTCAACCGTGGAGAGAGGAAAAACAAGGCTTACATTTTACAGTAACCCGGAGAGGGTCATGTTCTCTTTGGTTTACTACAATTTCATTTGGAGCAAATTGCAGAGCTCTTTCTTCAAAAAACACGAAGACCTAAAATATAAAAAATGCAGACCGAAAAACAAAACACCAACTAATTTTGTTGGAGTTATCTTGTTGAAGAAAACTTTTTTGGCCATTTTCAGGTGTTACAGAAAACTTTTTTTGGCCATTTTCAGGTGTTCAAGAAAACTTTTTTTTGGCCATTTTTGGGTGTTCAAGAAAACTTTTTTGGCCATTTTCAGGTGTTAAAGAAAACTTTTGTGGCTAATTTTAAGTTTTAAAGAAAACTTTTTTGCCATTTTCCGGTATTAAAGAAAACTTTTTTTGGCCATTTTTACGTGTTAAACAAAACTTTTTTGGCCAATTTTAGGTGTTAAAGAAAACTTTTTGGCCCCTTCCTTTATTTAAGAAAAATTTATTGGCCCTTTTATTTGAAAAAGAAAACTGTTTTGGCCATTTTCCGCTATTAAAGAATACTTTTTTGGCCCTCTTATTTGAAAAAGAAAACTTTTTTGGCCATTTTCAGGTGTTAAAGAAAACTTTTTTGGATATTTTCTTTGTTAAAGCAAACTCTTTTGGATCATTCCTTTGTTAAAGAAATATTTTTGGCCTTTTCTTTTTTTTAAGAAAACTTTTTTGGTCCTTTCTTTTGCAAAAGAAAACTGTTTTGGCCCTTTCCTTTGTTAAAGAAAACTTTTTTGGCCCTTTCCTTTGTTCATGAAAACTTTTTTGGCCCTTTCTTTCGTTAAAGACAACTTTTTTTGGCCATTTTCAGGTGTTAAATAAAGCTTTTTTGGCCCTTTCCTTTGTTAATGAAAACTTTTTTGGCCCTTTCTTTTGTTAAAGAAAACATTTTTGGCTATTTTCAGGTGTAGCAAATTTTTTAAAAGGGACATTCTACCGGCAAAAAACGCGTCATTTTTTTCAATTTCTGACACGGTGCAAAGTTGGTAAATCACGAGTGAAAATGTCAAGGATAGATTTCTCTTTTCTGCATTGTATGCTCCCCCCTGTAAGTTATAAAGCACTTCAAATTTTCATGGTTTGATTGTCCATTTCAGCTACCTCAAGCCAAACCAAGCATCAATCAGTTTCAAGACAGAAAACTCAGAGAACCTTTAGTTGGTACCAGGGTTGTCCCTCTGATCTGTAAATTAGTAAGCAATAACTGGTATTCTGTTTAAGATTTACCAAGACCGTTATAAGTGTCTATTTAAAGAATACTTAATCAAACTTAAGTGCAAGCCACCTTTTTATTCCTTTTTATGGGAGTCAGCAAATTGAGATTTTGCAGGCATCTAATATTGTTGATACAATATATCTAATAGTGGGTGAATCTGCTTGATACAGCGTGCAAGCTTTCAACCACAACTGAAAATTGTTTTTTGGCTCAAACCTTTCTTAGAGCTGCTGCTTGTTCCCATCACTTTCAAAGCAGGGGTAGGCAACCGGTGGGCCGCGGCCTACATGTGGGCCCAAAGATGGTCTTTGCTGGGCCCAGGAGCAATGGGGAAAGTGTAAAATAGTGGGCCCGCGAGACATCCATAGTTTTGTGATCTTAAATTTGTAGGCCCCAAACGTCTGTTTGGTGGGCCCCTGACAACATGTAATCAAATTTGGTGGGCCTTGACCCAAATGTGGTTGCTGACCCCTGTCTTAGAGCAAATCATTTGGGTTGCCCAACTACAAAGCCAAATACTGACTTAGTCGAAGCCGTTGTGAAGGCTGGAATTTCTAGCTTTTTCCGGACGCAATCTAACTGGAAGCAGACTGTTGCTTGTGGATTAGTTTTTTTGGTCATGGAAGTGTTTCTTGCTCACGAATAATTGATCATATTTCATGATTTGGGTTGTGAACAAAGTGTCCATATCCTATCCCATTCAATCCAGTTCATATTTCTTCGTTATTTACTCAACGCTCGTTCCCATTAATACAACACTGATTCTTCGTGGACAATTGCCTTTTTGAGATCTGTATTATAGTTGCTGTAGCAGGACACATACTCCACGCGACATACCACATCATACAAGGCTGATCAATCTTTAGTTATTAAAAATATCTCATACGCATTATTTTCTGACAAGGTGCAATCAAAATTAGCGAACCACAATGTGATCAATGGTTGCGTCCATTTTTGTTCTAGACGGCCATGTCTCTCGACTTGAGCTGAGTTCGGCCTTGATGATCCACGTACGACAAGTAGATTTGAGTTTGACCTTCAATGGATGACGTGGTTGGCGCTGCTGGATCTGAAATAAAAACCAATCTAATTAAGCATTTTTTCTTGTGAGACCCTGACGTCACCACCAGAAACCAAAAAGGTGCTCGTTTTTCCTTCCAAGGGATTCAATAATCCGTCATAAATATCTCCTAATGTATGGTTTGTGCTGACCTCATCCATTTCCAATCACCTTGTATTCAGAATGAAGGAAAGCTAAACCTTCGTCACTCTTTTACGAAGTGATGAAATGCAAGCTTGGGTTTATCCTTCCTTTGGTACAGAACTTATTCAAGAACTGAATATCTAGCAGGAGTCTACAGTCTTAAAGGGTATGGATGGACGTCCTCACCGTAAATTGAGCTGGAGTAAGTTGTGGAGGATGGTGAGGTTGGCACGCTACTTTGACTTGTCAGCCTCGAATCGGTTGGACTTCGCCGTAACGAAGAATTATGAGAAGACAAGTACGTTTGGTTCAACGAGCATGGTCCCATGCCTCCAGTGGAATCTGGAATAGGCATCATGGGCTTTGAAATGCAATGCAATGCAAGAGATGGTCCAAGTTTACTGCTATTGTTTGTTGTCTAGTGCAATTTTTCCTTGTCATCGTTGCCGCCGTAGCAATAAATGACGTCATTGGATTGAGTTCCATTGAATAGTATCTTTTTGCCTTGGATCAAGTTCCAACTACGTAGGTATAATTGGTACATTCAGAGTGTGCGGAAAGAAAGACTAGAGACTTAAAACTAGACTTACTGTGGTTGTCTAAGACTTTGAAGTGTTGTTGCATTATGGTTCTCTTCTTGTAGATAAGAGCGATAATTGCACTGAGAACACACACCATGAGCAGACCCAGGACTATCAACCCATGTTGAACGGTGAGGCCTCCATGAGACGGCGTTGATGGAGCAGAGGACGAGGAAGATGAAGAAGTTGACATTGGATGCTGATCAGGCTCTCTGAAAAGAAATCGGAAGACAAAAAAGATAGAGAGAGATTTACCCAATGGATACACGGCGCAGGAACTTACCCTTCTTCATCTTTGGAATGATCTCTGAACAAGAGCGAATGGATGAGACCAAATTCGTCTGCGGTTTGACGTTTTAGAGTGATATCATTGGGTTGCTGAACAATAGCACCAAATACTGACACGATCGAGGCCGTTGTGGAGGCTGGAATTTCTGGCTTTTTCTCATGGTAAACCGACTTTGGAAGTGACTCTGTTGCTTGTGGGTGAGATGTGGCATAGAAGCGTTTCTTGCCCACCAATAATTGATCATCTTCGATGACATTGGTTGGGACTGGATGATCCATCCAATCGGGTTCACTTTCCCTCGTGATTTCTTCGGTGCTCGTTGGCATTGGTTCAACGCTTGTCTGTGTGGACATTTGCTCTTTTAAAAGCTCATCTTCTAAAAAGAGTTCTCGCTCGATGAGTTGAAGATCTGAATGAAGGTCGCTCTTGCGTTCCATTGTGGTTGGGTCCTCTTTATACTTGATTCGTCCCATCACAGAAGTCTCAAGATCATCTGACTGAGGCTGACGAGGTAAAATATTCACCTGTTTCCGGAACTCTTCCATGAATTCGAACTTGCGCTTGGACGCATTCTTGATTTTCTCCTTGACCAGTTCTGTCGGAGATTTTAAGGAGTTCAAAGACTTTTTGACCATCTTGGGAGGTGGACAAATTGCATCTGCAAAATTGGAACAAGGCACAACGGGAAGGGTTCCAGGGCACTGTGAACATTCCCTACAGGTATTTAAGTCCCAACTCCAGAATTGTTCATCGGGGCATCGACTTGCCGCCACCCCACGACTTGGAACTCGCAATGAGGAACTCAGGTCCAGAATTTGGAACAAAATCAGCCCTGGCAGCAACACGACCATTGTTAGTCCAAATCTTTTTGGGAACTGGTCTTCGAAACTGGTTCAAACAATTTCACCACCGGTCATAATATTACTCGTACCTCCACTCGAGGAGTTATGAATCATGACGAGCGTGATTTGTTATTCAGGGAAGCCCACCAGCACCTTCTTTCACTGGCTCAATGACTAATCTCAATCACTTATTTTTGTTTGCCCAGAAGTCTCATTAGAGTTCCAATTGCTTTCTGCATGTCCATGATATTACTGAATGAGTGCTTCCTACTCGATCGAAGTCAATCCTCAGACTGATCCTCTTGCCTTTCTTCACCGACAAGTAATACTACCTAGTCTAAAGGGATACTACTAAAAAAAAGGCCGATCCACGCTCACTTTGTACTCGTACGTACGTAGTAGATTCTTCAAGCATCTTCTCATTCGTAGTTGTTGTAGTTGTTGGCGGAATAGTAGTCGTAGTCGTGATGGTGGTGGTGATGGTGGTGTGGACTACTAGTTTGAGCAGTAGTTGTTGTTGTAGTAGTAGAAGTACAGTAGCCTGTGGTCGTGTGTGGTAAGTACTCTTCCGCCTCTGCCTCCCACTCCTCGCAGTTCCTTCATCTCAAACGGCCTCCTTCTCTGTCCTCCGAGGATTTTGAGGTCCCGCGTTCCAAAGGCTTGAATGAGATCTCGAGTGACGTCATCAGCTTTTGGCGCGGATTCCTTGTCCTTTTTTCTGACTTTCTTGCGGATAACACAGACCGAAAGGCACACCAGGCAGGGGGCAAAGAGATGCTTTTTTTCTACACGAAGTCATGTTGTTATCTCCATCTCCATGCCCTAGAAACAGTCAGCCTCTATCGCAGTTTTTGGCCCGGTTCTAAGTTCTTGCTATCCCAATGAAAAGTCTTGGAGTCCTTTACAGACTGTTCTATTTAACAAAAGTACTTAGATTTCTAGATAATCTATGGCTTCCAACCAGATTTCATTTAAGATACACCAGCTTTTGTCAAGGAGAAACATTACACTCTTTTTGCCTTGAACCCGTTTTATGTTGTTTTCAAGCTATAATGAAATCAACAATGCCCTGGCTGTTTCAGGCTCTATGTGGTTTGATCACATTTCCTTTCCGTTATCCTATGAAACAGACCCTAAAGTAAGGTTAAAATTGGACAATAGCGGAGAAAGAGAGTCTACAACTATTAGTATTAGACCACTACGTACAAAAGAGAAGAAGGTCCCTGAGGTAGAGCACTGTGTGGTGTGTACGTGCACCTCACAAAGTAAGGCCCGTGTCATGGAGTACCAATGTTGGCCGAGGAAAGCCTTCTAGGCCCCAGGGCTAAAAATAGATCGAGATCTGTCATGACAAGATCTGTTGCGAAAGCAGAATTGTGAGTGTGTGATTTCTTGTTCTCTTTCCCACAGCCAACCAACAAAACCAATGCCTGGTCCCCTAGCCTGGGTTGGTTCATAGTTTTCTTTAGATTGGCCATAGTAGAGGACTCCAGCTGGGGCTTGCTAAGGCAAATGTCAAACGTCAGTTTTTTTAGACTAGCGAGGTACAACGATTTGAATATGTTGTAGATGAAATTTCTTTTCATTGGAGTATCTTAAATAAAATCTTCAAAATGGACAAGCAAAATCAGTCGGGCTTTTTCATTAATGAACGTAGAGCTTTGCATCGGATTCGACTTTTCGGATCCTACTGGATCCGAATCTGATCGGATTCCGATTCATTTGGATTTGGGCAAGAACTTTGGGATTCGGATTCGTTCGGATTGGTCAAAAGCTGTCGTATTTGGATTCGTTCGCAGAATCCAAGAAAAAATAAAAATAAAATAGGCATAGGCAGAAAATATTCGTATTCGTTCGGATTCGACAATAGATTTTCAGATTCGGATTCGTTCGGATTGAGCGACTAATTTTCGGATTCGGATTCGTTCGGATTGAGCGACTAATTTTCGGATTCGGATTCGTTTTTGATTGGGCAACAAATTTTCGGATTCGGATTCAGGCGGACTGATTGTAAGCTGTCGAATTCGGATTGTGAAAATCAAGTTTGGATTGGATTTGGAGGACCTGTCTGATGCAATGCACAGCTCTAGTGAGTAGTATATTGGTTCAGAGTACTTCAGTGTTTTTACGCTTCAGAACATTAAGTGCAACGCAAAAACAATAATGACATTAAGCAAAATACGACTTTATTTCGCCTTTGTCAATTAAATGTTCAAGGACAAAATGTTTTCTTCAAATAAATGGTTTGTAATGCTGCTGATGTTGGAATCTTCCCCTCTAGTGATTTCTCTGTTTGAAGGAAAAAAGCGCACTCGACGGATCAATGAAGTTTCTAAAGCTTTTCCATGAATGCTTGGTGCTCTTGATCAGATTTAAAGAAAGAACAACTTGTACGTTCCCGACCATGCGAGGAAATAGACCAGTTCCAAAAATAGAGTGGTCGATCATAGCGCTCCACGACCAAGAATGTCTGGAACGGTCGAGTTCCTTGAGAACTTCTGAAATATGACTCACATGCGGACCAAGAAAGGACGACATGAATCTGCCATGAATAATGTAAGACCATTGTCTTGAGTGGGCGTGATTTAAATCAAAGCATCTGCAAAAGGCGCAGAAGCAAGGCGCAAGGCGATGACTGTTTTTCCAAACTATCTTTCCTAGAAAGCAATATGATAACAGACAGATCATGTTGCTTGTCACACTAAGAACTCTTGTTCTCAAAACTGGCCAAATTTTCGTCGCACAACTAATCGCCTCCGAAAAATGAAGTACAATGTGACATATGAACAGAACTCCAAGGCGAAAACACCCTAAATATTTGCCAAGTTCATCGCTCTTCGTTCCACACGTGGATTGAACCATCTGAGCGCTTGTCGGGACAAACGTCTTGAATATGCTCACCACTTGAGGACAAATTGATAACAGAACTCAGGGCTCTGTGATATGCATTGCTCTCTCGAGAATCACCCTCTAGTATTAGAATATGAAGATTCAGCAAAGGAAATCCGTTCCAAGTCCAATATCTCGAGCTAGTGATTCTCCGCAATTCAAGTTTCCCCATATTTATTCCGAAGCCTTTGATGACACAATCATCAATAACAACAACCATCCGCGTGAAAATGGCGGTGATGGTGATATTGCCAATGGAAATGCGTCTAATGGGGGTAAGTTCCAAACTTGGCTCTCTTGAGATTCGATCCGAACCAAATCAAGATTGATTGAGGTGCAATTACCCTTCCCAATGGCGACATTGGAGGCATTGGGGTGGAAGGAAGTTGTCTGTTTTGTTCCAAGTAGCAAATTGGATGGAGATTGTTCAAATAATCCTTGACAACAACCCAGTTTGGAATGGTACAAACAAACACTTAAACCAATGAAAAACATTCTCAACCTCCATGTTAATCCAAGATCTCGAAACTTTTCCCATGTTTCGACCTTTTCAAGTACTACAAGTGAAATTTGGATGAATTTAAGAGATATCCCTAGAAAGTGAAGGAACTTAGCCCTTTGAAGAGTTTTCCGACCAGACTTAGATCCGGTATTGCACTGTTCCAAATGTCACTTTGTGGTTTATGCTCTCTCTCACGAGAATACTGAACTTGGCTGTATTTCCTTAACTTTTTGACAGGCTTTGAGCATGGTTGTTCCGGGTTCCAAGGCTCGCCCACGCCCTTACAGGGCCCTTTTGGCTGTTCCGAGGACGTGGCCTTGGACAATGAGGTAATTTTGGGCTTCCAACCTTTTGGACATTGGAGCGACCCCTCCTCCCTCGGATCAGCAACACCCTTATCATCACACTTTATCTGCCCAAACGAGTTGTTGGCTAGCCAAAATGATTCATTATTGGAGGAGAGTGAATGCAGTGGACTGCCAAAAGCCACCCAACCATCCCTTAAGCGTACCAATTCAGAGGTAAGGCGAGTCAGAGCAAGAACTGAAGTGCCTAATCAAGTGTCTAGGCCAGTGGTAGGCAACCGGTGGCCCACATTTAGGTCCAAGAGTGGTCTTTGGTGGGCCCAGAAGCAATGGGGAAAGTCCAAAGTCGTGGGCCCGCGAGACATCTATAGTACTGTACTAGTGGGCCCAAAGCTCTTTGATCGTGAATTAGTTGGCCCCTGAACCTACTAACGTCTGTTTGGTGGGCCCCTGACAACATGGTATCAAATTTTTGGGCCTTGACCCAAAAGTGGTTGCCGACCCCTGGTCTAACCCTTCTGCTCTCTCAAAACGAAATATAGTTAAGAACTGAAATAGCTTAGGTAAATATGGTGTGATGAAGTTTAGCTTCAACATATGTAAACAGGGGACCCATAAAAAATGTATGATCTGAAATTTGTTCCCTTTTTGCAGTCTTCATCGCATGAAGTAGGAGCAAAAATTTGTTGGAAGCGAAGTGAAATCACTAGTCATAGATCTCAACGATATCACACATACAGTCAAAGCTTGCTATAATAATAATGTACATCAGCAGCATTTCTCCTACCAAGTCAAGTACTAAATTTGTTGTTGGTCACCCAAAGATATTCATGTTTTGAGAGTTTCTTCACTCTACGTAGCATTGATTGTAACTCTCGAAAGGGAATATCCTACACAAAATATTACTTTTCATCCATGATTGAAAGTTTGAAGTCGCCAGTTTTTTTTTCTTGTGCTCCCTGTACAACAAAGAAAAAGAGGATCCATTTGTCTCACCCGCAGACGTCCAAAAACAACTATTGCGAAACAGAAAGTACTATCCAATGTGTTAAATTGCGGTTTTTTCCTGAAGTTCCCTAGTTCTAGAAGAGCGATCAGTTGTGAATGCTTTCCTCGTGTGGTTCTTTTCCATCTCTTTTCCTCTCTTTTGCTTTCTTTCCTTCCTCCCACGCAAGTGAAATTGCCCATGTCCTTTCAACTGGTTCATTGCTTCCCCGAGTGCTTCATAAGTTTTCAACGAAATCCCCGGGAGTATGCAGTACATACACATGCGAAAGCGTGCACTTTGGGCCCTGAATAAGTGGATTGAGGCATCTTGAAAGAAACGAAGGCGGAATGGGATGTTGTGTGCCGAGTTCCAATTGGAACAAAACAAAGCGGACATCTCCGTTGATGGAAGAGCGTGAAAGGGGCAAGAAGTATCATGTTGTCAGGTCCAGACTTTCTAGTGCAGTTCTTTGATCTCTTGGAAATGTCATAAAAGGGTTAGATACGTATGAGTGAATACGTCAATGACTGTCAGGCTTATTAGATTACAAACCCGACTCAAGCCTTCAAATCAATGACTGGAAGCTGGTTATTGTATTCTTAGAACTGAAAATCTGCTCTTGATGGAATCACATCCTGATTTAACAGAAACTCTTTAATTACTACCTAGAACCATCCATTCATCCGCTTTAGAACACGGTTGTCAACCCACGCGATCAAGGTTTCTATTCATAAAAATGGTAATAAACTTCTCGATTTTGGATAGCGAAAAATCTTGCTCGTTTTTCTTCTTCTTCTTGTTCGCAAAAATGCGCTGCAAACTCATGAATTATTCAGTAGAACCGTCAAGAAATTGTAAGTCTCACCCCCAATGGTTTCCCACACGTCATTCCCACTCGTCCCAAGAAGAGTACGTACATTGCTTCAAAACATTTCCTCGTCAGCTGAAGAAAAATACCGCTAGATTGTGCTCGTAGGTAGTAGGTTGTGATTGGTGCCCTTGCGGTTTCGTTTGTCCTGGTTCTAAATATAGAAATTCAATTCGGTTGCCCTGTAATCAATTTCATTCACCCAATCCGAGTGGCAAGAGCTGCAAAACGAGAGGGAAACCAGACTCGAGACATCACAAAAAGCATTCATGGAGATCACAAAAGCAACGAGATTAGTTGGTATGTTCTCTGGCCTTAGTATATTGTAATTGTATTATCTTGACATGCTTTGTTTTGTTTCGTGATTGAAGTTATTGTTTCATAAACTTCATGAAGTTTTGTGTGCTAATCATTTATCCTTCATGATGGAATTAAATGAGTGAAATATGTACCCTGTCATACGCTTGTTTAATTCCCAAGGCAAATAACAGTACAAAGGTGCCGGTGACATCACAATGGGGTGATCGAGTAGCACTCAATTTGGGCAGGGAAATCCGCTTGTGAAACGCTTTATTATTACTGCTATGGCTTTGATTCGAGTGGCAATCGCTGGAGAAAATTGGATCTCGATGGTTTTTCTTGGAAAACCTGGCTCCATTCGTTTAATAGATATTGTATCACTACTCGTTTTTGTTGCCATTGGTTTTTCAATCTCATCCATGTTCGAAGCTAGATAGAGGAAAGAGAGGGCCAGGCTTAGGAAAACAATCGTGGGCGTTGAGGGTCAACTCAACAGAGATCTTGAGGTCAGACAATGGCTGATACACTAGGTTGGCTATCGGAGACCCCAAGTGTTATTGTTGAGTCGACCAATCGAGGGTCTGGGAACTGTCCATCTCTAATTCACTCCCTGCATACGGACATACACTAGTCTACAACAACGAGGGTCAATTTGAGAGAGAGAGAGTGCCGGGAGCCAAATCAGAATCAGGTGGGAAGAAGTTCCCTTGTTTGGCTGGATGGAAGTTGAGGATCAACACAACAATCCCTTCGAACATCGCTCAGCTCGCTCAAATCGGGGTGAACCGAGGCAATCACGCAGAAATTGCGTCGCGACTCGCTACGTACATTGCTATTCATGAATCATGTTCCTCGCAGAGAGGCCACGAAATAGCTCTGGGAATTCGGGACAGGTGATTCGGTTGTCTGCTCATCAGTAGAGGGATAAATGAGAGGGAGAGCTGAGGAGGCTCTAATTCCTGTCTCTAAGGCAAATGGGCTCCTTTCTTTTCTCTTGGTGATGACTTTTAAGACCCCCTCGTTGGTAGCTCCTGGAACAACGCTATTCCGTGTAAAAGGAGACTCTTGAGGGCATATTTGACCTCTGCATGTCCGTCTCTATGTATGTTTATAAAGTGTCGGCCTCAGTTTCGCCCGTTCCCCCTCATGTGAGCGGTCTCATGCGTTCCATTTTGGCTCCCAAACGTCAGAGAAAATGGAAGGCCAAGCCAAGCAAGCCTCTTTGAGTCGTTCGAGAATCCCAGACCTGAATTGGGGGAACTCGAAAGGCGAAGGGAGGGAAGAAGGAAGGAAGGAAGGCCAGTGTTTGTCAGCTGACAAAGAGAGGAAACATGAGAGTATCCGGAGGGCTGGGCCCATTTTGAGGTCCATGTGGGGCGCAACGAGGCCAACTTGAGTGAGTTGGGAATAGAGCCGTTTCATGAATGAATCGTGACGTCAAATTCGGCCCATCCCAGGATAACAGAACGGGAGGGAGAAAGGAGGGATTGGCCTAAAAGGAGAATTCAACAAAGGAGAATAAAGGCCATCCAACCTTTGAGAATTCAGAGAGTAGAAAAACGAGAATAATGTGTCTGCTCATGTTTTACGAACATTTGGACTGTTATTTATTGTGCCGGCAAACTGTTTTTATTCCCCTGTACTCGTCGAAACGGAAAATGAGCAAAGACAGACCTCGAGGCCCTATATGCTCAAGCGAGTTGACCTTTTATTGCCAGCTACAATCATTTAAAGTGCAAGACAAAGCAATTTCAGGCGCATTGCATAAATATCACGCCATTTCTTTATAACAGGGTGGCAACATTAGGAGCGGCTTTGATTCGGAACTCATTCAATCTTTATGAAGGATAAAATGTGAGCACTTTAGATATATCTATTCCCTTACAAACACTTGCGCAGGTTGAGATCCATCAGGATGAAGGCTGAAACCCAAAAGGTTATGTAGTTGCTCTGTGCCCATTAGAACCTTTTTGGCAGGGTTTGCAAGCAAGATTATTGGCATACTCAAGGCCATCATTCGCCCAATTAATCCCAATGTCAAGGTTATTTAGGAGAAATAAGGCTGTTTGGCAGCTCTACGTTAACTTCTATCAAGATCGCATGAAAGTTGTTGGATGAAATACATACTGTATTAGAGGGCTTCAAACACCCCATTGTTGCAAAAACGTCCCAAGCTCTGAATCCCTATGTGTGTCGCAAGTAATTTGCAAGCTACTGGAAAAAATACAGACATGTATTTCTTTTCTTTTTACTTACATCAAGTACCCCTTTTAAAGGGCCATTCTTTCTGTTTGGTTGAAATTGTTATTCGATGAAACTGATGCTTCAAAAAAGGTTCCATGAGAGCTTCGCATCGAACTTTCTTCGCCTCCTAGAAAACGTACGCAAGTTTGTCCTGAGTAAACACATCCATTTTCGGAGAGCGAATGAATGAATGAACTTACCAACCAAACCGATCGTGGGAAATTAGCAACCATTCACCACCACAACCACAACCACCTCAACACAGGTCGGGTATTAAGTGACCAACCATCTCTTCTGGCTAGACATCCACCACACCCTTTGCTCATCATCCCCGTGAGCTCTTTGCTCTCCCTGACAAGAGCTCTCTGTGGTCCACCAGAGCTCTCAACTGTGGTCACTCTTTGAACAACTCTGGCAAAAACATTCCCACCATTGAGTAGTAGTGATCGTCGTCGAAAATCGTCATATTCAGGAGTACGTACGTACGCGACAGGTTCCGAAATTGAGCTGGCTGTCCAGGAGAAGCACATCTGGGGCGAAATCCTCCCACCCTCGCACCCCTTGTTGATCGGTCGATCGGCTCGAGGAAGAGGGTTGAATTGGTTTCTCCCGATGACCCTGAAATTTCCAATCCCGAATGTTGCCAGTATTTTGAGTTGTGTCGTGGACAGAGGTTCTGGTCCGAGCAGTCATTGATGCTCTTGTGGGGATCGTCTTATCTTGGTAAACACATAGGCGAGTTGCCGAGTGCCTGAAACGGAAACCTGATTAAGTCGATCGGTACAGACAATTAGACGTTGTAAAAATATTCGAGCTGACGAAACATTTGCCTTGCGACATGTTGTGTGAAAGGGTATTTGCTCCGCCCTTGGGCCCTGCACCCTTAGTTCATGGGACTTCTCTCGCCAAAGTGAGACGCAAAGTGGATTTCCGCATTGACATCAAACACGAGCCTGTGGATAGTGTACGGTTTTCCTTTGCTGACTTTGAGCTTTCCTCCATTCCCACAACTCCCGGAGGACATTTGCAGGTGGGTGAAGTCAACTTATGGGTAGATGAGCCATTCGAGGCCAATGTAATAAAGATGAATCAATGAAGCATGTCCAATGGTGAGACGGGCATTCGATTCGAATTATGTTTCACGGTTGGTAAAATCTACGGGTAGTTAAGTCCTGCCAAAATATCCAACCATGCTACGGTTTAACATTGGTTGGTTTACAAGGCAAACGAGAAAAGAGCTTAGACATGTGTATTATGCAGTCAGTGAGTGTACTTATGTGTGCATTACCCCCATGAGGATTAGGGCGAGATATGAGAGCTTGCCCAAGGATCGAAAGAATGAATGAAACTAAAAGAAGTGAGAGCGTGACTTGAATGCAAAAAACTGAGCCATCCTTTTCATTGTTTCAGGTTCCCCCTTTGACTCCTTTGACAAATAAGAAAGTTGGAGAAGCCTTGAAATTGACTTATTCCTCGTGGTCGGAGCGAGCCGAAGACGAAAAGATCCCGCCAAATCCTCGGGATTGGACTCCCCGACATGTGTCCTTGTGGCTTGATTGGACTATGCGGGAATTCTCGTTAGAGTCAGATACGTTCAAAGACTTCCTCAAGTCCTTTCAGGTAAGCTGAAAAACTCGTAAATCCCCAAGATGAACGAGGCTTTCATGATGATTTTCACTTTGTATATTTCCAGCTTTCAGGCGCAGAAATGTGTGACTTGTCCAAAGAATCGTTTATGGACCAAGCGCCACGTTGCGTGGGTGACATTCTCTACGAGCACTTGCAGTTACTTTTGCAACAAGATCCCATTCCCCCTGTGTCGACCACTCAAGAGATTGGAATTAGCGGAGGTCAGGAGATTACCCTCACCACGAGGATCTCCCCATCCCCATCCATCTATGACCCGGTCCAACAACAAACACAACCATTCTTCCCGTCCTCCATTGGTCAGGACGCCTACGCCAGAATTCATGCCTTCTCCTCGAGTGCGTCTCAGTCGCCCATGGAATTCTTTCCGGTGAGAATTGGATCAAATGCGTTTTGTTCCGCCGATACTAACGAGGCGGGGAAGTTGATTCGAGATTTTTGTGACGAGAAAGCACCTTGGGGAATTCGAGGCGGAAATGGGATGAGTAGTGTGTCTCTTTAAGCGGTAGTAACTCGTGAATCGAAATGATGTAGTAGTCATGGCGGATCCGCTCGTTTGTTCTTTCGGCCATCACTCACTCACTCATTCACTCATTCATTCGTCCATTCATCTATTTGGTTCCGATAAGGATAATACTTAGACTCAATCAAATGGTCAAACAGACGACTGACTAATGGCCCACAACCATTACAAGATTTACCTCGTCTCAGCAATTGGGCGCAAGTCAATCTTGACTCTCAATCAGATGATGAGAACTTCGTTCCTCTTTGTCCAAACCCACCACTTAATTTCTGTTGACAAATCTCTCCCAAGTTTTTCTTGTTGCGTAGTCAGTTCTCATGGGATTAGTCCGATGATGTCCAAAGAGTGAGAACAATCCCTGTCTGTAAATCTCACGCCTTTTTCCCCACTGGACAAAACACCCACCGAGAACAATAGCAATTACTACTCACTAACTCACCGGTTGTCGTTTCTCTCGTTGTTTTTACCTCTCGTTCTCTGTCTCTCTATTACAGACCCATTCGACCATTTACAACCCTCACCTTCATCACCATTCTCATGGGTCGCAACAGGCTTCACCTTCGGTCCTTCAACCCCCGCTCTCCAGTCTGAGCTCGCCGTCACCGTCGGCTGTCGGCTCTTTGGGTCAGTCTCTGTGTTCAAACGGCATCCCTGGCATGCCTTCCTTCAGTCTGGATCCCGTCTATGACAGTCAGATGATGGGTCGAGGGGGTATGGATATTGGAATGAGGGGAGGAGCTCATACACCACCGACTTCTTCGGGACGAATGACTCCTGCCATGGGGAACGCGGGTCCAATTCAGCTTTGGCAATTCCTTCTCGAGCTCCTTTCGGACAAGAGTTGCCAGAGTTTCATTTCATGGACGGGCAACGGCTGGGAATTCAAAATGGCCGACCCTGATGAGGTAATTAGCATCGGTCAGATTACTTTCAAAACAGGGTTGTTGGCACGTTACGGGTCAGCGACATCGGAGTTAACTTTCATGTTCATTCATGAAAAGCAATGGCAGGGTGGGAGGGCTATTTTTGATATGACCTGGTTCTTTAAATGTTCCCCCAAGGGATTATGGCTTAAACCTAGACCTTGATTACTTCACTTCCGAGCAAAAGTTAAGGTAAACATCAGTCAACGCACATTGGGGCAATGTGAAAAAAGATCACTAATGAGGAATTACGTTGCCTTGACGTCAGTTCTCTTGGATTTTTTGTTCCAGGTGGCAAAACGTTGGGGCATCAGGAAGAACAAGCCCAAAATGAATTACGAAAAATTGTCACGCGGACTTCGATACTACTACGACAAGCAGATCATTCAGAAAACCGCCGGGAAACGTTACGTCTATAGATTCGTTTGCAATTTAGAATCCATTTTGGGTTGTGAACCCAAAAAATATTTCAGTCTCATCGGAATCAACCCCGCGGGTGGAAATGATAGCGATTGAGGCGAGCAGATGCCAAGCGCTATGGAGGCGCTCTAGGCATAATTCAATCCTCATGAAGAAGCTGTGATGAAATTGATATTATTTTCCTCTTAAAATCCGTCCAAATCTCAACTTACTACCGTATACAATAAATACACAGGGAATAAATGTTCAAACGTATTATTTGTTCCATTTTCCAAGCACGGCCGCCACACCCTGCTCAAAGGGGGTGTGGTGCTCGATTCCCAATTCTTGGAGGCGGGAAGTATCCATCGTGGTGTCGTAGGGCCTCTGAGTTCCAGTTTCCGCAGGTTTCTCAGCATTCCCCTTGATATGCGTAGCATCTTTTTTCAACGCATTAGCCATAATCTGGACCATGCCAAATTTGGTCAAGGCCTCCAACCCACACCACTGATAGATCCCTTGAATCTCGATGCCTCTCTAAATCAAGAAATATAGGTTTAAGCTTTGAATGATTACGTTCCCTTCACTCATTCCAAAAAGTGTCAATAGACTTCACAACTAGATCTATCATTAAGGAGCAGTTTCCACCTTGATCTTTATCGATCCAGAAACACAATCCAATGTGTCGATGGCAAATTGACCCACCTTGTGTTTTGCCTCGAGGAGCTTTTGAACAACGTGGGCAATATCGTCCACATGTGAGGGTCGTCGGATTTCGTAATCAGAGACCACGTCCTTGTCCGAGGGTGAGAGAAGGAGTTTGAATAGCACGGTGACAGCGCTTTCTTCTAAATATTCCACCGGTCCGTACAACACTGGGATGCGGAGCACGAGATTCTCTGAATGAATCGGAGACGTGGATGGAAAAGTCAATTAACAGATGACATTGCTTTTATCAAGTACATATTGCTTTTGACATTACGACCTACCCGGATCCACGCCCAATGTAGCGAGTTCCCCATCCAACTTGAGTTTGCCATAAATATTCACGGGGTTCGTCTGATCGGTGACTTTGTACGGAGCGGTTTTTCCATCAAAAACGTAGTCAGTACTGATGTAGATCATGTTGCCACCATAAGAATCTGTACAAAAATAGCGTTGATTATGTCATCCAGTCTGATTGGACAAGTGTTGACGAGCTTTGCTCCTTTTATTAGAACAATCATTCATTCGACTGAAGACTAAAATAAATGGCTTCTTGATTTAAAATTCAATTCCGACTCCAGGCGTCCCACAGATAAATATTTAACTTCTCTCTTCCTTTCATCGTGTGGGAAGTGTTCCAGGTTCGATTTCATTCCGTCTATTTGTGGACGTTCAAAATGGTCGTCTTTCCAAGCTTAGGCGAATAAGCATCTTCTCTCTCGCTGAAAACGATCCTCCAAAGAAGATCACATTTCCAAAATTGGTCAAGTAAACGAGAGCAGTAGCTGGTGTTCTTTTGAACACACCATTTCGAACGTTCAAATCTAAATCTCATCAATTTTGTTTTCACCGTTATTGCAAAAGCAAATGGAAAATACAAGTACAAAGGCAAACACAAAATACTGAAGATTCAATTATTTTTATCCTGTTCATTATTGTAACAAACATAAGCTTCGGACGCAAACAAGAGGATGTACAAATTGTTGAAATTTTCTATGGATTAGCCGGTCCAAATAAGGGCGTAAATGCATAGGGCATAATAGTTCGTTATGAATTGTAGGAAAACAAAGACCTGTCAAACAAATGTTTGTGCGACATCAGATTTTCCCCTGGCTAAAAAAGCAGCTAATCTTTAACAATTCTGAGGCGATGCTTTGTTTATTCAAACAAAGCTCTAAATTTGGTAAAGGTGTGTATAAATCCGGTGCAAGACTCCGTTCTATTTAAGTAGAATGCTGGGTGTTCATGAGTTGAGATGAATAGAAAATGAATGACTTAATAGGTTAGATTACATTTTTGCAAGTGAAAAAACATCTTATCGTCGGGAAGTAATTAAAAAGCTTGATTGCAAAGCAAATCTCATTGTTTTCACAATTACATTACCTAAGGATAGTAGTGTTGGTAAAGATCGCAAAAATGTTCATAAAAATGGCAGCACATTCAAACACTTGTTCTAAAAATGTTGCCAAATATCCATGAAATTAACAACAAAAAGGTCAAAAATGAAAAGGTAACAAGAAAATGAGAGGGTTTCCTGGCATATTAATCATCGTTGAACTAGTTTGTTGACAACTAATCGTCAAAGGTAATCTCAAACTATTTCGACAAAATTGCCGGAGGAAAAACAAACCAAGATGAACTAAATCTTCTACAAGTAGACAAAAAAGGGTCTTCTCATTGGTGAAAAATGAGAGCACTTCTTGAACTGGTGCATTTTGAACGCGTTTATTAGCCATTTTGGGCCTACAAGGCAATGTGTTCTTTGCCAGAAATCTGCACCCGTATCAAAGACCATTACTAAGCACAGGCGACAAGTCCAGGTTTCGAACTAATTACCCTTGTGCTACGATTGCAACTCCCACAAAAGAGTGGGTCCACTTAAGCAGAAAACCAAATCAAAACAAATGTCTTGATAAGAACATCTCTTGGGTTCAACCTTGAAAAGCCAGAAAATCGGTGCAAACAGACAAAATACGCGTTGTCAAAAACATATTTCTTAAATATCCGGCTTTTTTCAAATATTTAGGGTTTATGAAGAAATTATATATTGGATATTTTGTCACTTTTTGCAAATATTTTTCCGGGCCCTATCGATTACTATACTGTCACCCTTGACAATGGTTTAAATCATGAACGTGCGCTTTTAGACTTGGAGATTACTTTTTGTTCCTACAAGTTCACAAGTTCTCAGCTCACCTTGTCTGACTTGTTAGGTTTGTTTGCAACATTTTCCCCATTCATAACACTTGCTCGGTCATCAATTTCCTACACATGTCCAACAATCGAACAAACAATCAACATTGCTATCATCTAAGAATACTTGAGCAACTTGCACTTCAACTTGCTCAATTATTACTCTCATTTTCCCTAGTGTGAAGGTGACTCAGTCTCATAAACAACTATTAGTTCAACATTCATTCGAATTTTTCTGACAAGGCAAAAGGCTTAAAATGCATACTTACTTATCGCTTTGGCGAGTACTTGAGTGGCCTCTACATTCAATTTGGTGGCTGCCTCCAAATCTTTGTCGACTTTGTCAGGAAATCTTTGAGCGGCGGCATGGACCACAAATGTGGGTTTGGTCTCCTCAATATACTTCTTCATCCCATCCAAGTCAGTTAAGTCCAAATTAACCAAATTGGCTCCCTTTCTAAATGAAACGAGACAGGCCATAAAAGTGACATCTTTATGTAAAGTATTTACTGTAATTCAGGATTTGTTCAAGCAAGTATTTACTATTATCATAGCAAAAATTATGACAGTAAGGAAAAAAATACAAAAGAGAAGATGTCTAAAAGAGGCTTCTATCCCATTCAGGAATAAAAAGATCAGGGCAAATTAGCATTTGTTTAATGTAAATACTAAAAATATTTAGCCAAGATGATTAATTACTACTTTAACGGGGACGAATCCATAAAAAAGCTTTGTATATATAAATACATACAAATACATCTATCTAGTGACGAAAAAGATTTTACCAAAACAAAATGTGCGTCTCATGCAATTTTCAAGTTTCCCGTTGTGAAAAGATTTTTATAGAACTTGTCTTTTGATTTTTGCTTTGCAATGTTGATTTTGGAAATTTTGGTAAAAAGCGGCAAATCTCCCTAAATCTGGGCTTGTTAATCAACTACTTTTGTAATGTGACGCGAGCAAAGAGCAAAAATGGGAATTTTCTGCTCGACGGCAAACCAACCTTTTCTTCTTAGCTGTAAATTGATGATCAGTAGAGCAAAGAAAAAAAAGATTTTAACAAAAACTTTTTGATGGCTGTTTTGCCCAGAAACACTTTTTGAAATTGTTTCGCTCTTAAATGGTTAAAAAATCACGATTTTTTGCCCAAACAAACTTATTTTTGAGATTCATATCCAAGTTAAAAAAGGTCGCTAATTTTTTTTCCAGGGGAGAGAACACCTGGCCTAACTAACATTTTCGACCTAAAATTCAAGAAGAAAATGTTTTGGGACCGAATTAGAGAAGAGACTAAATCTTATCTGAGCCCCAATCTCCTTGGGGGTTCTAAACTTGAATTTAAAACATTTAACATTTCAAATCTCACTTAACCTTTCTTAAAAGGCAGAGAACATTTTGCAAGCTGTCTGTACAGCATTTCTCCTTGTTATGATGCTACTGTCGCTCAGTAGCGACAGTGAACAGTGTCACTCTGGTATTAGCCCTCTAGAATTAACCACAAACCGGTTTATTGTACTGTTTTAGTCTCCTAGCGACTGGTCGTCAGGCATCCAGTAGTTTAGAAATCTAGGCTCGGGATTCGAACCAATAAATCTCGAAGCACGAATTGTTCCTCTGTAATAATGACTAGCCTGAAAAAAAAATCAATGCTTTCCCCAAACTGCACTCGTACCCAAATTTCTTTAGCTCAAAGAAGGATTATAAAACCATTTCATTTGGCAAATTCTATTTTTTTGCGGTAAATTTGCCTCGGGATGTTAACCGCGGTAAATTTGCCTCGGGATGTTCATGCATGTGCATTGTTGCAAACATGACTAGCCGAGTTAACGAAAACAATGTTTGGGATATGTTGGGGACAACTCTTCAATTTTCCACTTTTCAGCGAATGTTGCTGTACTTTGCAGTTCCCTTAAAGTACAGATAAGCGAAAATGAGGTACATGCAATTCAGGTAAACACAAAGACGATCTGAACTATGAATGATTACAACCCCATTCAGACAAGACAGGAAGAGCATCAAGATTATTCTTAGCTTCGGTTATCCAATTAGTTAAGTCTACGTGCCTACTTTGGGGGGACTAAACAATGAATAAGAATCAAGTTCTGTGAGTCCTTAAATTCGAGAATTTCAAGGATCAGGTTCTCGACTTCCAATCTTTGGTGGACCGACTGGGCGCTAAGCAGAGACTCGTGATATGCAATTCTTGCAATCGCATATTGTTCCAAGTCATTGGTGTTTGGTTCGTCTTGGCATTCCGCAACATTTGGAGCATTTAATCTAAACCCTCTCTCTCAGATCTCAATGGAATTAGCTAAACCAAGGGGTCTTGGGTCCTGAGCTGAAGAGGACTCTTGGAAATTATTTTCATTTAATATGATCAAAATTCGTTTCTGTTCACAAATCAGCAATTATTACTTTGTTTTATTATCATTGTTATCGTTTTGTTATCGTTATTAATACTTCCATGAGATAAACAAACAGAGCGCTAAAGGCAAAAGAAAAAATAAGGCTGCATAATGCGATGATTTTTACCATCACATAATAAATCTATGAATCCGTCCATGTTTTTCATCAATATGCGCAGATTGGACAAAATTTCCCTCAAAATTGCAATATTTTTTTTTTCAAATTGCACTCAATTCCACGAAATCTGCTAAAAAGTAGCTAATATTTGGCTTTATGTCATTTTTTGAGATAAAAAATGTCGAACTTGGACAATTAAGCGTCTCAATCTGGGCGAAAGTTGCTAATTTCAAGTTTGTCTGTTCTTAAATTTTTGGCTTCTTTAAGAACACAGTTTTTCTTTGCACAAATTATTCTAGAATTTAAAAGAAAAATGTTTTTAAAAAATGTCCTGTAAAAGTATGTGTAAAACATACAATTTGACCAATTTCCAACCAAATCTAAGTGATCGAGACAAAAAAATGCCAGTGTTGCTGTTAGCTATGATAAAAATGAAATGTTGCTAAATTTGACTAAAATGGTCAAGTGTTACAATTTTAGGTGCATGTTGCATTTTGCAACCTTTTCCGACCCCTCGGTTTTCGGTTCGATTCGGTTTTTGCACCATTTCAGTGCTTGAATATGTAAGGATTCGACAAAGATAACAAAACCCAAGTTTACTTTACATAGCTGATCAAGTTCGTTCCCCAAGAAGATTGGCGATTTTTCTACAACTGATGAATAAATCAACTACAACTAAATGGAAATGTTGCAGGAATTCGCGGATCCGTGTCCAATAAACCTTAAGATATCTGAAGACAACCTTCGATTTTGTTCCTTAGATACGTTTGTTCTGTCCATAGTCTACCTGGAAAAAGCCGTCCCCGTCACAGAAGACCATTTCCCAGAGTCTTGAATGGTCTTCATCAAGGCTCTTCCCAATAAGCCGGATCCACCAGTTACTAAAACTGATGCAGAATCACTCATGTTTCGATAGGATCACTGGATTCAAGTGTGTTGAAAAACGGTGTATAGTAATCTTAGAACTTAAATGAATGAATCTTTAGTTCACAGAGTACCGAAAGTACACTCACTCTTCGTTTTGTAAACAATGGAACAGGGTTCCCAAATTTCAAGTTAATGTTGTGTTTGAAAAAATGCCAAGGTATCCCCCTTAAAATCCTCCTAAAGAGAGAAAATGGGAAGTTATTGTAAAACTTGACCATGAAGAGGGAAATTCACTGAATGAATGGTCGCGTTCAATTCTCGTTGGCCGACATGGATTTAAGAGACTAAAAGACTGACCTGAAAACGATGTTGAACTGACTAACCTTGCCGTTTCAATGTTGCTATATTTTAAGGACATTCCTAAACTGTGCGAATTTTACAGCAGGAGTGGAAAAATATCTGTAATTGATACTGTCCCAAAAAGGTATAATTTTAGAATAACGTGCTGCGCAAGTTCATTGAAACTTTATCTGATTGGCAAGAGTCGCCACTCACCCTTCTTTGTGAAAAAATCCATGATTAACGGTCAGTTGTAGAGAAGATTTGGAACACAGTGAAAGTATTGAAGGACAAAAAAGATAACCGAGGAAAACCGAGAATGGGCCCCCAATGCACCGTGCACATGATGATAATTTCATTGTAACCATAAATTGTATCCAATGAGTGTAGTACTCGCAATAAACATTATTATTAAAAAAGATAACCATGCTTGGCAACAAAATCTTATTTGGGTAACTATACTCAAGCACGGTTATTTCTGCTGCGTATTACCCGTATTGCCAATGTGCTTCAATATTATTTCCAAATGCTCTCAGCAACTTACCTAATCTTTAAAAAAAAAATTCAAAAATAGCTTTGTTGAATTTTTCATCTTTGAAAACCTTTTTGATGATCATTTGAAAAATTTCGTCAAGATGTTTCCATCGTGTGGAGGGTGAAACTCCAAGCCGCTTTGATCTATCTGATGAACATCTGTATTTAGAAGTTCGAAATATTCATTTGTATTCTGTGACTTTCAGTCCTTAAAAGTTTCAATTACAGATCATCCAAATACGATTTAGCTTTCCTTTTCTTCTTCTTCTTTTTAGGACTTGTTTCTTCCTCCTGGGGATTATTGGTTGGGGTGTCCTCGTCCAAGGCGAGAATTTCTTCAGCCAAATCGGTCTTTTTGCGTTTCTTCTTCTCCTTTTTGGGGTTGGAAGAGCTCGGTTCCTCGATGTTGGTCTTTGCCTTGGAGTTGCTTTTTGGATTTGTTTCGACCAAATCACCAATGATGTCTTGGAACATATCTCGCTTTTTGTCCGTTCGCAACAGATTCGTTTTCCATTCATCTCTGGCTCTCTTAAACGACGAGAGAGCGCAGTTCTGTGCGATGAACTTGCCAAATTGATTGCTATTTAATAGCGGCTCTTTTTGCGCCAACTCTGATGCCACAATTTCCTTGGTCTTTAAAGAGGATTTGCTCCAAATAGCATCCATAGATCGGGAACCGTGCTTTGAGCAAGCCATGGCAACCAACTCTCCCTAAGAGTAAATCAAAACATACTTAATTCGTTTACAGCCATCACTTTTGAATGAGCATTTGTTTCGACTCGAAAACAAGTCGCTTTTTGGAAAAAGTAAATACATACAGTTTCCAACTCAACCGCGTTTTTTTTCACTTAATAGAGAGTTGAGTGTATATCGAATTTGAAATATAGTCTTTTTTGAAATTGCTCAACATTGGTTCTATTCCACATTACCGTGCAACACATGTTTTAGAGTTTCAAAAGAAATAAGCTTACATTCAAAGCGAAATGGTTGTTTCTGGCTTGACGACACATGTTTTGAATGCTCTTACGAGCCTCTAAGCTTCAGAAAAAAGAGCAAATGGTACAGACAATTTCAATTTGCAACCGGATTAAACCAATTTGGGAAATCGAACATGTTGCTAGTTAACAAAGATCAAAAACCTACTCACGTTTAGTGATTTCACCAAAGCTTCGCGACTTTTCTCACCCACTGTGGGACTGGTCATGAATGTCTGGGTGACATAATTTCCCTTGGGATCGCTCAATAAGTTCCTCAGAGCTGAGGATTCCATGGCCAATAAAGAGGACACAGCTTTGATCGGTTTGGAGAACTGGAGCAATTCTTGCAGAATCAATGAGCCGTGAATGTGAACGGTCATTCGATCTGCGGTTTCTTCCATGGCTTCTTTCGTTCGAAGATGAACGAGCAAAGGAACGAGCTTGGTTTGATGATCCACAGGCTCATAGCAATGCAAAGCTTTCATCAAGGCCTAAATAAAGATGCAGGAAAAAGGCATTAGTCGAGGACATAATTGCCTCAAAACTCTATCTTTGGAAAGATTCGTTACCAAGAGCTTAACAACGTCTACAAGGAAAAACGAACAGTGGTTTAAATGGTTGATCAAGTGAGGTTTTTGACCGTTCGCAACATAAAAGCTGTGCAACAAACTTCTTTATTCAAGAGCCTTTTTGATTGGGCCGAAAAGGACCATTCCGTGTAAGATAAAAAAGCATTGGCTTTTAAAATTGAGTTATTGCACCCATTCATGACTAACTTTGAATGATGAAATGAACTAAAAGTCACTCCTTTTTTTGGCCAGGGTTGCCTTGCGCATTTTCTTTACGACTTTCAAAATAAGCTCGATCAGTCATTTTAATCACCGTGGTTTGTAAATGACAAAAATTGGCAGCGGAATTTTAAAAAAAACAACGAAGAGATCTACCAAAATGACGTGCCTCCGATTTTGGCTTTGCGAATTCAATTCAAGATTAGTTGAAGTTTTGAGAGCATTTAACGTTTTATTGATAAAACACATTTGGCATATTTTCCTGTATTTGTTTTCAAACTTAAAAAAACTCAACTGTTTCAATTTTTTTGAAACTGTCTTGTTGTTGCAACTTCTATGACAACAATTGAAGTAAGATGAGAACTAAAAAGATTAATGAAAAATCGTTATACCAATGGCCCTTATCATGACTTATTTCAGAGAAAATTAAACTCGCCCATATTTTTGCCCTAACTGGTGTGTACAAAACCGCTCATTTTAGGTAAAGCTTTAAAACATTTTCCCCCAAAAAAAGATATTCCTACCATTTTTTTGTAAAGTAACTGAAATTGAACAATATTTTATGCAACGTGACCTCAAAGTGGTATGTTGTAGGAAGACAGTGAAACCCACAAAACACGTGTTTGTCGTACATTTTTTCCCTTTAACCCAAGGAGTAAAGTAAACAATGTACTTTTGTGCGACAAAAACAATGCTCAAATGTCTAGAAATGGTATTTTCTGTTGATTTCAGCACAACGAATTTCCTTCGCGCACCCTTTCCTAATGAATGATCAAAACTAGAGTGTTAGCCCTCTGGGCAAAATTAGCTAACGTAACACAAACGTAAACTTCTTAAAAAATCGGAAACACTCTACGTGACGAACTGTTTGTTATGCACGTGAAAATGATTCTCGCCATCCGAAACATGTTCTCAAAATTGAAAACTCTTACCACGAGGAAGTGAGCTTGCTTGGATGACAGCTTATGGCACGTCTTGGCTATATTTAGGATCACCCCGGTATTTCCCGAAGATAATATTTCCTCAATTTGACCGTCAAGTTCCTCTCCATACCATTCATCAAACTAGAAATAACCATAGTTCGCTCATTATACCACTTACCTAACGCATCAATCAAGACCATTCCTACCGTAGCTTTATCCGGGCAGGCAGTCAGAAGTTTTTGAACGGCAAAATTGGCTGAGGGATGCCGAGCGAGAAGACTCATCTTATCCTTGAAGAAAAGGGCATGAATCTGATGGACCAATTCGGCCGGACCCTCACTAATTAGGGCTTCGAGGAGTCGAGATAAACCTTCCGACTGAAAAACCACCGGTACGTCATCAACCAAATCCCGGGGAAGTACATGGTCGAGTAGTTCTTGGGCCAGATCACGCCCACTAGCGGGCATTTTGCGGCAGAGAATCGTGACCAATGTGGACACTACGCCGGCGGCCGCATCCGTGCTCAATACCTCGTCTCGATTCTGCATTAGTTTAACCTTGACATTAGCCAATTTCAAGACTTCTAAGCTCTCGGGGGTGGGCTCGAAATCTTTGAATGTATCCGATTTGTCGATGCCGGCTACTTGATCGCGCGAATGGCGACTTCGCAAGACATTCACGGGTAATTTGGTGCCGCTTAGGCATTGGAACACCGTTCGAAGAATGTGACTCGCGTAAACATCCGGACAGAAATCGTCCCAATTGTTGATGACGAACTTGGCCACTTTGAGCACCCAAATCCCGGCAAACGTCCGGAAATCGTCATCGCCATCGGCGGGAGGGGCGAAACAGGCCAGTAAAAGCAGTCGCTCCAAAATGTGCGAAGAAAAGGCATCCGTGCAAGTCAGCCGCAAATCTTGAGCTAAAGCCGTCATAAATCGTTCGCGCACGCCCGCTTTGGCATAGGGGAGTAACTTCTCGAGAACGCGAGAACACAGTTGATTACCGCATAAGGTCCATTCTTCACCTTCGGTTTGTTGGAACACATTCTCCATGAACATGGCTGGACAAAGTAATCAAATACGTCGTGGTTATCATCACCATCGTTTGCATTTGTGTATTTTTGTTATTGGTTCGTCCGCATTACTCACTCACCTTGGCCTTCCTCATCATCCCAAGCTTCCCGATTGAGCGTGTCTAGGACTCGAACGAAATAGTCATAGGTGTCTTGATCGATTTGACGACCCCGACCTAAGATCCCGCGAACGCCATAACGACGAGCTTTTTGGATATAGCTCTTCTTGGACTTTTTCTTCTTCGGTTGATAATCGGTCGGACGCTCCATGGTCCGAATCGCTCAGGATGGCTTCGATTCACAAATGGGAGGATATCGCGTTCAACGAACGGCGCTGTGGAAGGAGAAAAATGACCCACGTGTGTTTGTCAACATAGACAAGACACACGAGAAGTGAGGTGACCAATCTATCACAATTTGAATGGAAAAGACGTCAAGGCATTGATTGACGTTAGTGATGGGACGAAAGGGCTCATAATCGAAACAGAAAGAGGGCTTAACCGAAACCGAAAGCAGCTGACTTAGCAATTTAATTAAAAATTAAATTGCGCATGTGCTCGATGTTGGGTAGGGCGTAGATTTTGAAAAATCGGGAAACTTGAATTTCAGTGGTTTTTGGACGAATTTTTTTCGATTTTGTAGTCAAACTCCGTCCTTTATAGTGCATGTCTGCTTTCGGTTTCGGTAGGCATAACCGAAACCGAAACCGAAATTTCGGCCGAAAGCGCTTTTGGTCCATCACTAGTTGACATAGTGTAACCCCCATGGAAATGACTGACATTTTGATTTCAAGCAATCAAATAAGAATTTAATTCTAAAAATCACTTATTTTTAGTTTAGATTAACATCAAAGGGTGTGTAAAAGAAGACAAATGACAGAAAAACAGTTCATGTTTCGTTTACTGAAATTGAGCACCCTGAATACTGTTTGTTTATTTTTCTAATAAACAAACGAGTCCAATTCCGACTTCAGAGATTAAGACTAAGAGCCATGGAGGACGCGCCGCCTTAGCTCAATTTTCTCCTCCTGAGTGATCCCTCCCTAATCTCTGATGATCCACAATGCGTCCATCCTGGCTGTTCTCGGTGTCTCTCGCGTTCCACTCGGTCATCTTGTGCTCGGTGTTCGATATCTGGTTCCGCTCGCCCGTGGTGCCGGTCACGCGCTCCTTCGCCCCGGATTTTCCCGGTCCCGCTCGTCGATTAGTCCTGTTCGTGGCCGATGGTCTGAGGGCCGATGCCTTCTTCGATCAAACCCAAGGCCAATCGTTAACGCCTTTCCTCCGCCTAATCATGGAACGAGAGGGGGCGTGGGGCGTATCCCACACACACGTGCCCACGGAGTCTCGACCGGGTCACGTAGCTCTGATTGGGGGTCTGTATGAGGACCCTTCGGCCATTGCCAGGGGTTGGCAAGAGAATCCGGTGGATTTTGACACGGTCTTTAATCAATCGAGTCACACTTGGGCTTGGGGCAGTCCGGATATTTTACCCATGTTCGCTCGAGGAGCCAGTTCGGATCGAGTACGAACCCGATCGTATCCGGCGTCTCTGGAAGACTTCTCGGCTCAAGATCTCACCCGGTTGGATACTTGGGTCTTCGATCAAGTTGAAGCCTTCTTTGAAGAGGCTTATCAGAATCATACTTTGCAAATGGAGTTGAGAGAGGAGCGAGTGGTGTTGTTCTTGCATTTGTTGGGCTGTGATACCAATGGTCATCGACACAATCCTCGCTCGCCGGAATATCGACGCAATATTCGTTTAGTCGATCGAGGCATTGAGAAGATGGTCGACTTGTTCGATCGATATTGGCGTCATGACGGTCGAACGGCTTTTGTGTTCACGGCCGATCATGGCATGACCGATTGGGGCTCTCATGGGGCGGGCATGGCTCATGAAACCGAGACACCCTTAGTGGTTTGGGGTGCGGGGGTCCGACGACCCATTCCGAGTAATCCTCAGGTGAGTTCGAGTCCATCGTATTGGCAAACGGACCATTTGTATCGATCAGACGTGGAACAAGCCGATGTGGCTCCTTTGATGTCCGTTTTGCTAGGGACAAATATTCCCAAAAACTCGGTGGGTCGATTGCCCGTAGATTATCTGGACATGAATCCGGACCACAAAATCAAAGCCAGTCTAGCCGTGGCTCAACAAATGTTTGAACAATTTCGAGTTCTCCAAAGCGGATTTGATCAACTCCGATTGGCGCGAATTCTTCATCGGTCATTCCCGGGGATGGATGAGATGCATTTCCAATCTCAAGTGGATCGAATTCGCCAATTAGTGAGCAAGAACTTGTACGAAAAAGCTCAAGCTCTGGCTGACGACCTATGGCAACAGAGCTACGATGGTGTGCAATACTACCACCAATACTATCGATTCCAATTGTTCGCGGTCACGAGCATTTCGTACATTTCTTTTATCTTACTAACCTTAACTTCCGTGATCAAGCATTTCTCAATCATCGTTCAACTCCGTGATTCGCAAGTCACACCATTTCTCTCCTTGTTCTTCTTGGCCTTTCCGATACTGGCCGGATTTCTGACCCTGTGCCAAAATGTGCCTTACCATTATTTCATTTATTACATCACTCCCGTAATCTTGATTCGAGCTCTATTCAGTGAATGGTTTGGCATGAAGATCACACAGTCTGCAGTGTCTTTGCCAGTGATTGCCCCTTTGGTTTTACTGGTCAACATCGAACTCCTGATCTGTGCCTTTTTCGATCGACGTTGGTTGAGTTTGGCCATCATTCTGGTCACAATTCTTCAAGCCATTCAAGGGGAGACCAAATCCAAGACTTTGAAGATGTCTTGGGTAATCTGCAACCTAGCATTGTGTGGTTTCACCTTCCAACCTTCTGTCATGAAGGAGCACAATCCTGTATTAGTGTTATTAGCTGGTGTGAGCTCAAGTTTGGCGTCAGCTTGGTTCTCCCATAAAGTGTTCAAGACTTCCGTATTTAGCGGCTCAATTATATTCCTCATTGTCAGTGGGGTGTGCTCGTGGATTTCCTTGTTCCAGGAATACAGGACAATGGCTCAATGTGTGTCATGGATCGTGTTCTTGGGTGGAGTTCCTTTAGCATTGATGAAGCCCTCCAAGGCTTTCGAGCGACTTTTCAGAGTGTCCATGGCTCTCATGAGTTCCTATATTCTACTCAGTCTTACCTATGAAGGCCTATTTCTACTCACACTCATCACCACCATGGGAATCTACATTCTCATGGAGTTCCACGAAAACGTGTATCATCAGAAGCTTTTAGAATTCACCCTGGATTCAAGCCAACCGCGTAAAGCGATCAACTTTCGGGATGTGTTCCGATCTTTTTTGTTCCTCTTCTTTTCCATCGTGTCCTTTTTTGGCACTGGGAACATCGCTAGTCTCAATACCTTTGATCCTAAAAGCATCACCACCCTCGTTTCCGTGTTTTCTCCCTTTCTAATGGGCGGATTACTCTTGTCTAAAGTGCTGATTCCATTTCTGGTGGTGGCCTGCTTCATGTACCTTATGATCTCCATCACGAGATTGGACGGGAAAGCAATGTTTTTAATGGTTCTCCTATTCTCCGATTGGATGAGCCTTCACTTTTTCTTTCTCGTCAAGGATCAAGGAAGTTGGGCCGAAATCGGAACTTCACTCTCACATTTCATTATTGCAGAAGGAACCGTGATATTTCTGCAATTATTTCTCGTTCTAGCTAGAGTACTTCTGGAATTTAGAACCCGACAAGGCAATAGTAATTTCAACTTGGACCAAACAGACTTTGAAATGGTCTTTGGAAAGACAAACGTAGATTAATTTAAAAATAAAAAATAAGCCAGTCCATTAATATCTGCGATTTTATTTCATTTCTACGGTGAGGACGATCGATCCTGCTTGGGTCCAACACTCTGACAAATCATGCACTTACTAATATCACCTAAACATTGGAAATGAAAGCTATGACGACAATGAAAAGCAATCACATCTTGACTCTGGCTCTTTGGGAGTCCTACAAGAAACTGATTGCATCCAGCACATTTGGTTTCTTTTGTAAGACACAAACCCCGAGTTTGAACCCGAACTTGTTTCTGCAACAAATTAAAGCAATCAGCAACTAGAATCCTCTGACAACCCTCTTGAAGGGAAACTTGAAGCCGATAATCGTGCATGATTTGGACAAGAGAATTCCTCAATCCCGGAATCTCGCGTCCGTGCTCGATCCTTTGAATAAGGATACGAGGATCTACGTGCGTTCCAATGTTATGAAGCAATACATTCACAAAGTAAGGTTTATCAAGGGAGAACTCGATGAGGTCCTTCCACAAATCCACATCGTCGTGTTCTTTGCAGAACGCCACAGCTTTATGGATATCGGCCAATTCACTAGTGATCAACTGCAAAGCCTGTCGAGTGTTTCCCATTCGCGCCAGGATGAAGATCTTCTCGGGAATCAGTCCACGAGTTTCACAGATGTCCAAAGCCTCGTTAATTGGATACGAGTCTGACGACCTCAAGAATGGAAGGAGCTTCTTGGGACAATAATCTGCGTAGAGCGATACTAGAGTGCCGTGATATTTTCGGGCCTCTTCCGGAGCCTTTGCGTGCACCATATCCAGGTATTTAAACAAGTGCGATTCGTGTCCTGCCAGATTAGCCACGATCCGATCCGTCGGCAATCGGTCCATGTGCTCAAAAAGCAGCTTCAATGTCAGGGGGTCGTTTAAGGTCATCAGCTCCGCCACACGAGATGACACATCATCAAATAGCTCGTACTCGCGAATCAATTGAAATGCATCCTCATGGCCGATTCGCAGGTAATGATCTAAGGCTTCGTTATAATTACCTTCCAGTGTCGCGATGGTGGCCACGGCTCGTCTCAAATAGGAATCTGTTTCCGACAGAAGTAACGCCTCTCTTAAGGCACTTGAGATAGCGGTAATACTGTAAAGACTGGGATCCCATTCACGAATGAGTTCCAAAAGACCGGGGGTGTCCATCTTGATGAATTCAAATATCGTCATCTCGTAGATTTGTGGATCCAGTCGAAAGTCCTTGTCTTTGGGTAGAAACGGAGCCAGGGCGCGCATATTGTTCAATTGGGTAAATTTGTAGACTTCTTTCTGCCATAATTCTCGGTCTCGACCAAAAAGCCGGACGCAAAGTGATCCCGCTTGATCGAAATCCCCTGCCAAAAGCAATTGATCCAGACAAAGTCGTCCCACGTCCAGAACGTTGTGTCGTCTCAGATTTCGTTCATGTTTCTCGGCACAAGTCAAGGCTTCTTGGAATTTTTCATGGTCAAGTAACCAATCAACATGGTCATCGGGATCACGAGGTTTACCCAGAACGACATCGCGTGGTGAGACGATGAAATAGAATTTGTCATCCACAAGACTCTCAAGATGGTAGTCTTTTGGTCCGTAGCGTTCGTGACCCTGAATGCTCAGGATATCCGTTGAGACTTCCACAAAATCATTGAGTAACGGCTCAACAACTTTCAATTGGGGTTTGATGATCACGCTATCTTTCGTCTTTTGCTTGGGAACCGTCAGCAGAACCAGAAGACCATCCAAAGGCGCTATTCCACTCACCCAAGAGTCCGAGATTGAAAATGAAGACACAATTTCCACATAATGATCAGGCAGATCCCCATTGGGGTTTTTGGCCGCATTCACAACGGGCGCTCGCGGCTTGATCAAGCAAGTTCGAACAGAATCTCCATGAGCCACGTACAAGTGGAATTGATCCGACCACGTGATTCGAGGGGGAACATCCTCCCGTGGTGTGATATCTACCTTTATGAGACTGATCACTTTGCCACACACAGCGTCATACACTCGAAAACCTTTGCGACAAGACCAGGCCGCAAATCGTCCCCGCCATTTGATCACATTATACGGTCCTTCGCCCTCGCTCAACACGGTTTGGCTGTATCCCGTGAAAACGCCTTTCTCGTGCAAGGCCACGCGATGGGCATCACCTAGGGTCAATGGTCAACATCCGTTATTGATCTCCAGTTTACTCAATTTAAAGATTCGTTACCCGTTAGAAAGCGACGTCCAGAGCCTGAGCGGGCATAAATGGGGTCGATTGAGATGGCCCGAAGAGACGTACTGAGTTGGCAGGTGTGGTTGAAATCGCGACTTAAGAGGCCACGAATCATGACTTTGCCATCAATCGAGCAAGAGCCGACGAATTCGCCCGTGTGATCGACAGAGATCTGGCTCACCAACACGGCATGCTGACCTGAAAACGAATAAATACAAGTTTTAGTCGATGTATAGAAGGAAGGCTGAGATGACACCTGTAAAACACAATCTGTACTGCAACTTAAACTTTTTTGGTCACATTTTATACTTTTCAATTTTTATTATTTTAACACCAGAACAACTTTCGACTGCATTAGCCCAAGTAATTTTGTAAAATCCCTTGAAATAACGAGGCGTTTTTAAGGTGGCAGACGTCAAGCACTTTAAAACCATTCTACCAACACACACAAAAAATCTTAAGAAATTTTGCAGATGCATTAGAACCATAGAAGAAAAAATAATTACACGACATATTTAGAGTTTCATAAGGAAAGGGATCCTATGAAATTAGAGCGGATCAAAAGAGAGTGTATACAAAATAGAGCGAATCAAAATAGTGTCGGCTCAAAAATGTGGCCTTCTTAGGCCACATGTTAACGCACCTAATTCAAAAGCGAGAGCAAAACAAAATCAAGTCAGATTAACCAGCCTCGAGTATATACTCGTGACAACTCCTGTGTTTGAAACGTAGCAGCTAGGGAGAGTATACACTCGACGAATGCTAATTCGACTTGATTTTGGTATACTCTCGCTTTTGAATTAAGTGCGTTAACATGCGGCCTTAGAGTCACTTCATAAGAGAGCGAATCAAATTAGAGCCAGGTCAAAAGAGAGTACATTGAATTAGAGCGAAAATAGCGTTCGTTCAATTCGTCAATTTTTTGATGGGTAGAAATTTATAGATGATAATGATAAATCAAATCAGTTAATGAACAATGTTGACAGAGTTCACAATCACCCAAAAGGGCAAGGAAGCGCATTTTTCCCCAAGTCATTTTGTGGCAGAAAATCCCAACAACAGGAAGTCGGCAGCCAACGTGTGGACGCTGCAAGACTATCATGAACACTACAATTTTCGGTTTTCAATTTACAGTTTTAAATCACAAAGTGTTAATAAACAGATGTTAAAATTTTTTACATTTTCTAATCCGAGCCCTTGCGTGGTCTTGAATGAGCATGGGCATTGATGAAATGATCCGAGTCAGTTGACACTAATGATAGACAGAAAAGGCTCATAACCAAAAACGAAAGTTTCGGCTGAAAAAGGGCTTAACCGACACCGAAACCGAAAGCAACTTGCTACAAAATTGTACAAATGCAAAACATTGTTTGGCTCCTGGACGAAAGCTTCTTTATCATTCAATTTTGGAAAACGTTGATATTTCCTGATTTATTTTTCAATACAAATTGTGTTCACTCAAAGACTCTTTAAAGTCTAACTATTGGACCTTTTTCTCATCCCTAACTTTCAAATTTTTCATGAACTTCACTGAAACCTTGACCAACGTACGAAAGTGTACCTTTAAAAGCCACGGCCTGGTCTTGCAGGACGTGTCCCATGGCGTCCAGGAGATGAGTGCGACCCCAATGCGTGCCCAACACCATCATCTTGTCATGAACGGCGATGCACGAAGACGAATCCTCGGACAAAATCCCTTTCAAATCCGAAGACAAACGCTCATACTTGAGTTGAGGCTCAAGTTCCTCTTCCTCTTCTTCTTCTTCTTCCTCATCCTCTTCTCTGTCCTCGTCGAATCCCGAGATTGGACCCGCCTTAGCCTCTTCATTGCCATCCTCGGCATTATGAGCCTCCGTGGGCCGATCCTCGCCAGCGGGCAACGAACTCCCCGAGGCCATTGAGGCCACCGAGGCCGCCAAGGCGTGTTGGGATACGGATCCCCATTGGGAACTGGGCGTTAACTCATCGGTGTTGTCCGGACTCCGATTGGCGGGTAGAGCCTCGGACATGATCGGGCGGAAGAGTCAAGACCGTAAGAGGTGTTCCTGGATGGAATAGGGCGTTTTGTGAAAGGCGGAAAATATCACATACGTTCTGTTTACTTTTCTTGCACGATAGTCAAGCGTTGCCAAGATTTGAAGTAATGTTGCTGCCAAATTGGAGATCTCACACTAGATTTGTGATGGCAGATTAATGATATTACAGTTACTTTTTGGAAACCAGGAACGAAATACGATTTTTTTGGTGAGGAGACACTTGTTTATGAAACTGGCAAAGATTCATATTAAATTTTTCTGACTTAAACGCTAAGCGAATATTCCATAACGTTTCACAGTTTTAAACATTTCCCACGACGCCTTCAGTTTTATTCAATATCAAAGGGCGGGAAAAATGGGGTGTGTCGAGACTACAACAATTTTGCTTTGAGTTCCCCTACGTCAGTTGAAATATTTATAAAGTTAAACTCGATGATAGAATGTGTTAATTCCAATGAGACGTCACTTGCATTGAACAGATTAGGTTCGGTTGGAAAAAGGTTAAATTTCATTTTTTCAAGTAAAATCACGCAACCTTAGTTTTTGGGCTTGTGAAATCTAAAGGCTTAATATAGTATATTAAGCCTTTAGTGAAATCATGTGCGTCCAAGCCCAGGGACCACTACCCATTTTGAGCTCATTTCATTAGTCCGGCAGCAAGGGCGCCAAGTTACTTGGCGTGCGGTAAATAGGTCATAAGTTAAAAAGGTTACGGTTAGTTGGTCACGCTAAAAAGGTCACAAGGTGTAAATGTCACGCTGAAAAGGTCACAAGGTTTAACGGTCACGCTGAAAAGGTCACAAGGTGTAAATGTCACGCTGAAAAGGTCACAAGGTGTAAATGTCACGCTGAAAAGGTCACAAAGCGTAAAGGTCACGGCAAAAAGGTCACAGTAGAAAGGTCACAGACCCACGCAGCTTCAGGGGTAGCCAAGGGGGTGAACCCACGGACCCTTGTACCTTCCTTGGTTGAAGATTGTGCCATGGGACCCTAAAATTTACTGGTTGGAACACAATTATGCCGAGGAAAAGGTCCCATAAGTCAACAGGAAGTCATTCACTACACTTTTTAGGACAAGAGTCCCAACCCACCTCAAATCCGGGTGACCACGGAGGAGGGTGTTCCCTCACACCCTTCGAGTCAAAATTGCACTCATCTTTCGAGATCTGCTCATTGGCTTCGGAGAAATTCTGGGTGGAAAACAATAAAATCCATGGAAAAGTGGTTTCTCACTGTGACCTTTTTACCGTGACCGTTTTACCCTGTGAACTTTTTTTCCTCATGACCGTTTTGCGGTGACCAATTTACTTGTGACGGTTTTGTTTGTGACCTTTTTACCTACAATCAGTAACTTGATTCGATTCACCATTGGAGCCATAAAAAATGTTTACAAATAGAGTGAAAAATGCAAAAAATATGGAATAAAACACAAAAATGTAAATAAAATGTGAAAGATGCTCTTTCTTTTTTAAGAGTTAAGAGACTTCTTTTTTTTTAAATGTAAAGTTTTAAAAGGCTGGTGGGCATGTCCAGAAATAGATTAAGATTTTTGTTATCCTTATGATCTAGCTAAATTTATCTTTTGGCTCTTCAAAGGTTCCAAAGGGCCTACTACATTGCTTGAACAAAAGGATTTGGTTTTGAAGACGTTGAATTTTCAAAGCACCTAACAACGTGTTAGGTAACAAGACTAGCTGGAAACAGAGAAAGAAAACATAATAGCACAATCATAGCCACAAAGAAGATATGAGAGTTAACCATAGTTATAGATCTTCAGCACTTATCACATCCCACCCTCTCAATTAAAATGGTGCTCAATAAAGTTAATTTTTTGTTCGTACGAGTTGTTATTAAAATTCGTGGCTTCTTCGTTTGCTTGCATTATCCCAATGATCGTGATCCTATGTCGATTGAATTCCTAACTACTGTATTCAATAATTGGTGCCAAAAAGGCAAACCAAAGATGACGACAATAATACACGACGGCGTCAGTTCTTATCCTTTAATGGGATACCGCTTCTTTGGTGTTTTTTTTATAATGGGGTTTCGTGCAACCATTCTGAAAACTAAAGTCCTCTGAATCAAATTCACCGTTCAACTATATTTTATTGCAAACACTACCTAGCCGATGCATACCAATGGCAACCAAGTTTGATGAAAACATACCTATAACCAGCGACAAATGTCAATACTTGTGAAGTCACAATCTGTTTGCAATGTTGATTTGTTCTAAAATTGGCATGAACAGTTTGGCATTGTCATTTCTGGGGCTTTGGGAAAACTGTCGCGGTTCTTTCACAAGCTACTACTTTGATTGAGACCACAACCAGCAGATTTTCAAGACACTTCAAGAATTAAGAATTGCCATACCAAAGAAACTTTTCCCTGTTGGTTCACATGACTAAGATGAAAATGATGCTATTATGAGACAAAAGAACGAGCTGTGAGACGCCCTAAATTATTCCTTACTACTTCCTGTGAACTCTGATTTCACTTTCTTCGCTTTGTAATCCGCTTCTGCGACAAAGAAACTTCCAACATTCATCCAGCTGAAACAGTTCACCTGACTTTGTCATACACCACGTCCAATGAATCTGAATGTTTGAGTAAGTATACTTGTACAAACCTTATGAAATCAAACCATTTTCAAGTTTTCTGCTTTTGCGATTGAGGAACGTTTTCTGAATGCGGTTGAGCAGATTTGCTCTACAGTCCCAAATTCCAGGTCATTTCGTCACCTACACTTTTCCATTCTATGGGTGAATGGTGATACGTTACAAACCTTGGTTGGCCATGTATGCTTTCCTTGAGACAAGTTCTTAGAATTAGGAACAACAACACCGAAAGCTTTTGTTTTATAAAACGTAACTATCGCGTTTGATTTCAACGCATTACGACGAACCAATTATACGTCATGATGTCCAGTTAAAAATGTGAGGCTCTTCTTCCTACTTTTGAGATATTTTCGGTATCATTGAATGAGAAAAAGTAATTTGCAACATAAAATTGGATAATGCAAAATACAAGTAAGTCGCTCAAAACGTACGTCATCAACAAATTTTGGAATCTTACATTCTGATTGAAATTTTGGACTCTATCACCTACAAATATAAGGCAGAGAGATAAAGTTTTAATTTACTGATCAACATTTTAAGGAACCTTTTTTATTGCCCATTCACGGCAATTCATGTAGGAATTTCCCAAAACTCTGTACAGGAAATATTATCTAATCATGTAATATTTTCGTTGTTATTCCCCAACACGTCCAAGTTGTTAACCCCGTTGGCCTGAATCCCTGTCTTTCAGAGTCTCTCCACGGGCAAAGCCACCAAATATTTCGGGAGAGCCATCATGGTCTTTCTCAAAGACGGACATTAAGAACTGCCGAGGTGGAAGAAATAAGCCAAGAAGCTTGGCCAACCAACCAACCACCTGTATCTACCACTACTACACACATGTGGTACCTGCCAAACCGGACGACGACTACAAACGTCCAATCGAGATGTACAGTTAGATTTCCCTTTTAACCGAGAGCTATGCAACACTTGCGGCCTGAGGCCAACTCTGGTACAATTGTATGAAGTTGGTGGATCGATCGAGAGCGAAGGAAACCGGGCTGGCACCACAGGTGGATGGATGATCCTCATGCACTACATACGTACAATGGAGGATTCCGGGCAACAAGCTGGGCCATCTCCCACACACTCAAACCGGCTACTGAGAGGGACCATCGGCCTAGGAATCGAGTTAGTTGGTTTCTTGAATCTGAAAGTTTCTCTTCTCCTCTTTGGTGGGGGTTCACTGCTTCGTCCGTGTCACTTCCAAGAACTTGCGAGACAATCAAGTGAGATTCCCTTTCTTTCTTCTTTCATTTCTTGGTTACCTCGACACAAAGAAAATTAGGGCTAGTTACAATCAATTCCTCGTGGTTTTATGTTGCAGACCTTCTTGAACAAGCCAATCCTTTCAAACCGTCAACATGAGTGCCAAAGTACTTTATCTTCTTGCCTTCACCACTTTGACCGCTTCTGCCAAGGCCTTGGCCATGGAAGCTCCCAGGTAAGAGGAACAAGTAATGAAGGGATAAATTGGGTGACGTTTCAAGTCCAAAGTCTTTTATCCTTTTTGTTTCGATCGAATTCTAATTGAACCCTGACATGAAAAGACTTGTTGGCGAAAAAATGGCACCCTGGAGATTAAACTTGAACAATCGTTTGATCACGAAGATGATAAAGGGAAAGTTAAGACGAACTGGAATTGTTTCGGTGTTGACCGATAAGAAACCCGTTTTGGCTCAACGGTTTCAAAGGAAGCTCAAATGGTATTTTTTGTAAATACGTTTTTGGTCGAGGTGAAAGTTGACAGAGGTATGCATGTTAAATAATGCAGAAAACGTTGGTTTTATCATCTGTGACCGACATTTTCCAGTCGAGAGAATCGACTATTTATGAACTTGGAACCCAATAATGACTCGGTCGTATTTGGCTTCTTTAAATGTCACAATCATTCATAATCCCAGGTGCGTTCAAATATAATAATCGAATATTCCATTGAATTGGAAGAATTTTTCCAGATTAGATTACTTCAAAATATCATAACTACCAATTCAAAATGGGATCAAATCTCATCCGGAAATTCATTCCTCCCAAATGTTTCTTGAGTATTCAAGATCCGTATTTGTTCGAGTTTCGATATTTAATTACTTTGGCTTAACCGAGGTTTTCGTAAACTCGAAACTTTCTGCGCCAGAGGGAGCTCATTCAAACTTGGCCATTTAAAAAAAATCGACTCTGGTTCTCGACTCTGATGAGAAAACTTTTTTCTCTCCATTCAACACTCATTCTTGGGCGATGATGGAACATTGATTGCTTGACTTACGAACTGATGGACTGAGTGAGTGGCAGGAAGGAAAGGATAAACCTTTCGAATGAATGAATCTTGAGAACGCATTCTCCTACCATAAAACCGTTTGAACTTGGGAGAAGATTGACGATACACTCGAGCAAACATCCAAGTGAAACCACTAACTCCGTTACATCTTTCAAGCCTCGAGCTTTACGGAAAGTTTGTCAAGTCAAGATGCTGTTTAAACCATATCTCTCTCCATCGTGTCAACTATGACAAGCAAACCTTTGTGATCCCACAACAGGATGTGGGATGGGGTTCGAGAGACTCACGCCTCGTTTTTTGTTCCAAAAGTTTCATGGGCCTTGGAAAACGTGTTCTCTCGGGTTGATTCACTCTCAAGTGCTAAAATGAATTTCTATGTTCTTATTGGGGATATGTCAGTGAGAATACGGATGGGGCTTGAAAATCAATGTCAGTCATGCCAAATCGGAAGGCTTGTTAGACTTACTGCGTAATAACTCTAGTACAAAGGGACTGTTCCAAAAGTCAGTCGATGGTAAATGTTCCACTCAAATTTCTTCTCCACACTTGGTGTTCCAACGTTCATTAGTACATTTTCCAATACCTAGTGCCCACTGGTTTCCATAAAAAATGGGAATGTACAATTTTAACATGGTAGTTCTGGGACTCGCACATCCTGGAATCCGGACCAATATCGAGTCTTTGGGGATTGGAACGCAAATCTTAGTCATACTTTCCAACTTAAGCTTACTTGAGGGCTTTCATCTCTAGGCTACATGTCAGGCTGAGTAAATCACACGACGGGAAATCGCTTGAGTGCAAAGAGATAGGAAGAGATGAAGTGCAAGTGGAGGGAGATCTCCTCCGAATTTAGAGCTGAAACGATGGAGAAGGACGAGAAAATCCAATAATTCATGGAACGTGACATATCTGAAGAGAGAGAGACAGAGAGAGAGAGACTCCTATCCCTTCCTGGCTTTCCCTGACGCTGCAAATCGAAATTTAGGAGTTAAATCCATTGAACCGAGTTAGATTTGAAAGTTTCGGAAATTCTCCTCCAAAATCCCACGGGAATTATTTCCCACCTTCTTCATTGACAAAGAAGGTGGATCCACCCACCTTTTAGTTACAAGAAACTAACCTTGAGCTGATCATTGCTCATAGAGGTCCAATTGAACTCGAAATTCCTGTTTTTCAGCGCCATTGCTGTCAATCAAAACGATCAAGATATCCTTCTCCGTGAAAAGGCCATTTATGGGTCCAACGAAATTCAAGATCTCTCCGGAAATACCTTGGACATCACCGAACCCCAAATTGAAGAAGAGGCTGGAGTGGTGGACTCGATTTTCGGAAAGGGCACCCAAGAGCGTATTGTTCAGAGTGTGAACAATTGGGTGGCTCAAAAGGCCAAGACTAATCCTGGTTGCATTGAAAGATTCATTTGCGAATCCTATAAGAGCAGCGAGAGCATGTCTGGAATCCCTTACTTGGCCATGTCCATTAGCAAGTAAGTACATACTGTAGTATGTATATGAAAAACCAAATCCATCATATTTCGGGATGAGAAAGATGCAAAGTGTATCGGAGTTGGGTGCTGTTCCCTTGGGGTAATCGCTCCCAACAGAATCGAATTTGTCCCCATTTCCATTTTGTGGTACCTATAGGGGAAACTTCTTTTTGTTTGCTCGTGTGACAAAATATCTGGTTAGAGAATATGCAGTACGTATTGCATGCATTGGGAAAAAAGTTTTTGTTTCATTTGAACTGTACTTTTATTCTAGTGCTGCCGTGAGCTTCTATGTGGCTGAGTTGTTCGATCAATCGATTGACATCCAAGAAATCACTCGAGCGGCCAGGTATAAATTCAAAGTCCAATCGTGGATGCCTTGCATATATGAAAACCTTAAAACGATCTAAAGTGCATCTTCTTATTTGACAGATACGGACGAACCATTGGAAGTTGCGATACGATGAAATGTGATTTTGTGGATGGCCAATTGCGAACCATCGGTGATTACCTGAGCTCTTTGGAGGATTTCATCACCTCCATCGTAAGCTCCGTGTCCAATTCCATCAACATTGGCAAGAAATGAGAAAAAAAGGAAAGACGAAGGCTTTCTAAAGTTTCTAACTTCCTCTCCTGAACCATCCGTGATATCGACAAACCAAACTATTGCTACTGAACCATGCTGACAAAAACGAGGGCCAAGATGAATTTGCAACCGTATTTAAAAGCGACTTTGCACTCACTCTCTTCCTCTGAATGGTTCACATTGCATTTCCAAGCCTACAAAACTTATTTTCCCCCTCCCTCAAAGCGAGATTGTCGCTTTATATTCGGTAATGGTGATTGGCTTTCTACCATGCTCTACAAGGCATTGGGTTGTAGACCATAGTAATAAATATAAATAAATGGGAACCTCGTGTCGCTCGTTTTCTTTCGAATCTCCACATATCAAACTGCATAGGCACACTCTTCATCAATCGACTCATTTCCCGATGTCTAAGTCACGTCAGATCTCAGAGCCATGAAACTCTATATTGAAGCAGGGATATTGACACTACTTGTTAGGCAAGTAAACCTAGGCCACTCAAGGAAGTACAGCGCCGATTACGATGACAGGCCTAATGCCTAGCCGGAAAAAAGAGAGTAAATAAAAGGCAACAATGGAGGTCTTCAATTAACTTGTCCAAGTGCAATATTGACGTCAATTTGGTCTCATGGTAAATCTAAAGCACTCCATGGAACGAGTTTGGATTTAGTTTGCCAATCTTGGCGTTCCTAAGTCAAACACATGTCGGGCAAAAAAAAGCGACGGATGAGCGTGGAAGGTCATATAAACATTTATTCCTCTCCAGGTTTCTTGCTCATCGTAGTAAGGTACATCGATTGGAAGTATGCATAGTTTCCGGTCCAATTCCCTCATTGATGATCTGAATGTAGCGTATCCATCAAGGCAGTGTAGACTTACTCACTCATGGTTCATTTATGTCAGTGTTAAGCCTATGCATGGCAATACTAGGACAATGATCAAAACTGGGGAACTCTTAGACTTGGGTGCTCTATATTTGAGACTTGATAATTGGGGAAGATAAAACATGGATCTTTTTTGCACTGCCGTTGACAAGGGCTTATGAACAGCCCTTAGTAATGCGTAACTATTATATCGAATAGAAGACAGTATTTTTGCAGGAATAACCCTATAAAAAATACCAGATAATGTTGTTATTACATGTGGTTACTAAACGAGTTGACTTTTTTAAAGTTGGAAATGGGCAATAGTGAAAAAGTTATTTATACTGAAGTTGATTATAAAGCCACGTATACATCTTTACATTTTTTTATTGTGAATTTGTCAATTAGTTTCCAAATCTTTTATTCTGTTTTTGTTTCGGTAATATTTGTTCTTGAGTTTTATTTACAAAATTTTTGTGCATGATCCTTTAAATGGATTTTTGACGGTTTTACAATTTGAAATTCGAATAATGTTTTCGATGTCTGAAAAACGCAAAAATATTTTTTTTTTCTAAATAAATCACTAGAAGAAGTTTAAAGCTCGAACACAGTCTTAAAAATATTCCGGCGACTTCGTCAGGAATATTTAGGAGCTGATCCTCTAACAGGTTTGTGGCAGGCAGAGAAAGTTTTTAAACAACATTCCCAATCAACCCGCTGTTCAAGGATTGTCAAAATATGTCAGAAAGACTCGTTACTGAACCAAATATGATTTGAAAAATTGAATGCAAACATTACATTAATGTGTTATCTATCTATAGGGAACTCCGTGCCTTGTTGTGGCAGTAAAAACTCGCAACCAAATGTTAATAGTAAGGACGCTTTAATTCTAACTCTTCAGATTTACTGATCATGGAGCTAGTATTTGTTCAACTTTCCTTTTTGAGAGTGGGCAGGGATTTCTCAACAAATACAATGGTTCTTGGATTTGGTGACCAGAAAGACAACAACAACTAAAGTGTTTTCTTTTCGGAGCCCAAACCGAGCCGTAATTTTATCCACCAACTTGAACTAAGAAGACGTCAAAAACCGACGAATTTTTTGTACGGTATAATGTTACTCTTGGATAATTTTAGCTAGAAATGGAAAGACATGTAAAAAAGCAAAATGATGAAAATTGTGTTTATGTCAATCAGATGTGTGCCCATGCCTTTTCATTCCGATTTGATCATTCAAATATTAATAAGCTAACAAATGCAATCGACCTAAACCTCAAGTCTACCACCATATTGGCTCTGGACTCATCAATTCTGTTATTATGTTCACGTTTTCTAGCGTCCTTTCGTATTTGTCACATCCTAGAACTTATGCCCGTAAAAAACTTCTTATCTGCTACTTTTGTTTTCTTTGATGTTTTGAGAAACGCAATTTATTCTGCAAAATCGTTTGGCAGGCTTTTGTTTGCAAGTTGAATGCATCCTCAAAGCTCAGGGATATTGAGGAATCCACAAGGTATTCGAAGAATCAGATGATACATTCCAAGGCCTTAAATCCCCAATTTGGATGAACTTTTCTTATTGTTGTACTTCTCTCATGCAATATCATTGAGCTGAACTCCAACGGCAAGCGTGAAATAAATAACTGAAAGCAGTAATAGAGCACTTTTGGAATAACAAGAAAATTAACGGTTTGGGATCTATGAGGTTCCTACCCCGTCTACTTCGTTTATCTCCAGAGTTGGTCCATTGCAAGAAAAGGAACAACCATAAATTAAATACCCATTCTCTCGCCACAATAAAAAAAGCCGAGACCAAATTGTTATCAAGAGAAGATTTCTAAGAAAAAAGTATATTTGGTTAATGCAGGAGTATGTATAAACTGGGCCCAGACTATTCACATTTTTTACATATTAAAACCTTCTTATCCCAAGAACATTTGATCTCAACTCGTACCAACAACTCCAATTTCCTGATTAAGATCTGAGAGAGGAGAGAGTCTGAGGTCAAATGTTAACAACACCAAAATCAAGTTAGATTAAGGGTCCTCAAGTAATCAGGTATATTTGAAGTCCACTAGCTATGAAACACTAGACTGACTTGATTTCAAGTACCTAGTGCCGTTACATGAAGTTACCTAAACGAAGTCGATGAGAATTCAGGAATGCGTTCTCTCCAAAAAGCCGCACACCGCACAGGTTTAGTCTACTTGAGGCCAACTGAATATCTCATTTCTCTCGATGTGACTAATGACGTGGTGAGAACAGATACACTTACATATACCTTTCTAGTGCTGTCCAGATGATGTTTACATGGAAGTGGCGATCCAACAAAGGGCTATCATTCTACTCTTTGAGGGTTTTTGGCTGAGTGTCTCTCTCACGTGTCTGGACCATCGGTAAAAGACAATGAGACAAACTTTGTTTCCAAACTCTCCTCCAATCTCTTCTAAGGCATGGCTATCACTAGCAAAGAAAGAAGACAATGCACGTGAAGACTCTTCATTTTTACGAGATGAAACAGATTCACAATACATTGGAACGCAACATGGAACAACATTCAGTACATTGCTATTCATTGCACTCGGTTTTCCTCCTCTGGACTTGAATTCTCGACCACGAGAGTGTGCACTTCTTCATTGGCCAACTCGTGCGCCTCGAAGGTCTTTTCCAAGGTCAAAGTTTCATTAGGCTCGGCCAGTTGGCCTTTCAATTGATCATCCGAGGAGTCTTGAGTCTCATTACTGGCATGTGCTATCGTGGCCATAACTGTGGGGGCCAATGGGCCCCGTGAACTTGAATTGGGCGATGCCTCCACTCCTCGACTGGCGAAACGAGCAATGAAAGATCCACAGGGACAAGACCGAGTGCAAAAACCCATGATGATCTCCTTGAACTTGTTGCCCACCGAACAATAGATCAAGAAATTTATGGATGCGTTGACAATCAGAAGCCAGTGGTTGAAGGAAGTGGTACAAAGGAACCATGTTGGAGGTACGAACGCTAAGGGAAACAAGGAAAATGTAGATGTTGAAAGAGGATCGAATTCGTCAGTTCAAAGTCATTCATTCCAGGCAAGAATGTGTCCAAGAAAGGCTCGGGACGGGTCAAATGAAAAAAGAAATCTGATAGGAATCAAGCAAAAGCACTCTTTTCATTTGAAGTTCAATTTTTGACTCAATCAATCATCCCAAAGTAAATCTAACGACTCCCGAGGTCGCCACGGAAGACAACGCAAAGTGAGAAAGATCTTGCTCGATGATATTATACATATGTCTGTACTCTGCTAGGTTTAAATGATGTTTTACTTTTGATTTTGATGTTCCATTGTGTTAAAAAGTGATAGATAGGCTAATTGCCAGTTGGAGCTGGTGGTTTAAAGAAAATGCATTTGGGGTTTTCAGATCAAAATGACAATGCTCACTCCTAAAATCTCTGTTCAATTCTAGTTTCGACAGCCAACGTTAGTGATGAATGAAGGAAAACCGTAGTGCAGAGCATTGCGGCTCACTTTCCTATTTTCTACTAAAACAAACCCTAGAACTATAACCATTTTGCATCCATACCTTGAAGAGATTAAATGTAAAAAAAAACCCTCTCCTACTTCGACACATTGCATATTAAGAAAAAAGTGGTCCAGGTCTGAGCGCAGTGAGTGCCAAGAATGGACAAAAACGGGTGATTGTTCCCATTCGCTCAGGCCAGCAAAGAGTGCCCATTTGGTAGTTACCAGTCCGACTTTTTTCCACTTGGGACCAATTGGGACTTCAAAGTTGGCGCCAGTGTTCCAAAAAGCTTGATGACGAAGCGCCAATGACTTTTGGCCAGGTACTCTGATCAATCCCCAATTGTAGTATGAAGAGTCCGTCCGACTTTGAATAATTAATACAGCGAGTCCTCGCCCGCTATTGCATTACCGCCCTCCCTTCGGACCTTGAAGCATAAACTAAACTTCGGACAGCCTTCATCCCAAAAAGGCTGGTGAAGATCTGCCCCTTCTTCGTCCCTCAGGGACAGGGGGATCCAGCCACCATATGGAACTTGGACACGCAACTTGTTTTGTGTCCAATGGACACAACAACCCATATACAGAGCTCGAGGAATAGATTATCAACCCTAGTAAAGAAACGTGGACATACCTTGTTCACATTGAATCATGTCCGCCAACATGAAAAATTCATGAACGTTCAGGAGGATTCTTGGGAAGTGGCAAATGAAAAACAGGAACACAATACATAACAGAATGGCGGCCAAATTCATTTCCGAGGCCTTCTGTTTGTTCTTCTTGCGTGTGCGCTCGTGCGTCATTTGGATGCCTCGGAAGATGTTCCAATTGAAAAATATGAGGGCCACCATTGGAACAAGGCCAGTAGTGATCAGTCGGGTCCAGTTGATGTAAAATCGGATGTAGTTTGGATCGCCACGAAGAGCGGACACGCCGAAGGCCAATTCAGTTTCGTTTGGATTGGACGCTGAAGGTCGCCAATAGTAACGTGTCTCCAAGAATTTGGGTATGTTCAGGATGACGGATACCAAAATAACCGGCAAGATGTAACTGAAACAAAGCAAGGACACATTAGATTTGAGAATAGCCATTTTAAGCGATCAATGAAACTCAAAATCTTTGATGTTCAAGTAAAGTCATTCGTTTCCTAAAAAGAATATTTCTAAACTAAACATCGTAGGTTCTTTCTCAGTTAGAAAACCTTGGTCATGTATCTTTTGAATACCAACATTCCCTCAGATTCTGATCTTGGATGAACTTTGTCTGGTCTGGAATTTGAAATTCCGTTAACTTGATTATTTTTGTGGGCGGTATTCCACCAGAACGCTGTCCTTACGTTGCCTTTTATTATAGGATCAAGGGACCTCTATTCTAAGTCCTCCCTTTAGAGGTTGACTTCCTGACAATTTATTTTCTTATCGTTAGTGGCCTTCACTCGTCAATCGCGGAGTGCACACATTGAGAGCCCTCCTTTCTGATCGACCGTCAGCATGATCACCACATTCACATTAAGAATCAATCTTGGTCCAAAATAGATAGATACCATGTACCGAGTTGTGTCAAGACCGAGAAGGCTCCAAGAAATGCACTAAAACAAATCCCAAGCATATCGATCTTCATCTGACGGGATTGCTAACAAGTTTCACGCGATATTTCTCACTGAGGTTTTGGATCCTATTTTTTCAGATTAGAAATTTTAATATCAAAGGAGGGAGAAAGAGTTCTAGTTTCTCTCGTATGGGACATGATTGTAGTAATCTAAAACATCACAGCAAGATCTATTGTAAATCGGCATTGATTGGTAGGATAATTTTGAACCTGATTTGAAACCTAATGATCTAGTAAGGCATCCCTGGTCTAGTGCTTGGCATTAACGAAATTGAACATTTTGGCTCTAGTAAAGGTTCTGAAAACTAATGGAAACGCTCTTTGGGTAATAGAGTAGAGAGTTTAGAGAATTCTTTTTTGTAAATAAGTTGTTATTGAAAAACGCAGTTTATGTAGCGAAACTTGATCGAGCATGGTTATTTCTAAAGAAGCTCATGGGAAAGAAGCGTCAACACGGTCAAGTTCTTTGTTTTTTCCGAAGCTTCTCTTGTTTATTGATGTTGCCGCCACCTTCAATCAGGAAGTTCAAGTTAAAACGAAATTCGATATTGCAATCAATATATACAGATCATGCCAATAGGTTTTAATCCAGTCATTGGATCACAAAATAAGATGCATTCAAGCCCTTCCATGGATATTTTTTTTCGGTCAAAGGCTCCCATTTGCTGTATTTTTTCTCTTGCACTTCCTCGTTTGTTTGGCTTCTTTAAGGCGTCATGTTAACGCCACTGTCGCTAGTGCTCTGGTGACGCTTCCTTACTTATTTTTGCTCCGGCCCATATACGTACTACTCTATCCTTTTTCCATGCTTCTAGATATGCTTCTACTATACTTCCAAACTACATGCTTAAACAACCGACCTCATATCAACTGTTAGCATGCCAGCCATGAACCACATTAAACCTTGGGAATGTCAAGCAATGTTCTCACATTCTTCATATGGAAGGGGAAATTTCGTTTGGTCCTTGATTCATACAAAGATGGCCAGAAATTTAGAGTCATATGAATCCTATTTGAATTGATTCATTGAATTGATTCATTGAATCCTTTGAGCAATTTTGCTCTGAATTTTATGAAATATTGTGAGGTAAATTGGCAAAAAAATAAGAGTTTGTGAAATGAACTCCCTCCAAGTAAGAAGGGCTCCTCTTTCTTCCATGATATATTGCTTTCATTATGTGTGATGAAATCAAAGGTTATCCAAACATTTTGACAACGGCTACGGATTTGCAATTGAAATGTCAATTACAACTGCAGAACCCTCCCTTGAAACAGCCTTGCAGACAGAGAGAATATATTACTTTAAAGTAAGGTCAACAAACCATGTTTGTCTCTCGACTCTTCAGTTCAATAACGGAAGCGAAATATGAGAGTTAACTTTTTATGTACAAATACTTGCCCTTATGGACATTTCTCTTCGTCAATAGAAATTCAGGATGCTTTTGAATCCTTTTGAAGTCAAGTCAGCTACTTGAAAAGTATCTTTCCGCTACCAAGTTACTTCTGACATGTCAAAAGCATTAATCTAATATGCCAGTGCTCTATTAAGATTGTTATTTGGAAAAAATAAGTCGCAAATGTGCAAGGTTTTTAGTTTAAAACAGCAAATAAAACGGAAACACGTAAAGATTGTTCGAAGAAGTCAACGAGTTGAAAAAGCTTCTCTTCGTGAGTTGAAAAGTGCAAAACATGAAAATTAATCTTAATATTAAGAATGAATAACAAATGTATAAAATTATACCTTTAATACAGTCTTACTCTCATGTAAGGTTGTCATTGGTACATTATTTTTTCGGCGCTTGATCCCCTGAATTTTCGGCTCCATTTATTGAAACAAAATGAAAGTACACTTATAGGTGGGTATAAATGGATTTTTAATTTCCGTTCCAAACGCTTTGGGCGCAAAGTCTAACCCTAATCCCCAGCAAATCGCCTTCAAATGGGCTTTGGAGTTCAGGTCAAATATGCTCTCGGTCTCTGGGAAAAGAAGCCCGATTAGACAAGGAAAGAGTCTTTCAAATGGGTTCCATTTGTTCCAAACTAATAACCATCTGCGAGGCATTTGGACAGGGCTTTTCGTTCCACCTTTTGAACGCTAATTAAATGAGGGAAAAAATGAATGAATGAATGAGTGATGGGCATCGTCCTTTATTTATCCATTTTAAACGAATTTCCCCCGAATAACCCACTAAATCGTCATATTTGATGTGACATGAATCGATCACAATTTTTCCCGTCGGGAACTTTGAAGACCAACCAGGTTCCCTAATGAAACAACAGACATTTTGAATAAACTCTCAACATACTGTTGAAGCCCACAGTTTTTCTGCCAAAATGTCACATGTTGGAAAAACTGACTTGAATCTCAACCGGATTTTCTTACTGTCGATATTTAATTCAGCTTTTGGCACCTTCTGGTAGATAACGAACGAGCACAAAAGGTTTTTGGTCCGTGAAAATTGGTCCAAAATGACTCGAAGGTCATTGGGAAGAGTCGTAACCCTCCAAAAATGTTGGGTCAAAGAAATTACGTCCGTCGATTCAAGTGGATTTTGGTCTTCAATCTTTCCCCTTTTACCTCGATAACGAAAAGAATGAGGAAAATCTCCACCACGAATCGACCAAACAGCCCTAACAAGCAAGAAGGTTAATCCTAAAGATCCTTTTACTATTTTTAAACTGAAACTCCTGACGTAGCATGATATTAACTGGATAAGTACATAGGCCACGTGGTGATATTGTTCAAAAAAGATTTGATTTTGTTTAAAAGGGCTCTGATATTACCTTCTTTAAGACTGTGAAGCTATATGAACTTTCAAAAGCAATGGTTTTAATTTAAAAGTCAATAATATGAGATATTGGACAACTGTGCACCAAAATACAGAGGTGAGCTTTAACTTCAGACATCTTAAAAATGCTAATGGATATCACGGTTGTCAAGCAATAACTCTGTTCTTTCGCAAAAATCGGCTCTTAAAAATACGGAAATGTAATTGGGCTCTTTGGTACAAAACAAGCGATCACTGATGATTACGTTGTATGATATTTGCTAATCGAGGAAATGCCAATCTGTCATGATTGTTTCGCTTCCATTTGCAACCGGGATTGGGTTCGTAGAAGATACAACCGTACTTTTGTGTCTCTATTCGGAGATATTTTGTCGACATTATTTGTGCCTTTCAGATTGTCTTTGCTTAAAAACGCGATTGCTTCCTTACTAAAAATCCGCATTTTTCATAGAATTCATTGCAAAATGACGTTATGAAAAAAATCCAAGAATTTGAGCCGAGAAAAATAAGGACGACAGTCCTATTTATGCGTCAAACTTGCAATTCGTGGCAACATCCATCCAATTTTCCTTCAGATTTTTTACGAAGACACTTTGATAACTCCTCTGTGTTAAGGGCGAAGTGCAAACGGGTTGATAAAAGAAGCAGCTTCTCCTTGAGAGCCTTAATACGCAAATTGCCAAAGTTGTTTATAAGAATATTTTTCTTTTATCTTTTAATCGAGATATACTTTTCTCAATGAACTTCCATAACGGGACTTTCTAGTATTAAATTTGCACATATTGCATCTATTATCTGAAAAGCCAATGAACATGGCTGCTTCTAGTCCTCGGTCCTATGAAAGAGAAACTCGGACCAAACTTTATTATAATGCGGAAAGGACGCTTGGTCTTTGAAGGTCAAGCATCATGGTTACGGCTTTGGGATTTAAATCAAAGTTGCATACTGAGGATTGAATGACTATAAACTCGTTGTTGCAAGGTCATTTATTAGACCAGGAACCTCTGAAAAAGGCAGCAATTCCATCAACATGACATGCATCTCGGTCCGTGCTTTGTTGCCAATGGCTAACCCTATCTTGGCTGCATGAACTCTTTGGTGATTTTAATGGTTGAAATTAAAAAAAGGACCATGTTTCATCTCCTGCCACATTATCATAACCAATAAACTTTAATAGATATTTTGTGAGGGGGGTCAATTTGATAGGCTGGTTCCTTTTTAGCAGGGTTGGTCAGGGGGATTATCCCCTCCAAAAAGAGTCCCGTTTATCCCCCTTGGGATAAACGGGATTTTCCTTCAAGCAGTAAAAGGGATAAACGGGATTTTCCTACTTTTCAAGCTTTTTTCCTACTTTTCACGCTTTTTTCCTACTTTTCAAGCATTTTTTCTTACTCTTCAAGCATTTTTTCCGACCTTAAAAGCATTTTTTTCTTGCTCTTCAAGCATTCTTACCTTAAAAGCAATTTCCTCTTACTCTTCCAGCATTTTTTCCTACCTTAAAAGCATTTTTTCTGTCTTCAAGCATTTTATCCTATCTTAAAAGCAATTTTCCTACGTTTCAAGCGTTTCTTCCTCATTTCTATAATTATTCACAAATTTCTGTAACAGTATATTACCCACAAAATCTCACTTTTTTCAATTAAGTCCCACACAAAAAATGATTTCCATTAATACAATGAAAACTCCTAAGTTTTTAGCTTTTATTTGTTTGTGTTTCCGAAGTCAAAACGCAGCTTTGCAGCTGCAATCTGATATAGGCTGTCTGCTCTGTAGGAATATTGCAGGGTTAGTTGGGGGACTTTCTCATCCATAAAGCGTCCCGTTTATTGGGATTAACGGGATTTTCCTCCAGGGAATAACGGGGATAAAGGGGATTTCCCTCCTTTATCAAACAAATTCCACTTATTTCTAGAAATTACTTCATTTTAGTGTCTCTGTAATACATTCACTGAGCATGAAGTTTTCTTACCTCAATATCTTCAACTGTGGAAGACTTCAATTTCATCACCACTCGACAAGTATTGTCAATTGTAACATGTTTTTTGAGTTTGATAATATATAACAATTATTTCTGTTATATATCTGTTATATATTGTAAATATATTTTATTGATATTTATATTAAGCCTTTAGTGTTTGATCGGCCATTTTCAGGGATGCCAAAAAGTATTCAAACATGTCAAAATCGGAACAAAATTTGCTTTATTTCGTTTATCCACCGGTTCATCCCGTTTATCCTCCCATTTATCCCGTTTATCCCCCCATTTATCCCGTTTATCCCCCAATTTATCCCGTTTATCCCCGGGTAAAGGGGATAAATCGAAAAAGTTGATCCCCCGACCAACCCTGCTTTTTAGTGACCATAGGGCTCGAAGATACGGCGCTCATTAGCTGGGACGGGCAAAAAGTGCAAATCAAAAGAAGCTTTTGGTTACCAAAAGTTGCACAAAAATCAGACCAAAATCGTAAAATAAAATGCAGAAAAAGGCCAAAAGTGCAAATAAAAACCAAAAAAAGCGCAAATAAAAATTCAAAAGTTCGCAGAAAAAATGGAAATTTCTGAAAAAAAAGATTCAGATACTTTATGTCATCTGCTTGTTATTTTTCAATCTTGAAGAGCAAAATTTAGATATTGAAGTAGTAGTAATCAATACTGCGCTAGCCTACGCTGTGAGCCGTAAAATCAGATTTAGTTTTCAAATTTGAAAAAAAATCTTCCAAAGGTATACACTGCCAAAGAAGAATTATCAAACTCTCAACAATTTGTCAATTTTAGGCCGAATTCGTAAAAAAATCGTGCAAATAAAGGCGAAAAGTGCAAAAAGGCAAATAAATGTGTTTATGTTACCAAAAATCTTTTTACACTTTTTGCCCGTCCCTACTCATTAGGGTCAACTCTGTTGAAGAAGTGATCTGTTGTTACTAATCAAATCTTTTTGAAAATTATTCCCAAAGAATGGTTTAAGCACTCTTGACTTAAATCCTTTTAAGTCTGACTTAACTAAATTAAAATGTGGATTTACTCACAAGACAATCACCTCTCAAATTATGTTTCGATTGTTCTTTATAACATCCCAATTTGTGCAGAATGAAGATCTTTGACAATGCATTTCCGTTTAGCGGCTCAACAACTTTTCTCTTGGAAGCTCCAACAATGTTGGCAAGCAATGATCAAAATTGTCTTCCTGATAAGAAACTTCTATCAAGTTCTTACCGTTCGTTCACTAATCTCTTCGTACTCCTTAGTTTGCACACAAATATGTGCTCATATTCATGTTCTGCCTAATCTGCATGAACCTATCCCAACAGGGTTTAATGTGCTTTAGTAGATTGAGTCAAATGTTCCACGAGCGATAAAATATCCGATTGTTCGTCCTTACCTTAAGGTCCTTCTCTGAACAGAGTAGCGAGTTGTGATGTCCCGATAATGGAGTGGTCGACAAACCGCAATATATCGTTCATAGGCCATGGCCACAGTAGTGAAAATGGAGGCGCAGAAAGAAATGTTGTTTAACGGGTAGATGACGTAGGGAAACAGATAGACAAAGGCCGTAAAGGACCACTTAAACGCCCTGGAATGGAACGGATTCAAGGATGAAAACAGATTTCGCCGAAGGTATTTGATAACCAGCTCCAAAGATTTATAAGTGATCATTCACGCGTCTACGTGTAATACGTATAAGCCCACATCTCGAAGGTCGCGGATGACATACGGGTACGTCAAAGCCTTGAGCTGATTGTTTTATGTCTTTACAAACAAACTCGAATAACGGAGCATTCTGTAGTCATACGGACAAGTGCATCAACACTGACGGGCTTTCCCGAGGCTCTTGTAAAAAAAGTAACATCAACACTCGAATTTCTGACGATGCAAAAAAATGGAGTTGATGAGCACTCCCTCCCAAAATATGGGCAATACCGCCTTTGTGTTTTTGTAACTAGTTCTATTGGTGAATCTAAAATGGAGATAACTGACAGAGCGTAGGAACTACTCGTAGAATGAGGAGCGTATTCCAAATCCTTTAAGAAGAACATGAGGGTAAAAAGTTGGACAAGTTTGTTGGACTATATTGAAACCTGGAATTTTATATGTCATATTTAGAGCAAGAGATATCAAAAAAGGGTTGCAAAGTGAAAAGGGGACAATAATAGCACGTCATGGGAAATTCAGAAGTTAAAAAAGCCAAACATATAAAACTTTCAGCAAACTTTCAAACACTTCCAAAGATTGGGCCTCAACCCTCAATTTTGTTTTATCTCACTGTCGCCATAAAGATAAATAACCTTTTGTTCTGAAACTTCCGTACACGCCAACAAAAAGATATTCAGTTTTGTTAAAAGATGCTTTTTTATGCGATTGGAAGTGCTAATTGCATATTCTTTTAAGAAGTGAGACACCATAAATTAAAAATTCCATTGCAACCAAAAATAAGGCGAGAAATGAAACAGATAGATTAAGCCAAATCCATCCAAGAAATGTGAACTGTTCCAAAATTTGCTTGTCATCATATCGATATTCCTCTATAACCTAGTCACGTCCTTCCAGGACTATGGATTATTATTGCTAAGTAACCTTCTTTTTGTCCAAGTGCTGTTTAAGGAGTCGGAACAGCGTTGTTAAACACCAAGAAAGAATCGCAATTAAGATAATCATTTGAATTATTGAAAATTGTGCCGCTTTACAGACCGCACACGATGTAAACTTGTCTAAATTATAATGCTCTGCTGCACTTTCCTCTATGGCAAAAAACCTAACTTCAAACTAACAATAAGACTAACAGTCTGTTGCCTTGCGTAGTACACATATATAATCACAGGGCTACACATTTCATGAAAATGCATTCTTTTTCATTTTTTCCGATTTGTCTGCATTTTTTCGTAGATTTGTAGAGACGGATTTTTTAAACACCTTGTAAGGAAACTGTTTTTTTTTCAAGTTTTAAAATTTCTGATTGACATTTCAACTTCAAGTATGTTTTTCAGTAAAAGAATGAAAATGTGAAAAGCAATCTGTTCTAGGTGCATTTTAGCATATTAGAAAGAGCATTTCTGACCCAAAACTCAAAATGGCAAAATTGTCATTGGTGAGAAAGTCAGGCTTTTGGGGATGAAAAGTTTTTGTGAACAAAATATTTTTTTTCAACCTTTTACCTTTTTTCTATTGCCTTTACTCCACATTCATAAAGAGCAAAAGGCACACCAAAAATGCTTAAAACAACTAAGTCTGCAAAAAACATCTTTAACGTGACCAATTTTCAATGAAAAGCCAATAACTATGAATGCATTTTATGGTCTTCATAGCCCCAAATTTTGATTGATTCAATGAATGTTATCAATTTTTTACTTTTACTTTTTTATTTTTTACTTTACTAAAAAAAGAGCTGTTTTTGAAATGGTTCTGTGTTTAGTGCAAAATTAATCTAGTCCAAATGTTCTGCAATGCTTCCCTTTTTGCATTTTCTAATTGCATTTTTTTAACATTTGTTTTGTATTGTTGATGGATTTTTTGGCGTATCTATTTGCATTTTTCGTGCAGCCCTGGTAGTCAGGAAAGATGAATAATGTTTCGAGATGATTGATATATGAATTAATGAATTGCATTACGCCCGCAGTCATTATTCATCTCAGGTCTTCAAAGCTCACATAAATTTTGAAGACCGCCTTAGAGAACGTTACCTTTGGGATTCATTTCACCTTCAAAATGTAAACCGAATTTCTCAGCTCATCAATTGTTGATGCGAGTGAAATCCGATCTTAGCGTGCTTACCTGACTGGAAATCAGTATAATCGAAAGAGATATTGAAAAGCAAAAACATTTGTCAAACCATTTGACAGTTGACACTATTGATTCAAGTCATGAAATTGAAATCAAAACAACCTATTCTTATTACTAAATATAATTAGTCAAAGCTATGGGTGGGCTTTGGACAGGAGCCTATACCGTTGAGATGAAGTTTTTCAACGATAATGTTTTCTTTTTAAGAACTGCGTTGGTTACCTTTCCCTCATTTTAGAAGATTAAAACTTGCTTTTAGAAGATTTTTTCCTTGAGGTTCCCCATAACATCTACCACCATCTGAGACCCCTGTTATAAATGCTTGACCAGTCACCGGATACAACCAAGAAAAAGGCAGTTTCTAATTTTTTAGTCCCAAAGCAAACACTTTCATCCAAGGTAAGCCCCTTTTACAAGACTTCTTTGAGCAACGGTTGGATTAAAAACTAACCCTCTTAAAGAGGGGAGTTGCATTTCTAGTTTTGTTTTTGTTGCACTTAAATTAGAAACTCAGCAGTCTTCGATTTCTGTTGTATAACGTAAGGACGACATCAGATCGTACCGTAACTGACACAAATTTCAGTCGATCAAGTTGAAATTAAGCATGTGAGCTTTGAATTACCAGCTGGACAACGGGTTTACTTAGATTTTTCTTGGTGTGGCACAGAAGTCGAAAAATGGCTTTTGCCAGAAGCCGAGGCATCAAGGTCTTCAGTGATCCTTGGGTTTAGCGAAAACAGAAGTGGCGAACTACTTTTCCCTCGCGATTAAAACAAATTCAATTTACTGAAACCGACATTTTGACGAGATTGTCCTCATGGTATCACTTATTTGAAGGCAGTTAAATGAATCAGCTCAACTATGAGATCAATCTCTCTATTGTATTTTACGAGGGATTTCCAGACTAAAGGTAAACTGGGCTTGTAATTACTTTAAATGCACGATATTCGGAATAATGAGGAAAATCGAAATGAAGACTTATCTGTCATGAGCAGATGTTATTTAGCATATTTTTTTTCTTTGCAACCCTGTACAAACTTTTGATTGAATTAGAAAAGGTATGTTGGGCGACCCTCTGCACGTTTCAAAAAACGGACGTCAAAAGAGAAAAAACTCGTCAAAATCCAATATTTTGAAAAGTAAAGATGGTGGTTGCTCTTACTCATCCATTGAAATTTTGTGAACCATTGTGGAGAGAAAGTGATAAATTTTGGCGTGAGACGCCTTGGCGTTAAAAGGTGCATTATTTTGTCATATTGCTTCTTTTTGACGTTTATTTTCCATGTTTACCGGGGTCACTCAACATACCTTGTCTAATTGAGTCACCACCAAGTTTGCCTAAAATTTGTAAAATATAAAATCTGTTCATAAGGGATAAATCTTCATTTCAATTTTAACACTTATCCAAAAATCGTGTATTTAAACGAGTTACAAGCCCAGTCTACCTTTAGTCTGTATATCCCTCGCTTTACTCCTCTTAAATACAGCTCTTGTAAAAAATAATAAGCTAAAAAACACACGAGAATTTCAACTTTTGAGCAATTTTGCACTTCGTGTGCAAATCGTTTGACAAATTTCAACAAAACTCTACTCTGTCAAACACTATGATAATCTCCTTGTGACTCAGGAAAATGTTAATACTAAAAATAGTTCCAAGATAAGAAAGGGTCCTAAATGTCTCAAACATTTATCAAAACATGGATGTCACGGACATTTCCGTCTAACAAAATCGTAGTGCAAATATCTGGTTAAAAACTAGCATGACTGATTCTTTGGGATCATTTATTGAAGACACAATGACTTCTACGAAGTCAAAATAGACTCTAACATGCTAGATAAACACGCTAGGCCGAACGTACATTGTACATATATGTAGTACTAAGTTCCAGAAAAGTACCAAGTGGAAGTGACAGCTCCTTCCATGGATCTCAAGAGGCACAATTATTGGCACCTTTGGCAAGAGTGAAGATCTTGACCTATGTTTGCCTTCCGAATACAATATGGCTTATTTTCCTGTGGAAATTTGGAACAGAAACTAGATTATATTCCTGGGATCTTTTGAGAGCAGATGTGACTTTATTGGCTAGGACTAGAAGAATGGTTAAATAAATATAGATAAAACGAAAACCATTGGATTGGGGATTGGTACCAAAAGAGGAAGATATTGCATGCTAGGCTGGGATCCACTCCCTTAAGCCTCATGACATCAAGACATCATGTTATATCAATAGATAACGTCTCATCACATGTCCCTTTTCGTCCTTAATCGACAAGTTTACCCATTGTCTACGTAGATTCACTTTCCAATTGCACATTTTTTCTTTACTAATGTGACTGGATCTCATTTATAGATAGGTAATAGTGCCCTAAATACCAACGACATCTTTACTTCTCATTTTCCTTGTAGCAATCTCTGGAGGCCCTTCAACCGATCGACACTTTTCCCCTGGGATTGTATTGCCATATGTATCTGCTCTTGAAGTAAATCTATGTATGATAGAGCGTTTCCGAAAAAGAGGCTCTTGCTGTAGCCGATGTACAATAATCAATTAACGCGATGTTTAGCTTTTTTACATCCGTCTCGAAAGCGGAAATGGAGAATGAGAGAGAGAGAGAGAGCCCTTTAGGGTAGACTAGTTCAAAATTCATGACCAAGTGCAAGCGAGCTCGCGCCCGACCAAAAAAGTTTTGAATCTGAGCGACGTGGTCTGGACCAAAACAACCCAAAGTTGACAAAACAAAAGCTGGGTTCTTAAAACTCTGCATGTACCATCCATTAGATAACAAAAGCTCCAACCCAAATCCAAGGAAGCGTTCATTTGAAAAGCAGCAATTTCCTTCGCCATCGTATGTTCCACAATACTTAGGGCATTTTCCGCTTCGGTTCCCAAGAGCAACCAGAACCATTGAGAATTGGCTTTGAGCAAGTACAGTGTTGTACACTTTTCTCTGCAATAACTCAAGCTTTAGTTTCTCCTTGTCATTTTTGGCTCAAAGCTAATCTTGGACATTTTCAAAGACTGTCGCCAAGCAGGAAGCTGTTAAATTTACCTGAGGTAAAATGAGTTACTTTTAGAAAAGTAAGGCTTAATGGTTTCAAGATTGCCCTCCAGGGGTTATGTTGGAAACCCATTTGTGGAATGGGTTGCTAAGTGGCAGCCTTGATTTTGAATTCTTGCGCTTATTATGGTAAAACTAATTCTTGTTTTTTTAATAAGGAAACTTACCGGACGAAGGAGTAATCCACAATGGCCAGAATGATGAAGATGGAATCCATAGCAGAGAGGGTGATCAGAAGTTGGTTAAACGAGTTGTACATATTGGGTTTGGAAAGAATGACCATGCTGGAAAGAATTCAGTTGAGTTGTAAGCTTGCTACACGGTTTTAGGCTACTCAACTCCTTGCAGCAATCAGAAATGAGTGTGAGTCTGAATTTACTTGCACTACTTTTTTCACTCCTCCAATTCAATCGACCATGCCCAAGGGGGAAAATGGACGACCCCATCAGTCATGCTCATGACCATAAAAGTTATCCCGAGGTCGTCCACTGGTATTCAATTCCAAGCACGAGGCTAGAGAGTCTTACCTTATTAGGTTGCCCACCAGTCCAAAGGATCCTAGAAAAAAAGGTTGTGAATCAAGACCCTTTGTTCAAATAAGAGTCAACAAGGTCAATCCTGGTTGATCAGTCAGGTTTGCCAAAATTGCGGACTTCAGACTGACCCGTTATACTGATGAGCACTCCTTCCATCCAGAAGCTGCATTTGTTGATCTTTGGGTCCCAGGAGCCACAATCCTTCGAAGTTGTGGTTGACCCGTTGGTGTTATTGGAACCATGGGTTTGGGCTGAGGGAGGATCGACCACATCCTCGAAAGCCCCCGCGGGAAGTTTCGAGGTCCATTGAACATTCACCTAACAAAACCAACGAAGCTCGAAATTGAGTACTCGATTCCCGTCCATGTTGTAATCACTATTCATGGGATGGTGTCCAAAAAAAAATTGAGGCTCTTGGCCACTTGACATCGCTCTCACAAGCATGTGCATCAAGTGGTCAGTGGCTCAAGGTGGTTCGAAGCAAAAGTATTTATACTAGTTATAAAAGTTAAATGTAGATGGACATTTGTTATTATTTGTAAATGATCATCTTGTAACGATATTTCAAAAATCCTCGACATCCAATATTCATTGGATGTTGGCTTGAAAAAAAATCATGGAAATGGACTACACTGGAAAGAAAATGCTTATGTTCTAATCTTGTAATTCGACAGTTGTTCATTTTAAACAATATAGAATTCGATAGTTCGCCGAGATCCTTTGTTAATTTCCATGAGATGGCTTTGATTTCCTCATGTCAGGGTTATTCTCAGTCTTAATTATGGAATCTCATTAGTACAAAATGAGCAGAGGCCTTCCTCGTGTCAAGTTTCACCTCCGATTTGGGTCAAGTTACAACAGACAGGAAAGCCCACCCTCTCGATTGAATGTACTTGACAAGTACGTGAGGAATGCTCGTTCATCTTGGTTGACATTGTGGATTCAATCAATTCTTCATTTTTGGATAGGAAGTACGATACATTTACAACATTTTGTTGAACTCCCTCGGGTGTAGTACAATGTACATGTATATAGGAGATGATCTTTGGAACAGGATGAAAGATAAACGCAATCCGTGTAACAATTTCGGAAAGAGCTTTTGGATCAAGTTTTCGAAGTTTTTGCTTCTTTCCAATCACGCTACTAGGCTTGAATTCAACTTAAAAGATTACGGAATCGAGAGGGTTCTGGTGAATTTGCTGAGGTAGAACCCAATTTACAGTAATCTGTGTAAGACAGTTTTTGATCGATTGATTGCTTTTTATTCGCTAACATTGATCGAGGGTATACGAACTATCCAATGATACGGATTTTGAAAACAATCTCGGGATTGAGCCTGTCCTACATTTCTCCATCACAATAATGAATTTCTGATTTATGATCGTGAACTGCGCAATAGATTAGTCAGAACCAATGTTCTGTAATACGAAGAGTACAATCATAAACAACGCCATCTAGTTCACTCAAATCTCATGTATTTTTAGAGGACCAATCAGAGCTGAGCTTGGATGATCCAATCCGAGCTAGAGTCGAATGGAGTTAAAGATGAGTTCAGTTGAATCATAATCATAATAAAAATTTCTTCAGTCTTTGAACTGTTTGTCAATTTTCAAGGAAACTCGCTTATTGTTGCAACCTATTATCTTGCAACTTATTGTTGTTATATTATACTCGTAGCAAGCCATTTACAGATCCAAACCAAAATTTGATGTCAAGTTTGTATACAATTTAAGTGTGTATACAACTGATGTAAGATCGTTGCAATGGACGATTTTAAAGAAAACCGGTTATTTGTCACCCAGATGGCTCTCACATAATTCAGCACACCCTGAACACATTCTGTTCAGGTGCCCTCTCTTTTTCTCAACATGAACAATCGCCGTCAAAGCAAGCATTGTTCAGGAAGCAAAGTTGAGGTTCAATCAAAGAAATAAAATGACAATCACCGCCATCTTGAGGTAGAAATGGTTGTGGGTGCTTCTGTTAAATCTTTGGCCTTGATTTGTGATTACTCAGCATGATTTTTTTTTTGTTTTTTTAACACAATGATATCGTAGTTGAGCTACGAGATATCGAGAAGACTCGAGATGTGTAGAAAAATCAACATTAAGATGGAAACTGCAGTTTTGGCAACAAGTTTAAGTTGAGGATAGCTCTAAAATCAAGAAATTTTGCCCCTGTTTTGCCTCCATCTAGTGAAAATTTAGGGATCTTTGTAACCTTTGGTAAAACTTCTTCATATGCAAACCCATTCAACTCATGGAATGGGCGAGTCATAGCCATTTGAAAAAGATACATGTTTCACTTAATGATTGATCTCTTTCATTACAATGCTTTGGTGAGAACAAAATGATATTAGGCCGCAAGTTAACGCATTTGGTTTTTATTTCAGAGTACATCAAAATCAAGTCAGATTAACGGGCCTTGAGTGCATACTTGGGACAGCTGCTGTGTTTGAACATAGATATCTAGACTTCTAGATGTCTGTGGTTTGAAACACAGCCTCTGGGGCAGAGTCTCAATATCTTGCGCTTGTACAAAATTTTGACACCTCAGGTAGTAAATTGCGCTTTTTGGGGTCTGGTTTGAGCGAAAATTTTGACACTCTGTGTCAAAATCAGGTAGCCAATTGCGCTTTTTTAAAAAATATGCACGCTTTTTCCCTTCATCTATCTATCATCTTATACTCTTAGGCGAGTATTTATTCAACAAACGTTAACTATACTTGCCTTTGGCATGGTACCCTCTAAAATAAATATTATCAGCGTTAACATGCGGCGTGTCATTTTGGAAAAACGCGTTCTAGAATAAAGTACAAAGCTCGTTCAATGTTTTAACTAAGCAATCAGCTGTTGGAATCCAATTTTAGTTTGATTATTTTTAAAAACCGGTATATCACAATGTTTTTTGTAATTCCCTCTAAAATCAGTATTATTTGTGACACTGTCGAGGAATCTCACCCTAAAATAATACGTTTCACAACACACTCGGCCCTCAAATTATTATACGGAGACCTAAATTGCCCCTTTCAAAACAAATCAAATTGGAACCACACAAGGTCAACCAAAAAAGAACAAGGTTAATTTTGCTCTCTGATTCTGATTATTTTTTTCGGCTAAGAATGATGAACCAACCCACAGGTATCGTAATTTCCTTTACAAAATATGAAGTTTGCCTCAATATCAAGGCTTCCAAAAAGGTTTCTTTGCTAGAAAATCATCCAGAAAAAGCTAGTTCTACCAGACGATTAATGCTCAATGGAGTTTGAGAACACAAATGGTTGTGAAAAGAGTAATGAGAAGGTTTTTTTCGTAAATGAAGGTCCTCTGCAGGTGCTATCTTTTGAATATGTCTATGCAAGAAAGATTACTTGAACAAGGTGTGGTAAAGATCTAAAGCGCACACTTTGAAAAACCAACTAGATAGATATACTACCCCTATCCAGTCGCATTTTGCTTAGAAATGTATCATTTTCATAACCTAAAAAAGTAAAAGAATTAGTCAGCCTTAATTTTGAGTGACTGACGAAAAAGGTTGGAGTGATCAACAGGAAATTAGTTGATTTGTGTGACAGTGATTGATCTGACCTAAGATTTTCCGATCTCTTTTCCCTATCATGGGTTTACCGCTACATCCAAACCAAATCGGTTTTCAAACGTGAGCGAGAAATCCCCAAGGGCAATCGCAGAAAGGTTACGAGACAATTCAAGTGTTATAGAAGAGGGTCCCTTGGGACGACCAACCTTCTGATTTCCTTCCACAGCCCGTCAAGAGCAAATGTAAGACAAACAATACACCAATGCTAAATAATTGACATCTTTCGAACCATCATGGTCAAGGGATACTGAGGAATACTAAAAAATATATTCCCCGATGTTTGAATTCGTTTTGCCATAAAAATAACACAATCATAATTCAACCTGGCTTGTTTCCACAAATGAGCTTCTGCTGTTGTTTGGAATCTTTTCAAGCCAACTTTATATTTTCTCTCGTTATTCTAATGATACAAGCATAGACGTTCACCCACAAGGAACCCTAAATATATACGTCTGGCACAATAAAACGAACAATATTTGTTGATGAACTTGCAGCCAACAATCACCACAATTGTACATCTCTTTTCCTCTACAAAAGTTTCATCTTCACTAAGTGTTCCTTAGAAAGAATTGTATTCACGGACTAATACAGTCTCTGGTTTCCCATCATTTACCATCTTGGAATGTTATAACGTTAGTCTGGACATCGGAAACTGCTCCCTTCGGTTAATTAACGGAGTCTTTTTTAGACTGTTTTCTTTGTCTTAACTGTAGAGACTATATTTAAACTATGGAAATGGGACTAAACATTGAGTTTTCCGTTCCAACCATTTACAATGCTACCATTACCTGAATAACCATTACTGTACATCCCTTATCCGACATGAAAGAGTTCCACATAATAAAAGTGGTTTGTCCATTACAAGGATACACTTTCGTGCAATCGTAACATCTAAGGAAAAAGAAATGCCACCTCAACAATTTAAAACTGCTTTATCAGTGCTAACTAGGAGCTACCTAATTACTATAAGACCATTGTGTGGTAATATGGCATTCATATTTCTATTGCACAAACGATAAAATCTAAATACTGTATGTTGTTTATTCACACCTCAATTATCTGTCTTTTAAACTTCCAGATAAAACAGTTCACTGAACTTGAACTCACCGAATCCCCGGAATCATCTTGAAGAGACTCCTCAAAAAGTGAGCACAAACACCAGGCGCACATCAAACAATACGACCATAAACGGCGACTTGAGAGGGATCCAACCATGATCTTGACAAAGGTGAGAATATGGAACCGGACTACTTAACAGTTAACACCCAACTACCTAACGGAACATGTCCATCAACAACAAGAGCGCCCCCTTTTTCCCGTTAGTCGATCGACAAGCGCACTCACTCTCTTGTGTTCCTTCCTCTGTTTCCCTTTTCCGTCTTTTTTGGAGAGTAGTGTCTGCTTAACGCATCTCGAACGAAGGCCGCTCGGTCGGCCTTTTTCTCTTTTATGCTTGTGCCAACCACGTTTTGGTGTCTAAATGAAGCTCGAAGTTTTGGCGTGAAGAAATGAGCCCAATTGAAGCTGAAGCGAGAACGAAAGTTTGGTGTTGCCCACAACATTTGAAGGAACATGGAACACATTTGGGACAGATTGAGCCAATGTATGGAGCAAGGTGGTCAGTGCATTGATTTGAGACATGAAAGTCGTTTTGCTATGGTCGTTTGTCAATCCTCGTAGATTTTTGTTTCGAGCACAATTTCTCGGGAACAGCGAAAAAGGCCAACCGTTGGGAAATTGGAAAAGTCACGATCGTGAGCAAGGTCATGACGAATGCTGGATTCGAATCCGTATGATGAGTTGTGGATCAAATGTTCAACTGTATTTCAATGTGGAAGGCGAGAGTTTTGAAGTTTGCCTACGCAAACTTCTTCTAATTGATTTTAGGAAGAAAATTGCAGGATAAGTTTGAGAAGTCTTAGACCTTCGGTGATAAGTCCAAACTCCCAGAGCTGCTCAAGGTTTCCGAACTTCCTGGATGTAAAGCTACCCTAAGCTTTGTATCCAGGTGTATGTGACATCAAGTTTCAAAACCGGGTTAGACACTTGAGTTTCCCTTCAAAGCGTTTGGCCAGGCCTTTGGGCAAGGCCATCTGGTAGTCTTGCAATAAATCTTATTCTGTAGACCAACGCCAACTAATGGTCTATAATTAATCCTTGTCTCGTTTACTTTTAGGCCTTCCATAATGGTGATGGAAATGGGCTATCACAAAAAAGATTAAAAACCAAGGATGTGCGTGGTCTTTCACGTTCAAAGTCATTTTTTTCTCTGTTGGAACAAGTGTGTCCAAGATGAACAAACAAACTCATGTCCTAGTAAGGTCCGTTGAGGATCATCCATTGAGACAACAAGTCCCATTGAAACGTCTTTTCGCTTGCTTCCTTCTTAAAGAACAAAAGGCCTTTAACCCGAGGTCTTCATCTACTATGGGGCTGTCACTGAACTCCTTATCTGTTTGGGACACATCGAGAGAATAGTAGCTCCAAGAAAAGCTTCAATTACGTGCAAGCTTTTCAGGATGAACAACTCTGCCGATGCTTGTAAGTAACCTTTGTTTACATTGAATCTTCCAGATAACAAGGCAAAGGCCAAGAATAATGTACGTAGTTCCCATTGAAGCAAAATCAGACCAATTCATCCTAACACCTTGTTACTTATCAAAGGTGGGTGGAACGATTTTCAGGCTCTAATTTTGGGTCCGATTGATGACGTTGCATTGATGCAACTCATACCCAACATACTCGGATTTGGATCAAGGATAAACAAAGCTGGTCCGATTTGTTGATGATAAATGATTCAAAGGTGAGTGACAAGCAAAAGATATACCAAGATTGATAAGTGAAGGAAGGTCAGACGAAATAAAGGTCAAGTTCTGGTGAATATCAAAATGAAAAGGAGACCCTTGTCTTTTACATTTCCTTCTGATTTGAAGCAAATTGGGACATATTTTTGCAAAAAAAGAGAAAGATTATGTGACATCATATTCCTTTAAGGTTTCTGGATTCTAACGGTCGGAATATTTGGAATGATAAAGAAAAACGAAGCAAAGCAAGAAGAAATCGCAAGTTACATGTACTGGTAAAAAACATGTACAGTATATGGGAAAAGTGACATGCTAAAAAAGCAACAAGAAACGGGACTTGAACGACCATTTGATGTGTATCCCTGGCACGATAACACTTTGAGTCAACACAAATGAAGTCGAGGAGCTCTTAAAAGATGTTTTGGGCTCAATTTACTAATTTGCAAGACTCCAAATGTTCCTTTGGAAATTCTAACCCGCCTCGTTTTTATAACACATTAATGTTTTGTCCTATATCTATTGCAATGCCTGGCAGTAAAGATTTTTTTTTGGCAACTTGACTTCGAATCGGTTCATCGCCATTGTGACAACTCCAAAATAAGGCACAACCCTCATTCGATTTGGACCATAGTTCAACATGTCTCTGGCACTAATCTTTATAACAACCTATTATTGATGGTTACATAAGGGCACCATAATAAAAAAATAAAAAGAGTACTGTCATCAAGTGTGCCATCTAGTGGATTTCATGCGTCAACAACTCGCACTTCACATGATACCCATTTGAGGATCGCAATGGTCATACATCAGTTTTGGACTGTTCATTAACTTGAGCACCTAAAATGTTGATGGAGCGACTCAAAATGGAAAATATAAGAGGTTTCAGATTAATTGCAGCATGAATTATACCTGAATAACCTTTTAAATTTTCAACTTTCTAAATCAATTCGAGAGGCGTCTCCCTAATTAACTGAACCAAAAACTACACATGACAGGTCCATTAGCAATATTCAATCAACATTTAAGCAATTTAGTTTGCCCAAAATTGATGTATGACCGTTACTATCATTAGATGAATGGGTATCATGGAATGTGTGAGCTGTTGCCGCATGATATTCACGAGATGGCGCGCTTTATGACCGTACTCTCTTACTATAGTGCTCTAGTTTACATTACATCCTTGTTATGATGTACGTACAACCCGAGTTTAACTTTGAAGCGATTCTTCCGAAGGCTTCCTTGTTCCATTCATGGTTGAGTAGATAATCTCTCAAAGGAAAAGATTATTTCATTGTACAAACGGAGGATCTTTCTCGTTCAAACTCAATACAAGGTCAAATGAGAAGCAGCCTTGATAAAAACAGCTTAAACATTTGAGAAAGACAATGAACAAGAAATTTCGAAATTTCATTTCAAAATTTATTCATTTTTATCGACATTGATCTTTGATTTCTTTGGGTGCATTGAATTTCTGGAACAAAGTCTCACACGCATAGAACGTGTGTAGCAATCGATCTTCTCTTGGTGTCATAATACAGGTTTAGCAAATCTAGTATAAATTGTGTACAATCGTTCGATGAGGCTCTAGAGTGAAGTCATCGAGTGCGGACTTCTCTCAGGAGAGCGGGTTGAGTTGACAATTTTGACATCGTCCAAATATTGATTGTCTTCTTCGTTGGGATGATTGCTCAAGAGATGCTTTCCACTGCCATCCACATTGTTCCAATCTCGTCGACGTTGGTCATTGTGGGAAGTTTCTGACACGGATGGGGTGTTAAAATGAAGAAGTCTGCAATGAGATACAACACAGACGAATTTTATTATGCATGACCAAGTCCCAAGGGAAATGCCCAAAAGCGAGCGAAAACCAAAAAGTGAGACTCACAAATGGCATCCCAACACCCGTTTCGTCAAAATAAAGAAAAGAGAGAACATCCCATCCACCAAACACATGTGTGACACATCCACGACGAGAACCAAGATGCAAATGGCTTTTAGGAACCACTCGCTCAAAAATATGCACCCGTTCCAATCTTAAATGCATCCATCCCCGCAATCGCAAATTCAGGTGATTTTCTACCGTGTTTAAAGCTTGTGATTGACTATGAGAAACTTTCTCCGATTGGAAAGTCACATTGGTGTATATTTTTGCATCTTTAGGTTGAACGTTAACGCAAGTGAAAAATTGGGATTTAATTGGACGGTATGCCAATATAAATCCATTAGGATGGGAACTGTGAGAAAGACATAAGAAGTTGATAATGAATCAAAAGCTTTACCATAGGGAGAGACTCTAAAGAAAACATTTTGATTACTAAGTTTCAGCGGTTCACTAATTAGAGGTGAGTAATTACATCACTACCTATGGCATTCTAATGGAAAGTGAAAACCTATATAAGGAAGTTTTCTTAAGCGAAAAGTTTAGTGGAAAATAGCCCCATATCTTTAACATCAGGGGTTTGAAGTAATTCAGTGAGCCTTTCATTAATATAAAATTTCCTTGATGTGTGAATAACCTTTCAACAGAAGCTTTTACTTCACAGATAACATTACAATTTTGAACTGCTTGGAACAAGGCCTTTTGCAATGGTTTGAAATGACATTCATTTGCTTTTTTAACAAATGACTAGTTATGCTTGGTAAGCCCTTCATAATCTTAGCTCTGTTCGTCGCTTTGCAAAAGAAATCATGCCAATTTTGTATTACGAGTTCTGAGAACTGTGTCCTCGCATGTTAAAAAACAACTCAAAAGACCTTTACAGTATACAAGGCGACGGACAAAGGAGACGGGAGGGATGGGAATTTAAAAAGGTGGAAAAAGTGGCAAGGAACTAAGAAAGATTTTATGAAGAGAGTAGAACACATTTTTGTCCTTTTTAGAACTTTGAATAGTAAATAAAAATAGAAGAAGTAAATGTAGACAATTTGTTTTTAGCACTGGAATACGGGGATTATTAGGTTTCAGAAATATTTTTTATCATGATCCCAAACCCAGAGTTAACGAATTCCTGATACTTGACTAATGAATATTCTATATGTTTGAGTGAGATGGACTCTGCAATAAAAAATCTAATTCTTAAAGTTAGGAACAATTTAAAAATTAGATATTTGCCACGGGATATTTAAAACTGATACCAGTAAGTTGTGAGTGAATAAAGTAATAAGTAAGGTAAGAAATAGCGTTGGTTATCGTTAGCTAACAAAATTTTGGAGGGGATCAGCTGTAATCCGTGAATTGCATTTCTTGTTTTGATTTCAACAGGCTGACCGCTACTGATGTGTTTCAAGTTGGATTTTTGGCAGAGTTTTGCCATTTTGGTTTTTAGGGTCAAAAATCTGACCACAAGTCCACAACTAAACTTTTCAACGGGCAATAGACCTTATTTGCCATAAAACATGGCAACACTGCCAACTCGAAATCCATTTTTATAACTATCGATGAAACTCGAAATCGAACAAATTCGAGTGTTGCCAAATTAATCCCTGTTTAGGTCTTTTCAAAAAGTTCAATACAACCTGCCCTTTTAAACATCGATGAACTTCCGAGTCAAAACTGGGAGCACTCCTGGTTCGAAACACATCAGTACAGTGACCGCATATGCGAATGCGTTCGAACTTGACCTCGTCTCAATGTAACTTGACTGCTTTACTTACTAAGGCTGCATGTTAACGCACTTAATTCAAAAGCAAGAGTATAGAGTCGGGTAAAGGACTGGCAAGATTTTTCAGCTTTGTAGGCTGCTCAGGCTGCGCCACAATCGCTGCAAAAACTACCATGATCAAAGCTCTTCCAGTCTCTCCAAAACTTTGAATGCAAAATTACTCATTATGAACAGAAATTATTCAAAGTTTTTGGGTTCTACGTCTTGCATCAATTCAAATCAAGTTGAATTAGCATTCATCTAATATCTACTCTCCCCAGCTGCTGGGTTTCAAACACAAGAGTTGTCACAAGTATGCTCAAGGCCGGTTAATCTGACTTGATTTTGGTTTACTCTCGCTCTAGAATTAGGTACATTAACATGCAACCTGTTGTCAAGACGAGCTTGATGAAAGGAGTTATTCGAACGAAAAGAACATGAGCTCTTAGCTTTTGCAAGCTGCTTGCACAGAGTCTAAATAAAGTCCACTAACAATTACCAAATAAATAAATAAACATTTCAACTTGTTATGACTGACAATAGTCATATGTTTTGTGATTGGGAATGCGTCTCTCCACATAAGCTGCCTTTTAAACGCAATTTATGTAGAGAGATTATACTCGACAATGGCCATTTGCACATTTGCCATGGCATGGCTATTTAAACTATAGCTATTTAAATCATTGCAATTAACATCCGACCTATCTGACCTTGGATATGATATTCTGACTTTCAGTTAACTTTTTGAATGAAGTCATTTGTTGATTGTAACATAATAGATACTTTTCAATAACAATCCTAATTTTACCGTGTCTTGTTGGTGTTTTGAGTAATTCTTGAAAAAGCACTTTGCGAAAAGCTTATTTTTTGCTAACTAGAAATTTTCTTGTGGCAAGACCTGACTAGTGTAAACTACTTATTCTGTATGTACTATATGTTAGATGAAAAACAGAATTGCACCTCAATAAGGTTGTGCAGCATTTATTAGTTTCCTTGAGTTTTTTCAAGACTTCAAGCAAGGCTTATGTGCATTTTTATTAACATTTTCATCTCTAAATCGCCTTGTGTTGGCTCAATTAAATCACAAACGAATTCTTTTGATTTTCTTAAGGAGGTGGCAAAAAACTATTTTTCCGTTCCTTTCCTGAAAGGCACATTTTTTCCTCCGAGCTCAAGTCTCTAAGGAGATACATTTGAAATCTCAGAATGAAAACGCGACTTTTCCAAAAGTGTATCTTGTCAGGCAACGTTTTAGGAAACCATGTGTTGTAATTGTAGGCTCACTTCATTGGTCTTGTAATTCTAAACAACACAGCGTATCCAAGAGCTTCTAGGGCAGGGGTCGGCAACCACTTTTGGGTCAAGGCCCACCACATTTGATTACGTGTTGGCAGGGGCCCACCAAACAGACGTTTATAGGTTCAGGGGCCCACAAATTAACGATCAAAGAGCTTTGGGCCCACGAGTACAGTACCATGGGTGGCTCCCGGGCCCATTATTTTGGGCTTTCCACATAGCTCCTGGGCCCACCAAAGACCACCAGTGGGCCCACATGTGGGCCGCGGCCCACCGGTTGCCTACCTCTGTTCTAGGGCCTCAAGGCTAGAAGCCCAAAACTATCTCACAAATATCGAGCGAAAGTACAAACCTCGAGGAATCATTAAGGGACTGTTTGGTGAACGAAGATATTATAACATGAGTATCTATGTAGTTTGCCTTTTTGATTGATGGAGGATCTGATGATAATCGTGTTATTGGCATCCAAGGCATCCTACTCTATTTAATCAGAACACCTTGTCAATGTTGGTTACATTCTCGCTTATTAGATTACTCGAGTGGTTGGAGAAGCCAAGTGGTCTTCTCACTTCCTTTGTTTGTCCAATGATCTGCTTTTCAAGATGTTAAACTCAACCCTTGAAAGTCCAAAGTCTACGCATCACAATCATTGCATCTAAATCAAATTTTACTATAATAAATCACTATTGTCAGCACTTGAAAAAGGTTCAAAACTAGGACATCATATGATTTGTCTCGGACAAGATATTCAACAAGCATTCTTCTATGTATATGGATTACCAACGAATTTTAAGCCCATCAAGGCAAAATCTGTCTTAAAAAAAAGTTTAGGTTAGACATCTGCTAGGTATTAGTTAACATTAATGAAGTATGTTACTTGAGGTACTTTGTACCTCAAAATTCACAAAACGGCCAATAAAGAGCAGAAGCCAATGGATAAAGTGTGCTTGAAGCATGGATCTCCAGACACAAAATATATGACCTACATAGATTTGAATTGGAAAAACTGTGGAAGGCCAAAAAATATAGCGGTCGTCTACTTTTCAGACTTTTGCAGATTTGCAATTTATTACCGTTGAGTTGGCTCAACTTAATCGTCAGTGAGATATCTTGTGACAAAACGGTTTGGGTTTGTAAGGAAAACGAACAGAGAGCCCCCAACTTATTCAGTGGACATGCGATATTAAAGATTCTTTACATACCTGGATAAGGATGATCGGCTGGTTGGTTTGAAGATGTAATCATCATCCCCACGATGAATAGAAAGAGGTCCTTCCTCCAAGGGACCTTGATTCCTTGAGTGAAGGACCTTTAAGTACTCGACCGTTTCCAATTGAGTGGTGGTAGGCTTTTTATATAATCGTAAGAGGAGAGATGACGTGACCACGCTCACTGAGCTTAAGGCCATGGCTGCAGAACCCATCCAAGGCTGAAGTTTGATGCCCAAAGGAGAAAACACCCCGGCAGCCACGGGAATTCCCACCAAGTTGTAAATGGAGGCAAACAGGAAATTGAGCCAAATCCGACGGACGGTCTTCTTGGAGAGTTGCAAGCACGCAACAACGTCAAGCAAATCGTCCCGGATGAGAACAACGTCGGCGGCCTCGACAGCTACATCGGTACCAGTGCCTATAGCGATACCAATGTCAGCTTGGGCTAAGGCTGGAGAATCATTGACCCCATCACCAACCATGGCCACCTAATTGAGAAGAATAATTGATCCATCAATATCAGAAGCTCAGGACAACAGAAATTGCGAGCGTGAATATTGGAATGGCTAATCTAACTCTTGATATGTAACAACAGCAGAATACTGATTTGATACAAATTCTAAAGCAATTGTTTTCTTTATCTGAACAAATATGATAGGGAGGTTCTGGTTAGTGGTTGGTGCAGTTTCTTACGGGTTCAATTCCGGTCCCTGACCTTTCTCAAGACTACTTTAAGACGATGACTTACAACCACAGACAAACCTACTGTATGTTTACTCGACGTTGCCTATTAGAAAAAAATAAATGATGTGACGGGTAGCTTTGCTGTCTTGGCGAGATTCAAAACCTTCGGCTCTGGCCCCCACAATAGTAGTAAAAAATGTGGCACCAAATTTACATTAGGATTTCTTTTTGTCTGGGAACTCGGCATCATTAGCATTGTGGCGATTGCTAAATTGTTCTCTTCCCCATTCCCACAAACTGTGCAGATTGGTCCAAATTTGTAGAATCTAGTGTTCGGAAAAAATACAATATAACTCCCAACAAAAGGTACTATTGCTATCATTGCCAGTGGTCATCCCAAGGATGTTGGTAGGCTAAATAATGTGACTTATTAGTACCTTTAAAAAACTTGAAAGGGTCCACGAAAGCCGTCTAATTGTCACGAAGCAAAACCAACGATAATCTAACTCAGAACACCTCACATCGCTCTGGATGGGTGTTCTGTTTACCACTTTCTCATTTTGGGCTCTACCTTAGTTTATGTCCAACGATGTTGTGTGGCGGGACATCTAGCGTGTCTAATTAAGAAGCCTATCCGTCCTTGCGACAATTTCATTACTGTCGGAACATGCGATCTGCACTTGTGTACCCAAACAGTGTAACTATTAACGTGCTCTATATCTGGGCAAAAGAGGACCAAGCAAATCTAACAATTCTATTGAGGCCTTTTCAAGCTCTAGGTCTTTTAAATGAACTTGTAAAACCTCCGGGGAAACAACCTCCTCCTGAGATACATTCATCACCAGAAGAAACCCGTTTTTCACGGCATTTGTAGATTCAAAATGACGCGAAAAGCACTTAAAGTAACCAGACTAAATCTTGTTCGAAGTGGAACTCGCTGGATTTGGTGACAAAGAGGAGATTTGACACCGACCGCATCCATATAAGTGTCTCGCCACACAAATCAACTCGTGTCTACGTATTTTCTTGATGAAATGCCAGACAGACTTCCATTGTAAAACATGTGACGTATGCATTCAAATTCCGCGTAGCTTTCAATCTACAGACTACCTCTCTCTTATGGGGTTTTCATCTGTCCTTTTATCCCTTTTGGGTGGTCAAAATTTTCCTACAGAACAAGTTGTAAACACATTACTTTCAGAATACAGCACATTTCCGTGTTTGCTATGTCCTCGCCTTCGAAATCAGGATTGTCTCTGGAAGGCTAATATCACTCAAACCAATGGTAAAAATTACTTTTCTGGTTGAGAAATATCGAGGTTTTCCTCCTTTGAATGCAAGCCCTACGAAATGAAATAAGACAAGGCCAAAATTACCCGTCCATTTGCTAAGCCCGTGGTCAAACAAAAAGGCCAATTAGAGGATGAAAGGCGGACATCCTAAATTGCCCAAGCATCAAGAATCTCTTCTTTGTTTCTGGATATGACTGGTAGACCACTTTCAGTTTGTGGGTCTAAAACACCATGCCACACATTTTTTCTAAAGAATTCTTTAGAAGTGTTTGGTCGAAGATACGGGTTCTTGTCAGGTCACCTCTCAACATTCTCCCTAAGCACTCATCTGTCGTCTTGAAACTTGTTCCAGCCAAAGAACAGTGTTAATAAAACAACGGGAAATTTATGTGCGGGGGAGAAAACGCAAGTCTTCATTGTTCTGAGGCCGGCCATCCATCCACTTCATTGAATTCCGAGACACGTTTCGTGTTTTTTTGTTGTTGTTGGAACGCAACGGATGGGGATGCCAAAGAAAGGGAAGGACGGTCTTTGACACTGCATCAAATACCTAACCCACAGAGGCATTTGCTATTTTTCGATATTTGGTCGCTGAACCCAAGTGAGCGTAGACTTGTTTCAGTCACCATTTTGGTGACAGGTGGCCTTGAAAGTTTGTCCCAAAGAAGTCAGACCCGGATATCATTTTACCACACAGACTCGGTTTTCTAAGAGGACTCCCTTGCAAAGTCCGTATCGGTATCTTTCTTTTAGTTATTAATGCCCAAAATGAGACTCCGGAGGGAAGGAGTTGAAGGTTGGAATGCATGAAAAATCAGCCGTTACCTTGTAGCCTCCTCGTTGAAGGCGCTTGATGGTGGAGACCTTATGAGAGGGAAGGACCTCGGCAAAGACTGTTGAAATGCCCGCTTGTCTGGCAATGGCCGCCGCGGTCTTTTTGTTGTCTCCCGTCAGAAGGACGACCTCAAGGCCCATTTTCTTGAGAGTGTACACTGTCAAGTGTGCTTCGGGTTTGACAGTGTCTGCAATGCCGAATAAACTCACCAGCACTCCTGAGATGACAAACAAGAACAAAACCAAGTGACATCAAGAGCTAAACCTCAACTCACGACTAACATGTTATGACTCTAATTCGCAAAAACAAGAGACGCAGTCGTGGGAAAAACAGACTGTTCCAAAATGACCTACCGTCAATGGCGGCCAAAAGGGCCGTCCGACCCAATTGCTCTTGAGCCACGAGTTTGTTTTCAATATCATCTGGAATTTGGATGAAATTCTTCTCGCTTATCCATTTTCGGTTTCCGATGAGCACGTGGTGCTCGTTGAGGGCGATGGCCGAGACCCCATCCACTTCCACATCGACCAGATTGGGAGGTCGCGCTTGTTCCAAGGAACTACGAATCACATTGGCACTTGGTCGCATACTCGAATAGTCTACCATGGCAGAATTTAAAGTGGTAGGAAGGTGACTGGAAGAGGAAAGATTAATGAATAAACAAGGTAAAAGCAATGGACCGAGAACGGAGTGGTGGGTTATTTCAAAAACTTGGAACTTGGAAGGGATCTCAAGAATCCTTTGATGGCAAAAGTTAAGACAGGTTTTGGGAATGGAGATCTCTCTCGATCTGTCATTGTCTTGACAGAGATTCCAAGAAGTCAACAATTGATGAGGCCTATTAGAGTACGTGTTTGAGGGAAAGGAAAGCGAAGCAGTATTATCTAGAAATATTAGCATGATAATACAAAATGTTAGACTTCTCTTGTCAACTTTGATGAGATCTCACAAACAACGGAAGAAAGACTCTCGTTACGACTAACAGCTTTTTTAATACAAAAAAAAACAGGATGCTTAGTGCTCTAAGCTTCTCTTAGTTGAGAGGTCCTTCCAAGAAGAGTGTTTTACTGATGGTCTTACTTTTTGACCCACCTAAAACATATTTTTCTTCCAAGTCAAGAAGGTGGTTAACTTTAAACCAAAATGTGTTGTCCTGTGTCAGATAACATTTTTCAGACAAAAATACTTGGCTAATTGTCATTAGTCCCTCTCTACAACCCAGGGTTTACCATTTTGAAAGACTAAGGACTAACAACAAATTTGTGTTTAAGCAAACATATTTCCAGGGCTGTTTTTCAAATTAAGCAAGTTTCGACTCTTGTAAAATTGTCTTGAAATCACAAAATTGATAGATTAGATGAGCGGGTTTGTTTCAAAAGTCGGGCCACGAAGCGTTGTTCGAACGAAGATAATAAGGCTTTAAAGACTACTAATTAGTGGTTCTGTACGTGATCCTAATTTAACCGACCTTCATGATTATGTTTCTTGTCACGCTGGAAAAATTATGCGTATCACGCCAATAACAACGGGATACGTACTTTGATTTTTTCCCCTACAAAATTTTACTCAGAAGGATCCAAAATAATCCGATCATGTCAATGAAAGTCATATTTGGACCAGCAGAGCTTTTGGCCAATGTACGATTTATTAGGCTCAACTTTAAACGGGCACAAAAAGTGGAGTATTTCATCCCCTCTACAAACAGCTCATTGAAAAATTCACCCCAGCATGAAGTGTTAAAAACAAATAAGAGATAAGGAAAACCCGTTGAATAAAAATATAACGCCAGCGTGAAAAGAAGCCCACATAAAGTAGAAAGATACAAAAGTATTTCTATAACTAGCTAGCGCTAAAAACAATCATTTTCCTTGATTCTTTCATCTAGGGTGATACCTCATTTCATCCTCATGTCATTCACGTAAAGAAAGAATGAGACCAGATTCTTCTCCACCAGGGGTAAAAATGTCATTGTTCAAAAGAACTCTCGCTTAAGAATAACGCATTAATAAGTAGCCGCCTAAAAACGTACAAAATATTTTAACGACAATAAATGAATGTCATTTTCTAGTGGATTGTTAATGTAATATCCTGCTAAAGAGGACGTAGCATCCATGAGAGGATGCTACTTCTTTTACACTGGGGCCGCACGATGGCTTATTGTTAGAAATTGGGGACGCCAACTAAAGGTTGAAAGACCTTGTGGTAGATCCATTTATAGAACACTCGTACAAACATGATGCGCCGAAAATAGAAGGAAAAACCTTGGAACACTAGGGACCAATCAATTATGCTCGAATCGCCCCCTGACATTAATTTATCAACACCGATTTAATGGTCAAATCCTCATTAGGAAAAGAAACGGGAGACGTGCACCAGATATGATTACGCCTTAGACAGTCATGATTATATTTCCGTTAGTGTGCAGTACAGACAGTTGCCATTATCGGAACCAAGATGAGCTTCTTGCATTCTGTTCAGTGAACAGACTTGGAACATTATTCCAATAAAATGCATTGAACCATCAAGAGCAAGAGCATTTTGCGTCTAGACTTCAGACACAAGTTGCCTGACTGAACCATTCTTACAAGAAGTTGTGACTTGAAAAAGTTGGAGTTGAACCGAAAAGGATTCAGATTCAAATGTCCCCCTAACAGAAAAACGTGCTGCCCTTTGTTCTTTCCAATTGCTAACTTGCTTGAACTCCTTGAACAAGCGTTCTCGACATTAAAATAAATAGAGATTTTTGGGCTCCAAATACGGCAAAATTCCAGTTGAACATGTCTCTACCAAAACCTAGTTTTGAAAATCTGCTACAATACAGACGAAAGCCATAGAACCAGGATCTAAGATGTCTTTAGATTCGAATTGGTAGAATTGACCCGATCCCACGCATTGTTAAAATGGCTGATTTTTGATCGATACACTTACTGAACAGATGGAGCGCCCCTTTGGTTTTGAAACGATTTAAGGGCTGCGGAGTTTTTGGCATCTTCCACCATGCCATCAACGTTTGAGACCGTCACCCGTAGTCCACATCCCGGCACAGCCTCAAAATGACTAAACTTTGCACGAATTTCACATCCAAAGGTTGTTCTGACATATTGCACTATAGACGAGGCCAATGGATGCTCTGAGCAACTCTCAGCCGCACCCAAAACAGCCAGAATTCTGACTAAACTCATGTAACGCTCCTCCACGAACACCGACAAACTGGCAACACTAGGTTTGCCATGGGTAATGGTTCCAGTCTTGTCAAAAACCACGGTGGATACTTTGTGAGCATTTTCCAGGGGTTCTGCCCCTTTGATGAGTATTCCATTCGAAGCACCCACGCCAGTTCCCACCATGACGGCAGTGGGCGTGGCCAGACCCAGAGAGCATGGGCAAGCAATGGCAAGAACGGTAAGGGCCATGCGGAAGCCAAATTGCCATGTGATCTCTGGGGGCGAGAAACCTTCGCGTTCCATCTTGGACACGGGCAATAGGCTGTTGTCCACATAGCCGATCACCACCCAAACGGCTAATGTGAGTAAAGAGCACGTGACCACGATGGGCACAAAGTAGCCGGCAATCCTGTCGGCCAATTGTTGAATGGGAGCTTTACTCGTTTGAGCCTCTTCGACTAGACGAACGATTTGACTGAGAGCCGTGTCTTCTCCGATATGAGTAGCTTTAATAAGGATCATATTGTTTTGATTGATTGAGCCTCCAATGACTAGGGACCCTTCAGATTTGGATACGGGCATGGATTCGCCCGTGATGAGACTTTCGTCACAGAGAGATTTGCCAAAGACCACTTTTCCATCCACAGGAATCTTCGCCCCCGGCACCACTTTAAGGATGTCTCCTCGGTGAACCAGATCTACATTCTCTTTTCTTTCATTCAGTACATTCATGTCATTGTCCACTTGGACAATGATGGCCTCCGTGGCCTTCAAACCCATCAATTTAGACAAGGCATCTGACGTTTTGGCCTAAAACAGGAGTGTCAAAATAGACTTCATCAATCTATTTACAAAACCACTCATGTCAATTACTCAAAACAATTTACATAGGCACTCGCCTAAAACCAGATGCCAATCAACAGGATGATACACGTTATGATGATAATAACAATACATTTCAAGCTCAATGTAGGTATTACGACTTATTTTTGGGAAATGAAAACTCAATTATTCTTAAGACTATCCCTCTTTTCTAAATGGCCCTAATACATCAAAGAAAGCCCATCTTAGTCTTAAGTCCACTATATTACACCGAGTTGGGTGTCTCTTGAAGTGAAGGACAAAAAGACTGTTCAAAATCTGCCTGTCCAATCTTTCATCTACCCCGTTCCATTCCAAACCCTCGAACAGTGTATAATATTACCTTGGCAATATGCTCGAGCCATCGGCCCAAAGATATGAACAGTAACAACATGGGTGGTGTGTCGAAAAAGGTCATTGGTGACGTTGTTTCTTGCATGGCCATGGAGGCTATGACCACCGCCACGGAATAAGCATAAGACACAGTGGTGGCCAACATCACGAGGACATCCATATTGGTGCTCCCATGACGAATGGCCTTGATCGCAGCGATGTAGAAATGACGTCCTCCAACGAACTGGAAGTATATAAATGAAAGACCGACTCATCCTGTGCATCCAACCGCAACCGCGGTCCCTACATCAATAGTCATTCTGAAGGACTTGCACTGAGTGAAACACGGCACCCTTGAACCAGCACAAGGAAATTCCAAGGGGTTGGCAAGACCACGTGAAATGCATCAAAGTTAAGTGCAACATCACGCGCGAATAGACTCATGAAAGCATTGGTGAGGAACAAACGGCTCCATTTCAATTGACATTGATCACTTACTTGTACTGGGGTGGAAAGCAAAAACAATAGGAGGTTCTCCAAGGAGAGACCTGGAACGATGCAGCATCCATCACCGTGCTCGTGATCGGGACTGGACATCTTGAACATGAAATACATCATAATGATCATACAAGGGAGTCCAAACACCAACGAGACCAAAAAGGAGTTCCGCCATTTGCTAATCTCGGCCTGATGGCTTAAATAGTTTGCTGATGTATCGATCCCACGGGAATAAAGTGTCGCCTCAAATCCCAAGTCTTCAATCATTTTGATAACATCTCTGGGGCCTGAGGGAAAAAGTCATTATACAATGGGGATTCTGGTCTTTCATTGAAAATGTGGTAAAGGGCAGTTTTCCTGGTAAGAACGTGGAGCTATTTCGGGGTTAAAAACATTCACATATTCGTTCGTTTGAAAAGAGGGTATGGTTTCCGAACAACGTCAAAATTATAGAAAAAGTCTGTTTTTGAGGCATGAAACTGCCAACGAAATGAGAGCAAGGAGGGTCTTTGATACAGACCAAAACTTTCCTCCCAAAAAACTTGCTCAGGGAAATTCTAGTTAAACTAAAGGCTCATCTGTTTTCTAAGTTCAGGGCCATTCAAAGCCGTTTCAATGTCAGTTCATCCATGTGCTTTTTTAACTTCTATTCAGGAATTTCAATTTGAATGACATTTCCTTTCATACAGAGAAGCTGGAGGTGCATAGGAATCGGAGAATTGCCCTAGAAATGAATTTTCACCAAGAATCTCAATGCAAATGAAAAAAAAAAGATTTTCTCCTAGAACGACGCAAATTAAGTTTTTCATGAAATGAAGGAATTACTTGGAGGTTATTCTTAAATCAGACGTACTTTCTTCACATGCACGAATAATAAAAAGGCAATGTTGACAATCACTCCCTCGTCTCCAGTCGATAAAAGAAAAATCACCGAGAACGCGGTGAACCAATGTGTTCCAATAATTCACTTTGTCTTGGATTGAACAAATTGGAACAAGACGCAATGCTCGAGAGTTGGAAATTACTATCCCATTCAAGAAGATGTGTGACAATGTCATTCAAGACGATACTCAAAATCAACCCAAGAGTTGAAAAAAATAATTGGACGGATTTTCTTTCAGCCACGCAAAATTTCGATTTTGATTCAAGATTAAAGGTTATGGAGAAACATTTCAAGCATTTAGGCTACGGCTTTTTCTCAGCTTTGAAAGTGCCCTTTTCTTAATGACATGTCCTCAAAAACTCATCCTAGTAGTTCCAAACGCGAACAGAAACTTGCAAATCTAATCATATTTTCCACAGAGAACTGCGTCATGGTGCAGTTAGTGGTCTAGCATATGGCCTTATCAAATCGCAAAGGCCAATAAAATTAGACCATTTAAGTTGGCCATTCCAAAACGTACGAAAACGCATCTCGGCATTTATTCTCCAGCTCGTTGATAGGAGGTACAGTAACCAACAAGAGAATGCCCAGCTCAAGAAAATGGCTGTACCATATTATCTGGGGCAGGAGTGGGCAACAACTTTGGGGTCAAGGTCCACCAAATTTGATTCCATATAATCAGGGGCTCGCCAAAAAAAAGGTAGTGGGTTGAAGGACCACAAACAAGCCACTACGTAATCTCTGATCCACTGATTTGAACTTTGCTCCTGGGCACGCCAAAAATCGTTATTGGGCCCATGTGGGTCGCCACCCACTGCTTGGCAACCCCTGATCTAGGGTCTGATAGGTCGTCAATAGTCGGCTAAGCATAAACCTTAGTCAAGGGATACTCTACACTAGTGCTGAGTCGACATGTAGAACTTGAAGGCTTTTCAGGTTGAGCCAAATCTTAACATTAACATATCAATTGATATAGGAATCATTTATTGATTAGAGAGGAAGGGCGCCGACAACCATAGATTTCGGCGTTCGTCGAATGCCAATCTATTTGCAGCGTCCATGTCTTTGAACTTACGCTTTTCATTTTTTGATAAACTCCTATTCCCGTGCGCATGATTGCAGCATATTCTACATACATTCAAGTTATAAAACCAATGTTTTCAAGGATCAAAAAGATTCTTCTTACAAAAGTGTAGATGAATGCTTACCCAAGGAGTTTTGATTGAATTTAAACTTTCCCCGTTGTGTAGCCAATGCCACACTAGCACTCAAGACTCCATCTTTCCTGAGTAACGTGGACTCGATTAAATGGACACAAGACGAGCAGGTCATGCCTTTGATCTGAAACAGACAAGCGTACAAAGAAGTGATACCATTAAATATCAATATTCCGTGGGCAACTTTCACTCCAATTGATTACCTCGAGTTCCACTTCTCCGGATCCTCGTTCGTTCTCAATAATCTCAGATGGAAATCCCAAGTCTGTCATGGAGTTGGCAATCTGCTGAGGGAGAATTTGAGCTGGATCATAATCGATCTCAGCCTTGGCAGCCATTAAGGCCACTAGAATATTGTGGACACCTAGAATGTACAAGAAATGATTCACAAATTGAGTTAGGCTCGTGATCGTCGAGTCTTATTATGCAAAGCTCATGGGAACGTGACCAAACTTGGAGCGAGCGATTACTTAGGACGCTACTAAGCCCATGATCCTCTGAAATGTATCTTTGCGCCACAGAGAGGAACCAACGACTTAATTAAACGATGGCGTCAATGCAAGTTTTCGACATAAGTTAGAAAGGCTTCAAGTTTTGGAAACTCATGGTGGATCACGTTTAACCAGGTATGACGTAGGTCTCTCCAACTCATTCTATTACGGTTTAACTGTGTGGTTTGGGAATTACTGAAATATCCGCTTGAACATTTGACGCACGCATGGTTTCAGAGTTTTCATTGAATGGCGTTTTTATGTCGAAAAAAGTCACCAAGCAATCAGTGAAATCGAATATGTTAACCAACAGATTTAACAAAATTGAGACAATGATTATGAACGCCTACTAATTCATCTTCTCAAAGATTCAATCTCTGAAATGTGTCGATGGTCTGATTTGGAACTCGCTTTGGCCAAAAAGGTGAATTATTTACCTATTAGTAAAACAATGTGCGACTGTTTTTAAAAACCATTTACTGTAATATGCAGCAGGCGTTTGTGAATCCTTCAGTCACATTGTCCATCCCTAAGCCTTGAGAGGATCTAAAATTTGACTTGAATCTAAATTGGAGCTAAAAGTAAAAAAGTTAACAGCTCCTATGCTTTCAATTAAAAGATATTTGGTCAATTGTATCAAAAGCATAAGTTATAGTCCCCAGCGTGTCACTCTACTTCACACCAACACGTTTTCCAAAAAAATCCTATGGCTACACCAAAATCCTAAATCTCATATCAGTATAAGATTTACCCTATAAGGGTTCAAAATTGGAGTCATAAATAATTTACGGGTTTCTTTGCTCCTACTTGATTGCGGTTTCTTCTTGGAACACTATAGTAGACTAATTAAACGATGCTGGCATCCGAGTCCGTCGTGTCAGCTAATAAACATGGCCAAGACGTAAAGGACTCTAGAGACCTTGACTTGATGTTTCCGAGGGAAACTCAGAATTCAGCACTCCAAGGTATTCATCATTTGATGGGCTTCACTCCATTTGGCCAAACATCTAGGCTCGTTCCCAACAAATTTTGCAATTATATGTGTCATGCCAGAATCTAGAGATAATTGAAACTGGGCTTCCAATTAACGACAGATTGTGTCCTTGCCAAGATTTGGGGATCCTGTTCCTCACATCACTGACTCATACGAACCAGAAAATGGATCATGTGTTCTCTGAGGACTGAAAAAAGGCGACGACATCGACAGTCTCGTTCAATTTGGTCCTGGACCATATAACCTCGAGAATAGAGTTGTTAGAAAGGAATGCAAATGATGGAACCCAAAAATAGCTCCTTTCACATAAGTCTTTCGAGAATATTGTTAATGTAGCGACACAGGGATTTGGACGTTCAAAAGATCTGAGGAGCCCATCATCCTCCCAAAATTGAAGCGGGCGTTTTCTATTCAAGAGGAAGAAGGTTTGCCTTTAAACTGACCGCTCTGGTTCAGATTTTTCGAGTCCTGACCAAAGGTCTCTCTTCCAGTTTATTCACAGGTTCTTCTTTTGGCTGACCATTCCTCACCCTTTGTGCGTATTTTGCCCATTTCCATGCAAATGGAAGATATGATGGGAATGGTCAAACGAAATCTCGAAATCGCTTTTTTTCGTGCATTTTTCCTCGGAATTGCATAGTGAGACTGTATTTCAAAGGAAAATCTCTCTTTTTCAACAATCGTTTTGTGGGTTATGAAGCTTTATTGAGAATAGTAGCACCTTAGACATCATTTAATGTCAATAGAAAATCTTGTCCTGTGGTCAAAGTAAGGATGGATCGAAAGGGCTCTTAACTAAACCCAGAGGTTTTGAGGCATTTTTTCATATCAACGACAAAGACACAATTGCCGTCGAATGACCAGATTTCGTATCGAAGAGCCCGTTTCCAAATCTTTTTTGGCGTGGAACTAACAATTTTCCTTTGAGACATTACTAACATTTATGGAAAGATGATTCTAAAAAAGCTTTTCCGAAGAAAATCTTTAAGTTCTACTAAGCTCACGCAAATATGATACCAAAGTTAAAATCTCGCTTAGATAGGTCATCTTGAGATAAAAATAAATGCATCAATCACACAGACTAAATTAAAGTTGAGTCAGTCATAAATCAAAAACGCTATTGTAAAGGGAATGAACTAAGTATGATAATGTAATAAAAGGCATCGTTTATCAGTTGTGGCGAGGGCCGAGAGAGTCAAATTTCAAACAGTCAAATTCGTGACAAAGGTCATTCTTGTACATGTATATGTATGTCCGTTGAAGAATTTCGTACACTATGACACAAAAATAATGCCACTCCAGAGAAACGGCCATTGATGTTGATGTTGATGATGCCTAAGATGCAACAAGCTTAAACTATCAGTTACCAATGTTTACACCTTTGAGCCTTTTTTATGGCCATACATACATACTTCTTAGCACAGTTTCGAGACATTGAGAATCTAAATTGCTCCACACATCTTGAATGTTTCTCTCAAGGTCAGCCACTGAAGTGGCAACTGCAAGTTCATCAAGCTCCATTTTGATAATTGACTTTGAAATTTTCATTTGCTTGAGGTTTGACGAGTTGCCTGGCCACTTGCCTTCTTCCACCATAAATGAAATTGAGATTTAAATCATTTTTGGTTCACTACAGCCCCATGAGGATTAGCAGACTCTTCCAAAAAATGTCAGCCGAAGTGTCCTTCATTTTTCTTTTACTCACTTTGCCCGTAACATCAGTTTTACTCATTTTTAGGCTTCTGCCCGGTCCAAAATCTCCCCATGGTAGTACTCTTTATTAGTACATGTGTAAGGGGTGACGTGACAATTAGCCAATCTTGCAATACCTCATGGCTAAATAAAAAGGCCCAAACCCCCAATTTCGGGCTGAGTTTCACAATCGAGATGACCTCAACATCATCCTTGCTCCTGGCTTAGATGTTCTCCGTAAAAGAGAGTGTTGATGGATTTAGTAGGAAAAAGCTTTCATCGGACCAAAAGACTCACTTCCAGCCATCACAAAACCATTCTTGGGCTAAAGCATTCCAAGTTTTTTTTCAGTTTCTTAGTCAAAAAGGGTTGTTTGGTCCGCCTGTATGGACCAAGCTAAAAAGGTTGTTCATCATTTGCCTTCTCAGTCTCCCTAGACACAAGGTAAACCTTCATGGTCAGTCATTTGGTCCATTTCTTGAGCTCTGTTCTCTGTTGCCAACTCCTTGGAAGATCCCATGCCTTCCCGCTCTATGAATTTTGATGAGGAGACTTGATCTTGGGTTGTATGTAAGGCTCTGATTTCTTTTAAACCTTTCGGAGACACATAATTCTTGATCCCTTGTTCGATTGAAGAGAAAATTGTATACGTTGTTGTTATGAACCGAAAGGGCTCTTAACTGAAATGGAAACCAACATTTTGGCCGAAAGAGCTTTCCATCCGCCAATAGTAAGTGGGTTATTTACTTAACACAAGAAATGTCTCACTCATTTGCTGAAGAAGGGAATGGAGTTTTTTTACTACTGTAAATAATAACGTTCAACATTTCGTCGTCAAATAGAATTTTGGCATCTTTTGACACGATGGCTAAAACTTGAAAATGTCGGTTACAATACCCCATGGGACATCCATACTCAAAGAAAAGTTTTTCTGAAGAACATAAGAAAACTCGACAACTATATCTTTCATCTACTAGTATCATCCAGGTTAGCCCAGGAACGCGATTGAGCCCATTTTTGGAGGAAAACTTCCGAAAATGTGTTCAAGAAACCCTCTCATTATGCTTGAAGAAGTGTTCCACTTTCAAAGCAGCTCGTTATCCTCCCTCCTCTTCTACGAGATGGCCCTTAAAGCTTTGAAGTAATGCATCGTAAAAGCTCAAGCTTACCTCGGAGCTTCTTGACGTGTTTTTCAATAGCAGCCACACAACTGGCGCAAGTCATTCCTTGTACACGAAGAAAACACTTTTCGTAATCCATCTCGATGGATTGGGTCTCCTTGCTTTCAGGTACGGCGAGGTCTTTGTTGACTTTTGATTTCGGTTTAGCCCCAAGATCAGCAGCGGCTCCAGGCCTCACATGTGTTTCGAAGCCCATATCCTCCACAGCCTCTGATATTTGAGGCACACTAATCGTTTTGGGATCAAAGATAAAATGTCCCGTTCGAGTGTCCAGATCCACCCTCACACCATGGACTCCAGGGGTCTTGATGAGGCCGTCTTGAATGGATTTCACGCATGATTGGCAAGTCATGCCTTCGATTCCAATATCCTCGGATTGCAAGGGTAAGGTTTCGAAACCCATATCAGAGATACTCTCAGCTAAGATTTCAACATTCAACGGAGTGTCAAATTCCACGGTGGCCAATTTCTCCTCCAAGCTCACTTGAATCGATTTTACTCCTTGGACTTGACCGATTTTCGACTCGATGTTCTTGACGCAGGATTGACAAGTCATGCCTTCCACTCGAATATGACCCTTTTGAGGAATAGAACCTGGGCCAAAATCCAAAGACGCCTCAAAGCCCATTTCAGAGATGTATTCCACAATCAAATCCGGAGATGTCAAATTGGGATTGTAATCAAATTGGCCTCGTTGACCGGCTAAATCAACCTTGACGCCATCGACGCCGGGTTTTTGAGCTATGGTGGTCTCAATATTTTTCACACAGGATTGACAAGTCATACCCAATATTTGTACGGTGCATTGTCGCTTTTGGTCGGTCAAGGAACCCGTAGGCCGGATATCTTCGACATCATCCTCACCAAAGTCCCTGAAAAAGAAAAAGAGAAGGTCTTGCTCAATCTTATTTTGAACTCTCTTGATGTATCTCTTACGCAAGGATCTGGTAAGGAGGATCTCGCGTCAAAAGTTGCTTTGGTTTCATTTTTTCTAAAGTTAGTGAGTTTCACATAAAGCTTGAGCACTTCCAGGAATACTGTTCAAGAATCAGTATCTTCTTATCTTCCCAATGTGACTAAAATGGCTGCGATTTCTAGCGTCAAGAACATCAACTCCTCGAGATCTTCACACTCTCTTATCTCTATCAAATTGTGTGCCACTAGAGTTTTGATTCTGGACACTGAAACGTTTCAGGAATTTCTTTTCAAATTGACTGAAGTTCTTCAAGTGGAAATAAAAATCTACGAAAGGTCACGAGATGAATAACTTAAAGGGCCAACAACGTCTTTGAAGAGTGTTTTTAGGTAAATACGGTAACACATCTTCGGCAACTCAATTTACCTCTTAAAGAAAGTAGCTCCCACCTGAATCGAATAATGGGAAAATATTTGATCCTTTGTCTGGCATTTCGAACCTAGCAACCCAAAGTCTCAAGATCCTGAATGAGCGAACTAATCTTCAAAGGACTTCCAAGGAAACCAACCAGCAAGTGATTGGATATAAGAATAATGCTTAGTCTGAATCCTGGATTTACATGGATGTTCCTAGAAACAAAATCCTCTCAGGCCAAGAAGCATGGGTTGAGTCAACATTGACACGAAGACGACAATGATGACGATTCATCTCATCTTAGGATTGATAACATGAGATCTATCTTAAGAAGTTAGGAACAAACGGAACATTCGGATCATAATTGACCCGAATAACAAAGGCAGAACACGTCATCATTGTTGGCGAGTTCCTTTGATGAGACTAGTCTACTGCACTTACCCAAGAAGAGGCTCGGTATGAGACACACTGATGAGATTGGTCTTGGAAGCTTTGGGCGAGGCCATTACGTCGATCACTGGAACAGAGAAAACAACGCTCAAATCAGGCTCATTTCGAGTATCAAAACATTAGTGATATTTGTACACACATGTGGCCAGTTGTATGCTTTGCTCGAAAAGGCAAGCCCTGTATAATGGAACAAATGTGAAGGATTTACTCACGGCTATCTATCAACATTGATTTGGGAAATAACAAGAGAGGTAGAACCTCAAACTAAGGTTCCGTGTTATTGCAGGTATCGACCTACAACAAGATTTTTGTCATCTTAAACCTTATTGTGCTCATGAATTGCTGGATTAGGATTTTTCAAAGGTCATAACTTGATTGATAGATTTCCAAACCTCAATTCATTCGTATGAATACTTCATTTCAATTGATGGGATTACTTGGAACAACAGAAATTTGTTCGGTTTTGTATTTGTTTTCAATCATATCATTCGAGGACTTTTTGTAAAGCAATACTGTTTTCAGTTTTGAGGTTATGATGCTTGTTCTTGAAAACAGTCGATAAAACATTCGATGAAAGAATAAATCTTGAAATAAGAATACCTTTGCCGCTGACCGAATTTAATTTTAGTTATGGCGTCCCGTGACATGAGAATAGCCTTCATTGTTAAAAAATGGGGTTCCAGGCAGATGATACTCTATTATCCAATTTTGACTGTACTTATTCTATACGGTGGCTATTTTTTCTCTTAAAAAATATGACCTCAAGACCATGACTACTGCTAAAAAAAAATCGATGTCAGAAAATTTTTATAGAAGATATTTGGTAAGGGTGTACCGTATATTTCATATTAGCTCAAAAATATATTTAATCAATTAAAGTCACTAAAGCAAACATATTTTACATGTTTTACAAAAATGATTTTATTTCTATATTTTTATGAGATTTGAAATCTAAATAATTTGCTTGGGAATTTGAGCTTTCACTTACCCGGAGCGTTTTTCCCCGTTTTTTGAGAGGGTCAAAAATGGACCAGTTAAACTTAAATAACTCGCCAGTTGATCAACATCGTTTAAATCAATTTCAATTCAACAGATAAACTATAGAACATTATTGAATAAGTTTTCAAAAATAAGTTCATTCAATAGGTTTTTAGGTGCGCAACTTTTAATCTTGACTTGACTTGGAGAAACGTAGTAATTCAAAGTTGTTCCACTTAGTTTCTTGGGTCAGAGACCTATCTCATAATGTTTGGGAATTCCTTTCAAACTTGATTTATTTTTCAGTACCATGAAAGGTTAAGGAAGATCTAACTAGGCCAAAAGATTCGGCTCTACTAGTGAAATGGACGGGATGCATAAAAGCATTGATCTCTCATATCATCTATGTACATTGCCCATTAAAACCCCTTCTCATAATTAAAGCTGTAATCTAAGAATACAATGCTTAATGTAATCTACGATGTACACTACTAGACACCTCTTTACATTGCGTTAGAAAATCCAATAACAAATTAAACATATCTTTGCTCATCCCCATTGCTTTCTAATGTGGTCATATATTGAAACTGTTCTGGGTTTCTCTGAACATTTTTCGTGCTCACTTGCTTCTTAACGAAACACGCTCCACTGATCTCATATAAGTTCTTTGTTAGGTGTTGTATTCCGACACTTCTTTGAACACATCAATACTATGCCTCGATCACAATACCTTTCTTTTGGGCCTTTCAAGGCATTTTTGGTTTACAGACGACTGAACACATTGCTTAAAATGGATGACCTGACCAAGTTGATACGGAAATTCCCAAACAGATCGTGACATGTTCCCGACTTGCCCAAAAACAGAAATAACAATAGAATCTTGCATTATACAACACATAACTAAATATGAAAAAGCATTACTATTATAATAATGTTTATTGCGACTCTTGGTCTTGTCATGGCGTATTAAAAAAAGGTCAAGATTGGTCATCTCTGACATGACTTTTTCAAGCAGACTTTCTAAACCATTGAATTGAGCACCATTAACCATGTTCTGCAATTGCTTAGGTTTTTGGGCAAAAATAGCCAAGTTTTAAACAAACAATCAATCCGGTTGTTTAATAACTTAAAGTCCCGGTCTTGGTACAAACCCGTAGGTCGTCGAAAATGAATCATGTTTTTAGTTGGTGTTCAGTCTTGTCACTTTTTTCAGTCCTTCTAATTGCATGATGCAAAATCAATGGTTGATCTTCAAGATTTATTGGCTCAGAAACATCATTATATTCATGGCAATTTCTATAAAATCTTCAAAAGTGACATCGAAGACAAGAAATTAAATAAGGCGTTTATTTAAGCAAGAGTCATTTCTAACTCCAAAAGCCTTTGGAGACCATTTCCAAAGCTGAAGAGCAGGCTTAAAATCAGATTTTCGCTATGTTTTTTGGCAAACACTCCCATGAGATAAACTAAAAAATCACCACAGAAAATGTCGAAATTATTTTCTTTTTAAGGATTTGGGTTTATCATTTGTAAAGTAATTAACAGAATATGAAGTATTGTGTTCTCAAGTAGTAAACTGGTCTCAATGGTCTTTGGAATATAAAATTGATTTCTTTTACACTATAAAAGCGCTATCAAATACCTTAAAAGTGTACGAATATCCAGGGACCACTGTACGTCAGGACGAATTTCAAAAATACACATTGGGTCCGATCATTGTACCAAAATGTGAGGTTTTTGCAACAAATATATTGTTCCGTTTAATTTTCATTGTACTAATCGGACCCAGTGTGTATTTTGAAAGTAATCCTGGCTTGAGCCATCCTTGGAATATCAAAATTCACCAAGAGGTTTCGCCTTCAAAACACAACATCCTATCAGAAGAAGAAGAAACCCCCAATCAAGGTAAGCTATACAACATATCAATGTACTGCATTGTAATTGACGCGTGGAATCAATGACCCAAAAAGTTGCGTTCAAATCGTTGCCAGGCACGTCGAAAATCCTGCTTCAATCAAAAGCACGAGTTTAAACAAATATGATCCTCAGGAATAATGCTATTGTTTGCCAGGAGACAATATGTCGCCAAAAAAGGTTTTCTCGCTCTTTACTACTTGTTTACTGATGGCAAATAAAGCTTATTTTTGGAATTGAAGGCACTTACAAGGCTAAATTTTGCCCTAAAAGAGGTTATTTATTTGAGACATGTTCAGTAACAATCGAGCCTATCAATTCAGCAAGCCAATCTGATTGAATATACACCAAGCCATGACTCAACCTGGATTGCAAATAATTGAGTTTTGTTGATTTGGAGCCAACATTTGTGAATGACTGAGGTCAAATGCAAATTTTCAACAATAAATCAAGTCTTTCTTTTTGCGAAAGTAACGCATGTTACAAGGAGATCACTTTGTCGGCAAGAATCACGAAAGTAGCTTCGATGTTCTCATTGCTTTGCTCTTAATCTGGTATTTTTTATTTGAGTCGGCAAGCAACTGATTCGTCTTGTTCAAATAGCAACACAATTTTCGCTTGTTTATTATGCTATTTTGTACTTTACGATCGGCGGCGAATCGCGGAGATTTTCAATCGATTTTTGCGACGGCTCAATTTACGTTAACTCTTGTTGCATTTAACGAACGTCTCGTTTGCAACAATGCACTTTCGACGCATTTTGTCAAATCTAAAATGAAAATGTCTACGTGACATCAGTTCCAATTTCTGGGTAAACATTGGTGGAACAAAAGTTTCAAGCAGGATGATTATCAGAGGGAAATTGGGACATCAGTGTTTGCAAAAAAACATCACATCAATTTCAACATTTTTTTTTTTTTTTGGGGGGGGGGCGGATTTTTCAATACCGATACAAGGAATGGGAGAGTTAATCATTAATATAGTTTATATGAAAAGTGATCTGCCAATGAGTTACTGTTGGTAGATCTATTGGGTCCTTTAAGGAGCAGCTGACTGGGAGGTCACAGTACATAAGACTGGGAGGTCACCTTAGTAATACAGCTCCAGAAATTGCACCCTGACACAAACATGTGACCCATTTTCGAGCTTCTAAAGGTATATTGGACACATTAGAACAGAAATTTTGTGCATCAAAGCTCAAAGGTTGCACGTGATTTCCATTTCACTGGTTGCGCTTGAAGGACTCAATACAACCCTTGTAAAGTGGGTTGGTCAGGAATAAGGAATAGTATTTAACAATTTGTCCAATCCTGCCTTAAATGCTGTTAGAGGATCAGCTCCTACATATTCGCGTCGAAGACTAATGGGCAACAAATTGAACAATGAAGGAGCCCGATAAAGAAGAGAGGAGGACTTCATTGTTCGAACTAGTCTCGATTACCTTGGATTTGGAGGTGCTCTCAAAAGGCAAGTAAAACCTCTACGATCACTACAACTGATCTCAAATCCTGGGTTAGGACAGAGCCCATTAATGCTCTTAAAAACATACAGTATCAGATAACCTTCATCCCTTCTCTGAGTACTGTACAGCCCTAACTTCTGGAGCCTCTCCCAATACGAGAGCTCTCTCATTCCTGTGATGTTCCTAGTAAAACATCTTTGGACCTGCTCGACCTTTTGCAAACCTGCTGAACTCATTGGAGCCCAAATAGGTGAGGCATATTCAAGATGCCTATTTTGATTCAATATTGAGGCGTATTCATTTGTAGGCATTGATATTTCGTCTTGAAATAAACAATGTAAAAAAATAGTAGAGTAGAGTATAGTAGAGTATCTAAGATCGCTATTTAACGAATATTTTATATTTGCCCCGAATAACAGCCAATCCGACGATCTTCGAAATGAAATGCAAAAATACATTCTCATTCCATTTATAATTACAGCCACTAACTTTAAGTTTTTTTGCGATTTAACTTTTGTCCCTGACTTCTTGGCAGTTTAAGCCAAAAACACTTTGTTTTAACAAAAGCTTGACAAGATTCCGCCAAACAGAAACTGTTCTTCACCAAGGCCAAGCTCATCCCAGATCCTAATTGCTGACTTAAAACGTTGTGCAAACACGGCATCGCTTTCAAGTCATTAATCTCTTCAAAATCAGAGTGAATCCATTAACACATTAACGCCTAACATGTAGCGCACGTGCAAATTCGGGACCTCCTTTGTGTATTCAAAGCTCGTATGTTTTAGAGTTCTTACATGGGACTGTTGCCAGATGTTCCTTCATATCCGGAATGTATTGGGTCACTTTGAATTTGCCATTGACCAAGGCCTGAATAGCGGCCTCTACTCGGGCTTGTTCCACCCTTGGATCATTGCGATCCCACTGAAACCGCACTAGGCCGTCCTCTTTGGACACATGAACGGCCTTGATTCCTTGGGACGAGATCTCTTGAACGGCCTCACGAATAAGCCGTTCGCATTTGCCGCAGGTCATGCCCGACACCCGTAAATGAGCCTCCGACCACATGCTGTATAAGGATCGGATATCAAAACGACAACATTTTCAGAGGATTCACAACTCAGACTGTTTGTGTTTGGGTATTAGTGGATATCGATGGATGGCGGCTGATGCAGCAGATTTTTCGCGTCGTCCTGAACTTCGGGAGGAATCACACTTCACCGACTAATCCTCCCTTTGAGGTGATTTTTTATGCCTTTAGTCTACTAATACGACGACGACCTTTTGGTTAGCTGTCATTTGCACAGGAACACTAAGCAGGCAAGCACTCCATCAATGAGAAAGAAGCAAACGACGTCCGCAATGAAGAAGGTAACTAGCTAGGGAAGCCAGCCGTAAAGTGCATTCATCCAACTGCTCATGCAGACGAAAATACCTACGTAGGAAGGGAATTATTATGACGGAGAAATAAAATGAACTCGCTCAACCTCGAAATTTCAAGTTGGAATCGGAAATTATTTATCATATTCTTAGTAGACTTGGAGACCCAGAACAATATATAATCTAAATGAAACGAACAAAAAAAGGGATATTTTCCTTCCTGTTTGTAAGAAATCGAATTTGAATTTTAATATTTTTTAGCTTGGCTTTCTTCAAAAATGGGTGAATTTTATTGTGAACAAGATTTTTTATTTGAAAAATGTTCAATACAAGATGATACCGAACGAAGTGGGTAAGGTAAAAAAGAAATTGCACTTGAGAACAGTTTTACCTCTTGGCCATTTTTGAATATCTGGATAACAAATATTCGGTTTATCTAATTATCTTCATGACTTGTTTGTTCTTAAGGCACATCCCTCATCCCTTAGAGTCTTAAATGGTTAAGACCAAGAAATTGACGAACGGGAAAGGCCGGAGAGTAATTGGTTTTTAATGTTTTTTGGAGGTAAAAAAATACTTTTTAAGGAGGTAAACAAGCATTTTTTAGGATGGCAAAAATCGAAATACAGCGGTGACGGAAATTACTTGTTCGAACTTTATTAGTTTGGAGAGTTAGGCAAGTTATGTTATTTGAGAGCGAGTCTTGTCAATACATGATTAGATTTTCACACATAATGGCTGCCTGTTGCACGAATCTCCTTTCTCGGGCTCCTTCATTGTTCTATCTTTTGCCCACTAGTCTTCGTCGGGAATATGTAGGAGCCAAAGACCCTCTAACAGCTTTTGAAGCAGGTTTAGATGAATATTTAAATACTATTCCTAAAAAACATTTTCAAGGGTTGTTCGGATCTGCCAACAGCTACTCGTTGGTTACTCAAATTTCGAATATATAATATATTTAATTATCTATACCAAGAAGTCGCGTGTGCATCTTGTTTTGCCATGAATTACTGCTAAAATCTAGGGGACGTTAAATATGGACGGCAAGGTTAAGACATCTCAAAAATACTGCCGCTTTGGAATTCCTGTCAAAGTTCAGAAAAAAGTCGATTTTGAATATTCAGTCTCAAAAATTGTCGGGTGTTTCAACGTTTCCTTGCCTTTGACTTGGTGACATCATATGCAAAAAAAAAATTCAATCATTTCTTTTTCACTCTTTCACCACTAGATTCGAATCTAGAAATCGCAGGAGAGAATTGAACTATTTCTGCTTTCTTAGTTCAAAATGGGGGCTGGGAGATTGTGATTTGGATGGTTGTGATGGAACTGAAACATTTTTAACTGACGTGCATTACAAGTGGATGGTTTTGTTGAATCAGTGAGAAGTAGAGAACAAGAGAGGGTCTCTTTCATCTTGGGTGTTCCAAAAGGTGATTGACGGGATTAGGGGTCGAATACTTTTCCATTTTGGGAACTCTAGATTGACTACCGACTCTTCTCGCTCAACAAAGTATGTAGATAAAGAAGCGCTGATAAAGTCAATCGGAGGATGGAGAGGGAAAAGTTTGTGAACTATGATGCAATTTCCTCCAGCACGTGTGTCCGTGTCTTTTTGGTTGATTGGCTCATGAAGAATTCACAAAAAGGGTGATAATCGCTAAGCACTTACCACTGCCAAGATTCACAATTTATCTCGAGCGATACTTCAATAGAAAAAAGAACCAAAAAGCGTCATTTACAAATATTTGCATTTAAATGACAATGCTTTCTGAGCATTGTGGTTTTCCAGAAAATCAGATATGTGCTATTTACTTCAAAAGTAGACCTTAAAATTGTATAGTCCGTGACTTCAAGCGTGTTTTCATTTACTTTTTTGTATTTTGTAAGATTTTGCCGTTGCATAAACATATATTTACAACTGAATTCAAGTGCGGCTTTTTGGGGGTATTTAGTTTCCCCATATCAAGGCGACGACCCAAGGGGAATGAGGTGACCTGGAAC
>CM021316.1:6105619-6202416 GCA_010645155.1 Tigriopus japonicus | reverse complement strand
CTCTTGGGTTTTAGCGATCAGTTCGTTATTTTCCATTTTCATCCTCCCGTTGTGCTAGATCTATTGGCGCCCTTTACCCTGTCAGCATCGATCGCCAACAAATTGAAGTTAAGCAATGACGTGGATGTCGCTTCCGTTTTCACTTTTTTGTTCCTTTGACAAAAAAGCACTGAACATCCTGGAGTGGTAGGTTAGCGGTGAGAATTATGATTTGAAGTAACATCGAATCAATTGAGTTCCTCAGTAAATGACAACTTTCTTGGATTGGGTAGACTTCTGAATTTAATATTCTGCTCATTCGAGTGTCAGGGTAAAAATGTACCTTTTCAAACTTCAGTACTGTAGAGATCAATGAGAAAATGAATGAATTCGCCCTTTTGTGGTAAGACAATGGCCAGAAGAGGGCTAGCTCACTCATTCTCAGTATGATTTGCACTGAGTCTTGACAAGCAAGCAATTCCATTGCAAATGGAATTTGATGCGTGTCCATTCCTTGGTGTCGATCAAGATCTTACATCCCAAAAGCTGATTGTAAGTCCTTTATATTGCACATACACATAGAGCTCCCTTGTTATTTTCTTGAAAACAATATTTCAAAGCAATCAAAAAATAGTGGACATTGGGTCTTGAGAGACATGTCAGCTCGCGAATGATGATTCTAGTATGACTGAAAAAGTTGTTGCGCCGAGACTAAAGGCAATCAAATCTTCTTTTCACCAATCAGCAAGCTTAATGTCCTCAAATTTCAATGATCTGTAATCATAAGCCTCCTACAAATGTATTGGAAAGTCGTAAATGAAACCCATTACTACTTTTTCCTAATTTTTTTATATAAGGCAAAGATAAAGATTTTCACAACTCTAGGGTAAAAAAAGCGGGTAATTCAAAAAGTCTTGCAAATAGAAAATCTTTTGTTGACCACCTTAAACCAACTACAGTTAAATGGTTAAATATGTTCTTTACCTAGTCATAATGTTTAGGAGAAATGTCCCCAAGATTACATTAAGCAACTAATTTTCTACAAAAATATTATCATCAGGTTTGTTAAATAAATTTGAATTTGCTAACCATACTACGGAAACCTCTTGCGGGGGCAGGCATTCAGACCCAAGAAGCAAAATTTTACTACTATAGCGTTTGATTGTAACCATTTTTCGACTATTAGGAGTTTTCCAATCGAATCGTGCCGACGACTTTTTTTCAAAACTGAGGACCATGATATTATTGGACTGTTTGTATTGTTTAGTCAACGGATCTGCATCTTAATTGGTATTCAATGTGTCAATTTCGTCCATTCTTGAATAGTCTTTGATGTGGCAGTGCTTAGCATTGCTCCATGAAAGTATTTCAAGACTTTCAATATCATTTTTCAATGTCTGAGCATTCTAATAGTTTTGTTAAGTCGTGCATTTTAAGTTAGCTCAAATAACTACATTAAATCTCTTAAAGCCACTGATTGATAAAGTTATTTGAGCTAATCTAAAATGCACTCCTAAACAAAATATCTTAATTAGGATGCTAAGACATTGAACGTCTTGAAGCACTCTCATAGAACTAAGCTAAGTACTGATACATCAAAGAATATATAAGTTGATTCATTTTTATTGAACTCTATGAACAATTTGTTCGATTACTTTTTTTAACTTGTCCATACTTTTTGGAAGTGTGGCATCCTTTCGATTCAATAACGAGGAATTTTAATTCGTATGTCGAACCAAACCTGAACACACTGATTTCAGTTTCTTATTCGTTAGCCAATCAGCGCTTTTCGCTCATCGACAAAATGATCCGCTTAATACATACGTACACACTTGCTTGTTATATAAACTGCATTCTCATAGCCTTTTGTCCCAAAGGGTAACAAGAAAATGCAATTGTCACCTTCCTACATCGTTTATTTGATTATGATTTGCCATCATATGGAACAGTGATGTTTGTAGGCAAATGGAGACCGTTATGGCAGCATTCCTGAATCAAGACCGAGGAGTGTTCACTCACATTTGAACCCTTTTGTCGCTTTCCTTTCAGCCAAGTAGGCACATATTGTATTTACGTCCGTACTCCAGTTCCTAGACGCATCACGCATTCTCGATCAGAAGCTGGTCTGATCATTCCCTGGCCATCCAATGTCGAATTGGTCCAAGTCATCAATTCAAGCTGGAGATAAATCACATCCCCAACAGAGGAACTAGTAGAGAGTAAGGGAGACCCAGCAAAGAAGGCAACGGCCCTCATCCCAGATGCGAGGAATATCCTTCTCGATCTTGGGTTGCTCCATCAGCCCCAGTTTTTACCACTTTGATCCACGAAAATGATGTTGGCCAAGTGCGGCCCACTTCACGGATCCAACATGGAACCCATCATCAGCCCCTTCCCATGAGTTGAGAACGCTGCTAGGTTCCAATAGTCTTTTTTGATCGTTCTTCGTACGTCCGCCAGTGTACAGTACATACATACTACAGCTGGAACCAACATCCAATGAAAACAAGGTCCATTTTCTCGAGATGTGTGAGGGATTCTTACACGGTAAGCAAGCATAGGATTTGCTTGAATTTTACTTAAGTGATCTGACACTGTCTTTGATGGTGTGAGCTTAATCATTATTTTGATCACAAGCATAATTTTTCATTAAAATTTACAATGCAGTCAAAGCTAGATACAAAACATTAAGATATAAAACAGAAAATATCCCTAGACAAAATAGTAATTTATGTCCAAAAATAGACATTTAGTACACAAAGTCTCTTGATATAAGAATAACACTCAATTTATGAGTCACACTCAATATAAGAATGATATTGTTGCTGACCGACATTATTGTTACTGGGAAATCTCGAAATCCCAATTCCTTCATAGGCCAAATGTCACTTAAACGTTAGGTTTAAAAATTCCCAGAATACCACTGAAAAAGAAATAATGATCTTTAAATCAAAGAAAAACTTGTAAAAGGTGCATTTCAATTAATTCTCGGAGTGAAGTACAAATCACATTTGAGAGAAGCCAAAGGGCCCTTTTTGAGGTTAGAGTTGCCGTGTTGTTTGAGTCAAGGGTGTGGAACCACCGTGGCCAAAAGCCATTTCGGTGAATGTCTTATCGACAAACTATGCAACGGGAAGAGAAGCCTTTACGTGGTCGCGATGTGGGTCGTCAATGACAAAAGAAGCTTGTTCTTTAACAATGCGCCAATAAAATACAAGAACAATCGAAAAATGGAATAGATTGGCCCTCTCGCCCAGAGCAATAGTCTTTGAGATATGGCTTGAAGTGGGCAATCGTCGCACGTACCACCATCAACCCCGCCATTTCTAACGTCAACATCACCCCTTCCCATGTCCTTTTGGAAAAAATTAGGGACATCGAAAAGTATGGACGGCATTTCAAACCTGCCGCCGATTTTGGCCTCATTAGGCAATTTATTATAAAGACTTCTCAAAAGTAAACAAATACTAAAGCCTTGAGTTGGCTTTGATATTTGAACTAAAACAATGTCGTCAGATAAGTGCAAGTCCACAGGGTCTTGCGGCCCTGGCAACATCTATTTCCGTGCTCGAAGTGAGTAAAACCATCCAAGCCTGGCGACGCTCATCTTTCAGCGGTAGCCTCCCAAAAACGCTGGAATCGCTCCATGGTTCCACCCATGAAGGGACCATTCGCCTTTCTTTCTTGATAAGTTGTCGTAGCACTCCAGTCGATCTCGTTTTCTAGTCAGTACCACTTGGGCTCTCAAAACTATTGGGATGTTGTCGTCTATCTGGCGTCCCCGGCTACCATACAGAGGGACAAGCAACTACGAAACCTCATCTGAACGAGCAATGTATGTGTGTGTATATGTGTGGAATGTGCGAGGATCGCCAAGGCCGACCGACCGAAGCGTTGGCCTTCCTCGGGATTGCTGATGTAGCGCGTAGTCGTCTTCGTCGTTCCATCCCGGAGAGGCTGGTCTTGAGAGCCTCGAGGGTGAGCCAGCGGGATTATCATCATGGGTGTCTTTGCGCATTCGAGGGCTCACTCTCACTCCACCACGTGGACGACAGGCTGACTCATGCGGAGAGAAAATCGAGATCGTAAGGCCCATTTCCTTCTCTCATCGGAGAGGCACATTGAATCATCCAAATTCTTCTTCTTTCTAGAGTGGAAACGAGTGGCCTTCACCGAGTTCACTTACAGAAAGAGAGAGCGTAAGGAGATTCCACGGGGATGCGTTTACACTTACTGAATAAATACCACGTTTTAACATACACTATATTACGCACTACATACAAGAAATGTCCATCTCTTGCACTCATAGGTAGATCCGACTTTGGAGAAAAATCAAAAGGGATGTGGAATACTACAATTTTGATTGAGGGTTTATTGCACAACATTGTGACCTTAAATTCCTCTCCGTGTGGACAAAAATGAGAGTGTTATAGATTGGTAGCATAGGCTTGTTTAGTTTTGTGCCATGTTATGAGTATTTTCCAACTCATATTCTTTAGGTGGAATGTTGTAGGTAGTACCTAAAACCGAAAGTTACGAGCTTCACATCAGACAATCTTTTCTAGGAGACATTTGTGTAGGGTGCTTCATCTACAAACGCTGTGCCTATTTGACTGGTTGTTTATTTCCTAAGGGCTCAAATATTCATAATTGGTTGTTTCGAAAGGTAATGAAACCATTCCCCTTTTCGTCAAGTAAAATAATTAAAACTAAGTTTTTATCCATTTTTAGGTGGTATGAGATAGAGGGTTAATGGGCAGGCAAATTTATGGTAAAAGCGAATTCTATAACTTATAAAATGGTCAAACATGACGTATTTCTTTCATAGAGTATTTCATATGAATGGCTCTTAACACTGAACAGTCATTGCACGTGCAAATTCTGAAAGAAGTTTTCTTCTTTTTTTGAAGTGTGCTGACAATTTTATAAGGTGAGAACTTTGGAGTCACAACGTACGCTTTAAACCCTCCTTGAAATAAACTACCAATCTTTACCAAACCACCTACAACACTTAAAGTCTTGTTTATAAAACAAAGGTCTAACATGCATGAATTTAGTTCTCATTGATTCTGGGTTCTCTTGGAAAAGGACGCTTCAGTGTAAAGCCCGAGTTCTCCTGGCCAGCATCAGCTGACTTCCTTCAGAGACTCGAGCAACGAGCGTGGAGTTTCGTGCGTGGATGGAAGCGTGGTTGGCGTCACTGGGCACACAGACGCTACTCCGTACTCAACTTAGAGATTTGGAGCATGAAGGCCTAAGTGTTCCAAAGAGACACTGAAGGACGCTGGAGCGCTCTTCCCCTCTCTCTCTCGTTCTCTTGATCGGTGTGTTCCAAAAGCAAGGCAAAAAAAGACGAAGAAGAAGAACATCTTCTCTTTTCCCGTAGTCTTCATCCACGACAGTAAATGTGCCTTTCGAGCGAGAGGGGAATGAAAAAAGAACGAATTTTCGAGCTCGACAGTCTCGGTCCAAAAGTGCGCGAACTTTGGCTTGCGAAACCGACGCCGTTCAGTCTCTCTTGGAAAAGTGCGGTGAAGATACCAAGGAGCCCTGATGTCAAGAAATTCTCGGGAAATAAGGTCGTGATTTGGTAGTTGTGGCAATGAGACAAGGGTAGAAAAAAAGAGTCTCAAGACCGACGACTTGAAACCATCGAACAGAGTGCCACAATTGATGTTGTGCCTCACTCGAACAAAACGTCATGGTGGACTAGAGGATTGTCGGAGGGATCCTTAGGATGAGCGACTGACCATCTTCGGGGGGTCTCGAGTGATTGTGAAAAGGTTATTATTGTCTCGCATATAGTAACTTGTGCCAACAAAGTGGATCTCATCGTTTCTCTATTCTTTCCTTCTCCTTTTCCCACAACAATTTACCTTCAATCAGCTTGGTTTTAAGGGCTTGGATCCAACCACTTCCCACTCCAAAAAAGCTATGGTAAGGACAAGCTCCCTCTAATCCGACGGAAAGGTCCACACTTTTATTTGAGTAATGTGCACTCATGCACTTAAAAGATGTTGTTCTACCTCTGTTATTTGGCGAAGATTTACAGAGATCAGAGAAAAGAAAGGAACACGTGCTATTGGCTGTCTCTAGCGTGTCAACACTTGGCCAAATCAATCTCTCAAATCGTTGGCAGTCCAATCAAAATAGGTATGACGTTACGTCGACAGTTCCCGACTATCACCCAAAAAGAAACGCTCTTCAATTTTAATTTTCCATAGAAGCAAGATCTATAAGTCAATTTCGAGTGCTCGCCCTAATTTGATTTTTCTCGTCTTTTTTCTCTCACTCGGAAAGACGAACAAGCCATTTAACAAGCAAAGAGAGCCACTGAGCACTTACTTTGAGGTGGATAAGGGCCCTTGCCACTACTGTCAAGTGCTTCGACGGTGTGCCATTATTTGCCCGTAAGACAAATATATTGGGTAGCCTTGATTTAGGGAAAGAAACTGCCGAGAAAAAAACAGCACCAACAGCAGTTAATCACTCCTGTAATGAACTCGAGTTCGCTCCCCAATCCATGATTTTTCCCTGTCTGCTTGAGCACTTCATGGGAGAAACAGGTGGAACCGAGTGTTGACAAGAGTGCTCGGTTTGGTGGCAACACTGCTTGACTGATTGTTGACAACATGGCTCGAGTTGATTATCCTCGGCGGTCGTCTTTTTATGTACTACTACTAGTGATGTGACTTGGTGTGTTGGGCAAGCTTTTTTGCGCGAGGTCGCAAGGTAGGGTCACCTAATGGAGATTTCGTGTTGTGCTCAGCTATATCAGCAAACTCAAATTTGAGTGTCATTTGCAACCCTGTTCAGAAGTCACAAAAGTTAGGGACGCCGTTCCGTTCTCCTTGATGAAAAAACAGGTTTTTGAAGATTGGTAAGCAAAGAGGAATACGATTTCACAAAGGTCAATTGGCGACACTACCTTACGACCTCGCGCAAAAAATCTTGCCCAATACACCAAGTCACATCACTAACTACTACCCCTCCCGACCTAACGTGATAAAGATAAAATAACAGACATGTCATCCATGTTTGTTCACGAGAATTAACCATATTCTATAAGCATGGACGCACCATAACAGAGTCACGGCTGATTGAGTCAAAAGCCATCCACCACAATGGCAAGACTTGGGTAGCATCACGCCCGTGAGGAGCTTCCGGAGGTGCGCAAACAAAGGCAACAATTCAACGGGATAATAAGGCTGCACACTCCGACTCAATCTCGCTCTTAGTTCTTCTCTCCTGGAGCCTCCGTGCATGTACAACTTGTATGTAGCACGATGAACCCACGAGAAGCGAATCATCATCATTCCTGTTCCACAACATGCTCCTACTCTACAGATTTCCAATAACGAACAACGAATTCATCGTTGTGACACCCTCATCGTTGCCTTCGACGGATGGCCCCCCTCTCGATATGCTTCTCGAGAGACATCTAGAGAAGCCAAGGCTACATAATTCTATCAGGGCTTCTAATCTGAGAAACGCCACTCTACCCACATGTTACAACCTTGTTCGGTCCATGTGGTAGAGCAAAGATTTCTTGTAGTTTTTTCCACTCATCTCGTACGAGGAAGAAAAAAGTCCAAAGTATGGTATCTGTTGTCGTTGCTGGTGTTCCTTCATTGTGACTGATCGATCTAGGTATTCCTTCGGCTCGGACACATACGAGTATATTGGAATTCAGGGCACTAGGAATTGTTGTTATGTGAGTTCTTGGTTCCATCTCTCTCTCTTTAAGCCTACCGGAGTCCTTTTGTACTCTTCTCTGGCAGCCTTTGGAAGCCAGCAATGTTGGCATGGAAGAGGAGAAAGGCCATTTGCCTGCAACAATTTTAAAGGGATGCCCAAAGCAAAGATTTCCGCTTCATAAGATTGATCACCGAGTGGATGGATGTTGCAAGGAGTAAATTTCCCGTTGTAGCCCAAACACGATGATTGAACCTACCTTGGTCAAGCTCTCCCAAGAGAACGAAGGGCCCAGTTTGCACTTTATTCTTAGTTGAAAGCTCTTTATTGTCAACCGGAATTGAAATTGCAACTTCCAACCAGAACTCAAACATTACGGGAGCGACTTCATTCCGCAGATGCGGAGATCAATTCAGCACAGACACACTGGGTGTTTAAAATACGTGATTTCGAAAAGCAAGTCTATTTTATCCAACGTGTTGCTGACAAGTCTCGCTCCTTCTTTCCCATGAGCCAAAAATAGAATCATGGGAAGTAAACAATTTGGCCTTGATTCTCGGCCCAAATTAGAATCCAACTACCCTTTTACGCAATAGGAAAAAAGGAGCGATTCCGATTGCATCGCTCGCTCTGTCGGGAAGTAGCATCATTTGCCATCCCGTAATTGAGGCAATGATTCCATTTCCCAGATTCCATCTTTTCTCCTCTAAAGACTGCGAAGCTGAGTTGAATACCAGATTATATTTATTACTATGAAGATAGAGGAAGGAAACATCTGTGATTCTCGGAGGGATCTCGGTCTTTCAAGGATGACTGTCTAGTCAGCACTCTCTCTCAAGATTAATATCTGCTAACGTTCAAGGGCTGTACCTCCTCAAATTTAAGATAAATATCTTCTTGCTTTTCAAAAAGAAACCGTTGTATAACACGTGGCTTTTATATTTTTCGCCTGGGAACCACAAATTTCTCCTTAAAAAGGCGCCTTTGAAGTCAGCCTTTTTTCTGCCTAAACAAATAACTTTTATGGAGAGCATGTTATATTTGAAAACTTTTGTTCTTTCCTCTTTCCTGGATGCCACAAAAATGATACATCCATTTTATTTAGTAAGATCAGCAATGGTAACAGGTTGGCTAACGCAAAGACCTTTCGTTTGTGGCATCCAGTTGATCCCCAACTTGATTCAAATTGGTGCCCGAGAGAGAAAATTGGAAAAGTTTGGAACCTTGTGTCACATGAGGCTGCTTAATGAGCGAAATAGACAGTCGTCAAGACGAATGTGACGTAAAAGACAAGGTTCTTCTCTTCCTCGTGAGAAAAGACTGGTTCTTTGTGTGCCTTGCATGACTTGGAAGTGCTCGAATTTCACTTTTGTTCTACCCAAGCCATTTGTCGTGTTTTACGATATCCGGATTTTCTTGCTGAGTTTTTCACGTTCCAGAGAACGATGAGTCCTCATTTGGCACTCGAGTTTTTGTTGCCCGTTCCCCTTTGCGTCTGATTTATGGCCGAGTAAATGCAAATAACATGGCTCGAAACGAGAAATTCCACATGTCATTCATTCATCCTTGAGGTTTCCTCCATCCACTTCTTCATGCCGTCCACAATACAGAGTGGATTACTTCCGAGGATCTTCTCTTGTTCGAGGCTCTTTTGTCATGTCCTCTGGCGAGCCTTGATTTTGGTCAACTTTCTCGAGGGGGCACACCTCAAACTCAAATTGTGGGTGAGATATGCATATATGAGGAAAAACTTCGAACTCGTTCGTGAGAGTGAAAAGAATCCAATCCCTACCAAGGGGCATAGATCGTTGCAAAACCGGCACATTTACATTTTCGCACTACTATCATCCGGCTGAATGAGTCATTTTAATGCGTAGAGGTCGCATGAATGGCTTGTTGGGTTAAATTCAGGTCTTTGTCTGTTTTGTCTGTTGTTGAGCCAAAAAGACTCATTTCATGAATTTTAACATCAATAACCTAAATTTGAGTACTTGAAGGATAATTCGGGGATTTTTTTACTGAAATTGGGTCTAAATGTTGCAGTAAGTTGCTTGCAACTACTTACCAATGTCTAAATTAGAAGGCAAAATACACTTTGAAAATTATTTGTGTATGGTTGTAACACACTAAAAAGCAGTTACTTCTTCGATCGAAGCTTCTGCCATTTTCATGATTGTTGTTTTCACGTTTTAGCAACGAGTTTTGCTCAAAAGCCGGAACTACTTAATTGCCTAAAATCATAACTTATTTTTTTCAACCTCTAATGTTTAAGATTTCTTACTTGAAAATCGAGCGAGCAGGTTTTTCCTGACGTTTCTCAGTCTCTTAAATCTCCATCGATGGTAGAGCATCTAATTTTATGTTTAAATACGAGTACTCTCCTCTACTTAGCTTGAACTTGAGCAGGGTTTCCTTCAATTAGTTGCTCGATGAGAAGTGGGCTAGTTGTGACTAAATTTACCAAAAGTATCTCAAGTTTAAGAGCAAAAAAAGCTTTATTGAGTTAAAATCCTTCAATTACCATCCATTCCTGAAAGATTGATGTGAAGAAGACAGAGTTACGGAAGCGTGTCACTGTCAATTTTTCTTAGCACGTACATTTTTTTGTTGAAAGGAAACAAATTGATTTGGAACCACGAACTAATACAAATTCGTTGCCTGAACTGTCAACTCTACATTAAACGCTAGGCTCGTCATTCTACTTCAAAATATCAGTTTCTGATTATCATTCGACTACTGTTGCTAAAAAAGTGTTGCCCACCAAAAGGTATTTTGCACATAAAATTGTACTTGCCAATGACACTTTTTCGTCTTGCGTGTGTTAAAACAATTGAGATTTCAAGAAGTCTTGTTTGTAAAGCTTCACAGGTGTGAAAAAGTGTGTTGTCCGATTTTAGAATGCAATTAGCTTGTAAAACATGAGGAGAAAAATAAATGAAAACATGCTTATCTCAGACATCTACAGTTCTTCACCGGTGTCTAATTGGCAAATAAAAACAAAAATAAATTCCTTTGGTTCAGCTAGAAAACCGATCTTTGAAGAGAAAGAGAGGGAGAGGGTCGGTAAAATTTAGAAAAAGAAACTGACCCCTTTGTCTTTGACATGGCATCATACGTTAACATGTCATACGTTAACATGTAAAAAAACAGTAGAAAGTACGAACAGACTCAAAACTTTTCTGTCAAATTGTTGCACCAAGTGGCCCGGAGCTAGAGCCAATATAATATTTAAAAGAGTACGCACAGGAGTACAAGTGTCTCCGCTTAATGAGCATTGAGGTCTATTAAATAGTGTACCCATAAAATGTGTCACTGTTAGTCAACTGTTGAGCGCACAAAAGTGCGGGAACATTTGAAACAATCTATAAAATAAGAAGCAATGAACAATAAAAGGCGGAATCAGGCTTGGTCAGGAGATTATCCCCGGGATTTTCCAATTTCAAAACGGGGTCAACGGGATTTTCCAATTTCAAAACGGGGTCAACGGGATTTTCCAATTTCAAAACGGGGTCAACGGGATTTTCCAATTTCAAAACGGGGTCAACGGGATTTTCTACACTTTTCCCAAAAAAATATCTTTTTACGGGATCTTGATACGGAATTTTCTTACTCAAAACGGGATTTCTAAAATTTGAAAGCTTTTAAGATGCTACAACGTCGTAAATGAAGAAAATATCTGGCAATGATATTGTAACTTCACCAAACAACTGTTTACTACTGATGTGTTTCGAGTTGGATTTTTGGTCGAGTTTTGCCACTTTGGATTTTAAGGTCAAAAAGTTGACCCCCAACTAATCTTCTCAACTAGAGACGCCATAAAATATGGCAGCACTGCTAACTCGAAATCCAAAAGTATAACCACTGATGGAACTCGAAATCGAACTAGTTCGAGTGTTGCCAAATTGGTCCCTGTTTAGGTCTTATTAAAAACGTTCAATACAACCTGCCCTAATCAACAATGATAAACTTCCGAGTAAAAAATGGCAGCATTCCCGGTTCGAAACACATCACTACTGTTTACACGTCCAGTCCTATTAGGACGCAAATCAAAATCACGATATTCATACCCTATCATAGAAAATCGAGAATTTCAAAAATCCCGGAAAATTCCGGTTTATCCCGTCCTCGGGATCCCAGGGACGGGATTTTCTTCGACGGGACGGGATCAACCCAACCCTGGGCAAAATGGGAAATATCGAATTGACCATGTTTTTGAAAAACAAAACTATTTTTGCAATTTGGGGGCTTTGCGTTTCTTTTACATTTCCATCGAAATTTTGTGTCTTCAAAAACTTTTGGCGCTCTGTCTTGCAGGGGAACTAGGACAAGCTTTCATGGGGATCCTCTATTTTTTTTATTGAAGTACTAGAGCTGTCAGTATTACTAGTGGCTCTAGTTGTTGCAATAGGTAATTTATCTTCCTTATTATTTGCCCTCTTTGCGATGTCCCTTGTTGATGGGACATCCATCACCTACTGTATGGCTCCTTCTCATGCAAATCGTGGACGTAAGTTAGCCTAAAAATACCTTCTGAAAACTTGAAGGATTCAAACTGTTCTCTTGACGAAATGTCAAATTGTGCGGAAATTCGGCCATGTTTTATTTTTAAAGCGAGACTCTAACTATTGAGCTGGAGAACTTGGCACATTAGGAGGAGTTTTGAAATGTTGCCTCTCTGGATAAAATAAGGTCGAATAATTTGATTGCGGCAATATCCCTTAACATTATGAGCTTCCATGATACAAACAAACTGACAAGAACTGCGGGCACAAAATTCTCATCTCCGTTTCATTCCCAAGGACTTGCAACCAAATTCTCGTAAATTCAAATAGGAATAGTCTCAGGTAGACATACCGACTTTTCCAGAGCATTAGCACAAACAATTCCCAAAGGCAGAACTTAAGTACAACAGCAATAAAAAGAATTGGAACAACAACTGTCCCTCAAATTTCAGAATTCAAGTCCGTCATCTCCATGAACATCGTTTACTTCATTTTTTTTTTTTTTGAAGCTCCGTTGACATCACAGTAGAGAATGAAGAGTGGCTCTAATCAGGGAGAAAAAGTTCATTGGCACTACGCTCTTCTAGCAATACTTTTGAGTCTTTAGGTCGAGGAAGCTGGCCTGGAACCGTCACTGACACAGTTCTTTTCCATTTGGTCCAAAGTTTGGCTTTAAATTCCCCACCAGCCAGAGACACCTGGATCTCCGAGGAAGTTTCTTCAATTCATTCCAATTTATTTTACGTCTCTTTGAGAATCGACATTCGTACGTGAAGCACATCAAGTGAGAGTCTCATCTCTTGTGCTTCACTTCTGGAAGTCACAAATCGTAGACACTTTCTTCGGGACGGGTAAGAGTGCTCGATGGAATCGTCGAGCCCTGCTTTCAGTCCCGATTGAGAAATATTCCGACCAATGAGCTTATCAACATTGACAGCGGGATCCACGATAATTTATAAGATCCCCTCTCCCGGTAAAGTGACTTTTGTGTATATGTGCTCTGGCCCACCCCACCTTCTTCTCTGGGGTCTTGTGATATTTCCATACAACTCTCATCTCATGTGTCTATGAGCGATGGGAATATTTTGAGGTCGTTTTCAAAAGACTGCTGGGATGGCCTTGTGCTTGCAGGAGGAGTGTTCGTCGTCGACGAAAATGTCCTTGCTGGAAGCACGTGTTTGAGAGTGATGTGGCAATAGCACCCAGTCATGATGTCTTTACCAGATCAGATGATGCCTCATAGTGCCAAGAAAGCATAATGTAATGCAGAGGGACTAATTGATATTGGATCTCCGTCGAGCCAGTCTTTAAATGAGGTCATCTAATTTGGCCGAGGTCCTGGGACTCGGTGCTCACCGCTCGGTTCACCAGTGCTAAAATGCCGATTCCACCCTTCTCCGGAGGCCTCTTTTCGATTTATCTTGTCAGTGAGCCCCAGGAGAGGTTGGTCAAAGTGTGCTAGGAAGTGTGTTGATTACCTCCGGAAGAGTATAGGGTAGGTCCCAGGTCTGCGTCAAAGATTGATTACTGCCCATTCTTCTTCTTCTTCCGTTCACGTCGGTGATATGTAGTGGGTTGGACGGGTGAACGAGATGAGTGTTGTACATAGTTACATGAGTCAGGAGTGGAATCCATGGTTCCTTTCGCGCCACTCACTAGAAACTGTCTGGAAAAGGACCTCGAAAGAGTTGGAGGTTCAAAAATTTAATTTAGGGAGTCATATTACCTAAGTCAAACACACGTAAGGAAATTGAAAACGTCTTTCAGAAAAACGGTATCAGAATGGTATTCCATTTGTGAGTGCGTGTGTAGCGTTTCAAAGTTTCTAAGAGAAAGGTCAGTGAAGAAAATCGAACACGGGACCTCTCATTCCAAGGAAACTGCTCGAACCACAGCACGTAATGCTCCTGTTTGATGCAGTTCATTTGGGAATGTGGTGTAATGTTTATTTTTGATAATTCTTCAGGCTACAAGTTTTGACAACCCTATTAAGGCAATTTGTTTATAGCATCTTGACAAATTACTCTTCGGGGACCCTAAACTTATTATCCATAAGTTCTGTGTAAATAAGGTGTGAGAAAAATCCTAGAAAACACATTCTGTCGCAACCCCCTTTGTTGTTCCATTGTGCATTGTTGTTCCAATTCAGACACTTCCTTGAGTCGACCTGCCAATTTGGTAGTAGAATTTATAACATTGATGTATTTCAATTATTAGTCAGCTTCTAAAGACACTTGAAAAAGTTTCTAGTCCTTATACTTTGCACGCGTCCATTTTGTACGGTTCCCAACAACCACCGTAATTCAGTATACAACACAACACATGTTCTCAACAGGAAGGAGCGGAAGGGAAAAGGATCGATCGGCCAAATCCTTTCTTGCGATGCGATATGAATCCAAAGGATGACTTATTGGAATACTAGAACCCATGGATCCAAAAGGCTGCCGACTTGACCTCTGCAGAATGTAATTAATGGCCACCCGAGAACCAAAGAACAAGGGTATGCAATTGGTTTCTCCAAACCTTCTTCCATACCAAGAGACGAGTTCTCACGTAATACATTTTGTCTCGACGTGTCTGCTCTCTCTCATCATACAGACAGTTGGGGTTGCTTGCCTCTACCACTGACATTCTAATCATGGCCCGACTTTCAGACCTTGTTCCACCACTTCCAATGCAACTCGTACTTCCGAACACAAGCAACCTTGATGCCCAGAATGATGGCTTTATCGGGAAAAAGCGATGCGGCTGTGAGTGTTTTCGGCTTTTTCCTCTGCCCTCGAACTCGATTTCTGGGCGCCAAAAATGGCTTGCCCGTCAAGTGGGCAAAAAACGCCTGTTCCACATACACACAAAGCAATGGAACAATACTAATAGAAGGGAAGCAGACGAGCGGGTTTTCCATCCAAACGCTTTGCCATATCCAACCAAATCCTCGAGAAACCAATGGTATTACTAGTAAATAAAATAAGCCTACACCTGTATTTTAGGAAACTGTACGACTGACTGATCATGGAATTAATGAGGGTATTTGCGGATAACTCTGTATTTGGATCGCATCTCAAAAGTGCTCCGACTCTTTTTCTATTCCTTTGGGAGAGGATGAAGTTTCTCATACATTCAATGAGAAGCAATGCTGAGCACACAAAATTTCTCTCCTCTCTCTTGACAGACACAGCTTTGGATTGGTGATCAAATTTAGCGGAAATGCTAATGGAATTTTTGGCAAATTACCCTTGAGACAAGCCGGGAACGAATATATTGGCACTTCCTGGATCAGCGAATAAGGCTCTCTCCAGAAATGTCAACCTTCCTTCTCAAGAACATTTGAAGTTCTTGGGTGCCCTATTAGAGCAATTGGTCACACACACACCCTATAAAAACCACCATTCCATTGTTGTGAGTGGGTGCCATATGGAGTTTGCCAGCGACCAAAAACCTTTAACCCCAAGGACAAGAACCTGTTTTGGAAACATGAAAAGCTCGTCTTGATTCAAGTCAGACTCGTCCAGGCATTGAGATGTCCTCGGCGTTATAACGTTCCAAAACAATGAAATGCCTTTCTTTTTTCTTCTTCTTACCCAAAGATGAAAGACTTCTTTCTCCCAGGGCTTCTCTGCCTCTGAACAGTGGTAGTAATAGTTAGTCGTACGTTGTCGTTACTGTTCCCAACCATCTGGTCGTGGTCCACAAATGATGCTCAGTGTGTCAATGGTGCAGAACTAATCCAACTCTTTTTGTTCTGGGGCTGGGCTCTCTCTCTCTCATCATTGAAATGGTATCCAACCAACCAACCAACCAACGATCGAGGCAGTCATCCTGGGGTAGATGTCTGTTCGATCGCAGAGTCAGTGACCGGATTTCGATCTGTCTGACTTCAAATAATGAGAAATCGAGCTTTTTTACTTGCTTGACTTTCACAACAGAGTGCCGAATGAAATGCTTTGTTTTTGAGCGTCAATAGAGCAATAACTTCGAATTGAGTTAGAGAGTGGCTTTATCTAAATACCCCGTTGTGTGCAGGGTCACATGAAGTGCACAAACATCAACTGGCAAGGAACTTTTCCAATTCATTGGTGGACAAAAGTTTCTTTCTGGTGATTTTGTTGCCAAAGCAAGCAAGAATCTAACCGCTTCACAACAAACTTCCAACAATTTTCAACAACAAATTGATCAAGTTTCATTGCGGCATCGATTGTGGATGCTGGGGAACATATTTGGGAACGTTCAGAATTATATATCAGCCCTCAATTTGAGTTGCATTTGTGCGCTCACGTAGTGCTTCTCATGAACAAAAAAACAAGAATTTAGAAACTCCTCTTTTATCCGGATTCGTTCAGGCGTTCTATGATCAATGGATGTTGTTGTTGCTCATTCTCCGGAGAAGAATCGACCACGCTTTCCACTCTGTCTGATACCATTAGGCGTTTCGACGTTATTCCTCTAGTCAAACAAGACATCAGGGATGTGGAATACGTCGGACAGGTCTGAAAAGCGTCCCAGGATCATTTCTCACCCGCTTTGTAAGGTGGCAAAGAAAGAGTTGGCGATACCGTGACTCACAATACTTTGGTCGGTTAAAGCAAACTCATCCTCGTTTTTTTAGCTCCAGTGAAAACAGCCGCGTCTACTTCAAACTTGTTCTATGCCCTGATTCCGTCTAAAAAGGGCTGAAAGAAACTCGAGGCTCCAATGTGTCCATGTGCTCTTCCAAAGTTCCCTCAAAAGTCGTCGTTACAAGGAAGCCAAAAACCGAGAAGCCGAAGCCTGAACTTGATAACAATCTTGCACGAATTCCTCGCAACATTTTTCGTAACGGAGCAACGCGCGTCTTCCTGTGAGATTCTTCGGCAAGATTGTTGCCACCGATCTTGTTGATTGTGAGCAGTAAACAAGAAATGGCAAATTACAGACACCTAAATATACCCCTTCTGACATCGGGCAGGAAAAACGGAAAAGCAAAGGAGACCAAGATTGCATTGCCAAAGAATAGCCTTAACCTAGAGGCCAAGATAATTGTGTCATATCTCGTGAACCATTTTCTGTCCTGCTGTAGAGGTCCAATTGTTTTCCTGCTGTCAACTCACTTCCTATTAAGGGTGTTACACCAGGGAATACTTTCTTCCGAGTTCCAATTTGCTTTCCAATCCAAGGACCGTTGCATAAAGCTAGACAGGCTTCTCCTAATCAAGAAGAAATCCAACTAAATAAAGAAGCAAGCGCTACTTTGTCTTTTCACTGGATTTTTTGCATGAACATTCAAAACCTCAAAAGCTGTACAAATATGTATTTCAAAAATTTAAGGAATGATAGCAAGCTCATTCATGCAATGGACACTCCCCCAAGTGTAAATGCAATCTTTACTTGGGGTGATATTAGCTCACCTAGCTGAAATGTAGCTTGTGGTCTCTAAATCAAATGACCTGACGAGCAGATCTAAAACATAGATGGAAGATTTCTCTATCTTCCTCTCTCTCTAAGAGAAGTTAAAGGATAGAGATGTGAAAACTAGAAGTAGGTCACCTGTCAGAATACCAATAGTTAGTGTTTGGTTTTTTTCTTTGGCAGAAATTGTGGAAGTGTATCAAGGAATTTCATCCTATGTTCGTAATGTTTGTTCACATTTGCCCTTGGGGTAGTGAGCCTTCAGCCAAGTCAGCACAATCCACCTTGGGTCTCTGTTACCCTACTCAGTCATGATTTCCCACCAAAGACCAAAGACCCCAATTTTTTGCCAATGCTTGGTCACGTTACACCTCTAAAACTGATCTAATGATCTAATCATTCAACCTTGCAAAAGCTATTCAACAATTGAAAAACGAATCTAGGGTGATGATCTTCCTTTTAGATTAGATTTTGATGGCGAGATGTCTTGGAATCCCAAAATATCAGTTTCAAATTGATTGAAAAGATTGACAAAATTTCATTCCAACTCTGGAGAAACGCCGGCAACGCTTGGACCTTATCTAGTGCTTCCGAGTTCAGTCTGGCATTCTGTTCACCAAAAATTCCGCTATCCATGACAAGGACACTCGCTCAACAGCAAATGGAAATCTCCACCCGGACAAATATCGTCTATGTACGCAAAGCTCGTTCTTCAGTCAGAGGGTTACTAACGATTGGAACCGTCTACCATTGGGACTGAAACGATAAGTGACTTAACGACTTTAAGAGAGGAGTCCACATCGTTTTCGAAGCCGGCTTTTGAGGGCTCGTTTGATTTGATTTTACCACATTCTTCCGATACACATGCACTGTGCATGCACACTGATCGCTGCTACGTATACTATACTATTCTACCAGGTATTGATGAAAATCCTGACTGACGACCAAAGAGTCATAGACTTTAATATTAATTAAAAATAACAAAAATGAAGAAATATTTGTCTTTCAACACATTGATAACTTGGATCTGAATGTTTTATCCTTAGTCCACAACATGGGCAACTTTTGTTTTGTAAACGTCCCAAGAAACAAGAAGTACAAGCACACGTGAAATTACGCAGCAAGAAGAAATCATTTCATAACCCATTTCATACACACTAATAGTGTTCAACATTCGTGTGGAATCAAGCTCTCAACCATAACAAGAATGTTATTAGAATGTGCATGCTTCAAACGAATTTCAGTGATATGGTCCAACATTTTCGTGCTAGGTTCACCTCAGATTGCCAACCATGTGTTAAGGCGTTGTGTTCTAAGATTTTGAGGCTTAGGCTTAAAATAGCAACGTAACTGATCTTTCACATCCTTGTGATTTTTGACCCATTAGCAATAACGTTTTGTAAATACATTCAAAAACCATTCACTAACCATGATAACAAAAGGGAAACGACATGTTTCCATTCCTCAAGATCGATATTGACCTATCACTGAAGATCACTTTACAAAATATATGGAAGCCTCTGCTCAGGCGCTTAAATGTGGATATTTTTTCGTGAGTCGAATTCAATGCAAGCATTCGATTTTGTGTCTTGAGAACAATTAGACAAACATTTCAAGATGTCATCTGCTTGATTTTGGCATGTTGTTAATGTTTGCTCACACGAAAATATTTTGGTTCAAAGTTACGACAAAACTTTCATATCAGGGTGTACTTGCGACTAAATAATCCTTCAAATTGGGCCATTCGTATTCTTTCACTCATGAAAATTTCAATCCAGGACCTTCTCCTGAACTCCAAACTCGTTGAGTTGATTGAGAAAAAGATCATGATCTACCTTTGTAAAGGCCTTGGCAAAGTCAAGATAGACCACATCAACTGACTCATGACTTTCAAGCCCGTCAATGATCTGCTTTATGTGGTCAACCAATTATGTAAGTGCTAAATTGCTTTCGTACCCGTGCTGTTCCCAAAAGCAGGATTTTCCCTTGTGAAAATTGGAATTGTATCATAATGGGTATTCTTTGACTGCTGGACAGCAATCTCAAAATGTGGAAAAATGCATCTCCTAAGAGTACCGTTCTCTTTCAGTGGTTCAATTTATTGTATTGGCAAAAGACCCGTCCAAACTAGGTGTTATGCACATGCACGTCCTTTGAAACGTAAATAAACAGCCCATGGAACTGTTTTTGTTCCGATCATGGTGGTAAAGCAGTTTACGATCTACACGAGCGATTGAACATTCCAGCCCTTTTCTGGGACTCATAAGCTTGGAGAGATTGTGAAACTAGGCCAGACTGATCTTTTTTGTGTGCCAAAGAAGTCGAAAGTCGGCCAAACCGCGCTCTGGTGCAACACCAAATTTGCATTAAAAGACGAAATGGCATAAATCCGAAAATCGTGCAATTTAACAAAGTACAGGTCCAGTCTACTTATAGTCTGGACACCCCACGTATTTAATCGTCTGAAAAATGAGTATCTGACCTTCCTTAGCCTTTAATCCAAGTCTTGAGCTGAGGAGAGGTCTTTTCTTGAAGATTGGAAAAACATCTTTTGTAGCCACTTTCAAGCATTAAGTTTACACGCAACAGTATATTTTTCCCCCTAAAACCCACTACTTACACATTTACTAATCGGGATTCCAGAAGCCATTTTTCAGTGCCATGAAAATTAAAAAATATCACGCTTAAATAACAACAAATGTAACGTCAGTCTTCTAATGTTACTATGTATCAAGGATTTCTTGAAAGGTGAACTCGAACTCTTCAGAATGTTTTTTAATACTTTTTCAAGTTTTAATTTTGAACTGCATGCAATGTCAGAGTCAAAACGTACAGGGTTAGGCAGAATTAGTGAAACATTAGATTCAAGATCATGATTGAGGCCCTTGGTGTGAGCCACAATTTCAAATGATTAATTAAAAACCATAACAGAATACAGGAATATTGTCATGGAACCCTAGACAAGGTGGAAAAAAGAGGGTGAGGACTCCCACGTTGGTCAAGGCCAACCTTTAAGATTACATGAAATCCGGCTTGATCCATGAACAAGATGGCTAAAGACTAAAATTTGTCCCCATTACTTATGGTTAGATCTTGAAAAGGCCAAGAAGGGTAACAAGGACCACTTTCGGTTATAGTTGAAGTAGCATGGGATGATAACCAAGAGGAGGAATAGGTGCGTGCAAGTGGAACATTGATATCAAGACGTTCAGGGCGGTGGTTTGGCTCAGAAGGGTACATGACAAATAATATTCCATTATGTTATAGAATGTTGTATGCAAACCAACTTCTTAGACCTATCCTTTCCTATTGACCTTGTTGTTAAAGAGTTGTTTCACAATATCCATGTTTCACTAATTCTGCCTAACCCTGTACACCTTCTCAAATCTTAGGACACAAAAGTCTTAATGAGTCTTGATTTAATCTTGACTTTCGATATCATTGACTGAAGTAGGACTAGCTCATTCACTCTGTGCAGGATTATGCTTTGAGCCTTAAAAGCGTAGAACTTTTACCTCCAATGTTCAATTAAACTGAAAATTGAAAAATGTCCTCTGTTCGACCCAAGCAAGGTCGACTTTGATCCATTAGATTAATCGATTGGTTTTCACTAGATATCATTAATCCCAACATTAGCCTCGTCGTCCAGATTTCGGTCGTTCTTTTGCATATCTAGTCATCCATTCATTTATGCTTTTACCTTTTGGTTTTCCAAAAGTTCCCTTTCGTCGTTCACCCTAGAACGCGTACAAGGCCTCAACACAGTCAAAACTCCAACCGACGTAACCTCAATGATGGTTGAGGAATAATGAAATACGTAAATTTTATTATTAATGAGATCCCACAATTTGGGTATGATAATGAAACCTCGGGAGTCGTTCAAAACTTTGTAAAGAATGATAAATCAACTCTCAAAGATGACAGCTGAATTTTCCAACCGCACTCGTCCATACATAACTGGATGGCTTCATATCATTTCGTTGCTTCCAGTCTCTCGTAAGCCATAATGGATCAAGCACATCATTAGGCGTGACCTTGTCTTTTCGACAGAAGTGAATCAACGCCCCATGCAACCACAATGGAACTGGTGAATCACATGAGATGTAGCTTTTCATAAAAGTGATTTGACCGTTTCATGTCAAAAATTCTTGTTGGAAAGAATTTGTTCCCTTTAAAGAGCATTCATTTGGTTACGTAAATTGAGGGGGGCGTGAGACTAGACGACAACATTTCGTAGATTCCTCAGCAACTATCAACAATAACTTTTGTTGGTCATGATGAATTCTGCAATTAAAACTTTCGCTAGTTGTAGGATTTGAACTCACATAAATAATCAAGAATATACGAATAGCATGTCAATAGCAATGAGAAACAACGGACACGTTACGTGCGACTTGTTACTGAAAATAATTATAAAAAGGGTATCAGTTTAGTACGTAATGAGATGTAATAGTACTTTATCACGGTATCGGATCCTCATTGGAAGCAACATGTTGGAAATCCACCGGAAAAAACACTCATTCAAAGAAGAGCTTTTCTGGGTGCTTATCATTTATGACTTTACTCATCAACTGAAATTGGAAACCTTTCCAAAATGGCTGGCTTTACTTTGTTTCTTCATTGCTTCACATGCATGTACTATGACATGACATGCATTTGAAGAAATATCTTCTTTGATGTGAGATGTACTTTATAATCACAATACATTGAAAAAAAATCCACTGTCTCCTGATGTCTTGCTCTGTGTACATTCAATCAGCCTTTCTTTTGACCTTATTCGACCTTACATGACCTTACATGACGTCTAATCCAATGTTAATTCGGTCTTTCTCTTTGTGTGTGAAGGATCATGGGTTCTGAAGGTGCTATCAATTATCTATTAATCTTTTTTCGATGAGATTCAAAACAGATGCATTAACACCTACAAGTCATCTCAAAACCAACACAATGGTCAGGAGTCAGCAACAACATTAGTAATAAGTGTTCTTTTTATTACGAAGAAAAATTAGAGCTCCTTTCTGCTTTGGATTGCCAATAGTATCTATTGAGGAGTTTTTTTATTATTTAAAGACAGTTCAAAGCGTTTAAAGTTTTGACTCCTAGAGAGTTTAGTTTGAAGGCCTTGGTCCACGGGGGATCGAACCCCGGCCTTTTGCATGGCAAACAAGAGCAGTACACATTACGTATCTCACCCTTTCAAACCATCGTCCATACTCTGGATGAAATTGGATAATCATGACCATAAAGAAATGTGCAATGACAGAACAAACCAATCAAGAACTTGTCAAGAACAACCATTCATGATAGATCTCTTTCACAAACAACTGTCGGTGTAATATATTTCATCCAAATCATGAGGAAGAACATTTCTTCGTCGACAATCAACCCTCCAAATGAAACATGCCACTATAATGACATGACCATTATAGAAATCTTATTTTGTCGTCGTATCTTTAAGCAACTACCGGGTTTTATGGGAGGTTTTTCTTGGAGCCTGCGTTAATTTCTAGTTTTCGGCCTTACAATAGTTCTTCTACTAAAAGCAGGGTGGGCATTTGATTTTTGGACATTTTGTCCACCCCTGTCCAAAAGGTGTCCAAAAGTGTCCAAAAATAAGGCTGTCCAAAAATAGGAGTGTCCAAAAGTGTCCAAAAATAGTAATTCGAAAAATAATGGTTAAAAACATTTTTAGAATAATATTCTTCAAACTTTCTCTCCAAAATAAACGTCACTTGACGAAATCTAAGCAAGAATAAGTCAATTCAGCATAAGAAACTTACACTTAATACATTAAAAGAGCCAATAACTTGAAGGCCAAACTGGACATTTGAACTTTCCACTCTTTTCATTTGACCACCGAGCATCGTCCAAAATGTGGGAAAGAATGATCGACTGAAGGAATGAACGAACAAACGAATGTGAGACTGGGACTACTAATAACACGCTCACACCACACTTCATGTTAAACATAGTATGCGAGTACATTTTAAAGCTAATTTTGTCTTGATTTGTGACAAGAGAAGGTTACTTAGTATTTTGATTTATATTCCAAAGTTTATCATTGTTGCAAGTGTTTCCCATCCAAGAGGCAAGAAGTCTTTTGACTTGACTGTCCAAAAAATGTTAACTATAATAAAGCACACTCAAACTGATATCAGATTGCAATGTGGGTATTATAATGCTTTTGCCAGAATAAAAGAAGAATTAAAGAAGTGTTGTTTTACTATTAAAAAAGACAAGACTCTTGTTTACAGAAGAGGAAATAAAATGTAAATCTTGAAACATTTTTAACAGTTACACACATTTTACCATATTGTATAAACAAAACATTTATTTTTTTAACAAGTTATCATGGCAAAGTTTATTTCTTAGAATTCAATTACTTATGTAGTGTAACTGGTTTTTCGTCTGATTTGTACAACTTTCTATTACGTTTGTTGGACTTTTGGACACTTATGGACATCTTTTGGGGATTTTTGGACACCTTCTGGGTATTTTCGGACACTTTTGGACACTTTTGGACACTTTTGGACACTTTTGGACACTTTTGGACACTTTTGGACACTTTTGGACACTTTTGGACACTTTTGGACACTTTTGGACACTTTTGGACACTTTTGGACACTAGGGTGTCCAAAATGCTCTCGATGTCGAAAAATGCCCACCCTGACTAAAAGGCTTTTAATGTCACGTATTTTTTCGCAGTGTCAGCTGAAACGGCAAAATTGAGCAAATAAAGGAGAAAAGGAATTTTGTAATGATTTTTTATTCCTAGCTAACAAAATCGCCGTTGAATCCTGAAAGTAGTTTTTTTATGATTATAACACTTGAGGTAAAAAACATTATAAATCCAATCTTGTTGGAGCGAAAATGCCTCAGATGCAAAGTTTGGATTAAACATTCACAAAGTCGAATGTATTTAGTTTTATCTTCGGTAATAAAGCCGGCAAATGGTTCAGAATGATTTCCAAGCACATTTATCTCAATTTGGATCCTTCTCTTTTCCATGAATAAGGAAAATTCAGCCGATTGACGCTGATAAATGAATGCATCCAATTACAAATTAAAGATCCTCTTCACTAGAGAGGGCTCGATTCAGCAAGAATAGAAACATAGTTTTGGAATAATCTCAAATTGGAACTGCATAGGGGAGAAGAGGAAAAGCGTATTTAAAGCGCACGCCAATCTTGCTGAACGCGAGACTCGGAAATTGAGACTGTTTGGAACAAAAATAAACCCAAGCGTCAGTCAGTCTTGACAAGTTGAACTAACTTTGGATTTCAGGCAAGGCACCATTCTGATTTGGAACTGACTTCCAAATGTCTTGCAACTCTTTTGGCTCCTTCATCTTCACATGATATTGATCTCGTTTGGCCTTTGAGGATTGATCTCACAGAAGTAAACAATGGATCAAAGACTTGGATTATGTATCAGAATGTCCTTGATCAAATCTCAATAACAAGCAACAAGACATTGAAGTTGAAACTTGTCTTCAAGTCTCGTCCTTTAGTTTGAAGTCGAATCTGTTGAATCCACGTTTGAGATTCATTTCATTATACAGATGCCCCCTTTGATGGTTTTCTTGTTATTGATGGTTTCTCTCGTTGAAAGCATGGTCCACAACTTCTCTCAGATTCCTTCTTCCTTCCTCTCACATACTGATGTACACATTCAGGAATGAACCGCTATTAAAGGGATGAATTTGGCCCCCAAAATGCACTGGAACCACCTTTGTTGTCCCAGATCATTTAGTATGCGCATATTTTTATCCGTTTGCCTTCTCGTTCGTCCTTGCAGATAATCCGTTTGAAAATTGCCCGTCTTCCATTGAACTGGGGCTCCTCTCCAAGTTGGTCCTCGAAAACGACTACGGCGACATTTTCTTCTTCCTCCTCCTCCTCCTCCACTTCCTCTTGTTCTTAAACTTGGTTATTTCCACGATTCTGAAATGGAACCATCTTTCGACGAGGGTGGTCTAAGCCCAGGTCGATCCTACCCGACGTCACTATTATTGCCAGAACATGAGGGACGACGAGACAAAGACGGTGGTGAAATGCCTTCTCCCTCCAGCCCCATCATGGACGAAGAGCTCTCTTCCAAATCTTCCAGTGGTCCCAAGGCTCTTAAGACCGTTCGGATAATGGACTCCATGAAGAAACAAACCATCAAATCCAACAAATCATCCAAGATTAAGGTAACTGCCCGTCGGCAATCTGTCTGGGCGAAGGCCAAGTTTTAAAACTTTTTTTTTTCGCTGTTCGACCACGGAGTCGCTCAATTCCACACACTCGCTTGATTTCAGAGCCTCTAAGCCAAAATGAGTTCGTACCGTGTAAGTTCAATTCAAATGGAAAAGGTCCCCTTTGTGTGGTTAGTAACTCGGTTGATCGCTTCGGTCCCCTTTCTAACACGAGCAACAATTCATAACCTTTAACACATCACTCGGCGCTATATTTACGTGGCTACTCCAAGGACCTCTGAAATCTCTGGACTGGGAGGTGGCCGATTTTTGATAATATGACCCAGCTCGATGATCGACGTGGACACTGTACAAATTTTGAATGTTGGACTCACTCAAACTCACTCTGTACAATGGGATTGGCACTTTACGCCACTTTTTTTGAAAATGCATAGATCTACCTCACCTCCTGGTCTCGAGAATGTAAGGCCATTGGGTGAGCCGTTTTTGAATGCCTGTGGAACCCAATGGACAACTTAAATTTCCCTACTCAATGTGTACTCACCTGACCAAAAAGAGACCCAATTCCTAACGAGAGAAGGAATGATTCGATTCTGCATGTTGTGATTGGTTGCAAACCCGCATTAGCCACTCGTCAAAGGCCAAAACTTCTGAAAGCTCTCCCAAAGTAAGAGGCCATTAGAAGCCCTAACTTCAACGCTAAAAACAGACTGAAAAAAATCCTCCATCTTCCTCTCACTTGAATGCTGACTGAATGCAAGCGTAACCAACCTTGAAGAGCAATTTTGTCTCCTTTCCTTTTTACGGTCTTTTTAGCTATATTTACCCATATTTTGGTGAAGGAAAAATCCAGTAACATTCTCAAGCACAATAATCACTTTCGCAGTATCGTTGGTCATCTGAAAGTAGCTTTGTTTAAGTATAAACGTAAACTATAATCAAGTGATCTTGTCTCTCAACTAAGAAAGTGTGTTATCATCCATTCGTTTCCTAACCTAAGTTCTGCTTTCACAACACATTTTTGATGTGGATCTCCTACACTCATCCAGGCATTCGGTACTCCACGTTTTCATGTATCTCTTTCCTTCCGCACTCTTTCTGTCATTAATTTGATCACAATGCACCCAGTTCCATCTCTGTCCTTCCGGCCTTCCTACCTCCCATTTCCACAACCTGCAATAGGCAACACCCAACCAGTTTCCAATTCTATGACCCCCTGATCATCGAGCGAGTTCAAAGGTCACTCATCATTGAGTGAATGGGTTCGTGGAAGCTCCTTCGACACACCCACTCGTTTGATCTTTTCGGCCACGAAGGCTGTTTGTTCCCTCACTTTCTCTCTGGCCCTTGGGAGTATCCTGCTCTATCAGTTCCTCTTTTTCTGTCTCTTCCTCTCTTCTTCTTTGTCCTCTCGTGTGGTTGTGCCCCTAGTTCCACTTTCCCTTTTGAGTATTTCTATTTATTTCTCTCGATTTCCTTTTAGAGTCAGAGCATTCATGGCATGACTGATGAGGACAAGTCAACCCGCCCCTATCGAGAAATCATGCCCCTGAGTCGCAATGAGCGATTGTACCTTGTGGCGGTGGAGAGGGGAGATGTGGCCACTGTTCGGAGGTAAGACCCACATGTCATCCCGGATGAAGACTACTAAAACACACACATACATACACACACCTTCCAATCGAATTCGACAAACACGCTGATCAATCCAAAGCCAATACAGTGTAAACATACGCATGCTCCCACTCCGCACAAATCCCGTTGCCATCGTCTTGGAAAACGGTGCGTGGAAAATGCTATGAAATAGGCTTGGAAAGCAGCAAAAGGGGAATGGCCTGAGGACAGCCTTGGATCCACTATTCCGTTCAGGTTTCAAAAACAAGGCCTAGCCAACCTGAGAATGAATGGCCTTAGCACCGAGAGTGTGTCATCAATCTTATTGAGAGGGCAAACCATACCGTACAAAGCTAGACCTTTGTTTTGAGGGAGCTATAAAGGATAACTTGTTCCAATCAGCCATTGAAGTGTTTCGAATTGTGGTTTGGTTTGTGCACCACGTTCCAAATGAAAAGACTACCAAGACTCTTTATCACTGGTTTTTTTTGGGAGCAAAACTTTCCCTCGACAATTTTCTTGCGGAAAATATGACTCGGAAGAAAAAAAACCCGCTCAGCTCCATAGGGACCTTCTTTCGAGGAACAATCATGAAAGACGATGAAAGAGTTTGAGAGAAGGCCTTGCGAATTTCATTGTTCAAAGCTCCATCCCCTAAAGAAAGGTCCAAATTTCGAGGCCAGTCCTTATTGAAGGGTATATCATTCATTGTGCCACGTTGCAAAGGCAATTTATTCCTCAAGGAAAACCAATTCAAAATGACAGCACTAGACTAGCACAAGGAAGTAGAAGAGAAGATTCCAAAGACTTGCCCATCCGTGCTTTTCTCACGGACGTCCCATAATACACGATCGAATAACTGGTCCAATAACAAAGATGGACCACTCAGCTTTTTTTAGCAGCTTACCCCATGACCTTCAGCTCTTCAGTCCTTCAGTGCCTAGTTTGTTTTTGGAACGACGAGGAAAAGGCACGAGTGGACGCCAGTGTACCGTGTTCTAGTACTATGTTGTATAGAAGTGTACGTATGTTGCAGGGTCCCAGTCCCACCAACCTCATTGTTCTATCGCAGATCCTTATTTTCTGACTCGTACGATTATACCCCTGCAGAGCTGGTCTCTCTTTTCATGGGGCACGCCAAACTCAAGGTCACCATTATCATTAAGACAAGGCTCCATCCCGATTAGGCAAAAGCGGTAGTATGGAGCATCCAGCCAAAAGATTGGACCGGCAAGGCCAGCAAATCTGGGGCCATTTTTTGCCACGATTTTTCAAGATCCGACGCAAGAAAGGCTGGTGAGAGAAATTCAGACTAAATTATGAGACGAGGACCTTGGAAAAGTTCGGTCTTGCCAAAAAGCGCTAAGGGCAGTATATTCTCGTTACCGATGAAAGGTAGGCCGAACAATTTGGCTTTCATTCCTCCATTTAGCAAGAAGTTTAAATTCATGACAAACTGAATGCTAACCATATTTGGTTACCTTGAATCTTTTTTCCTGGGAGTATTACGATCGGGTCTCTCCCATTTGTAGATGTTTCCAACAAAATCTCAAATCCTAATGCCAACAGAGATTACAGTATAACAGAAACCAAGCTTCCGGAGAGAAACAGGTAGATCTGATGCGTCAACGAGATGAAAATAGATGTGATGGGCCTAGTCTTATAACAAAACTAAAAAAACTCAAAAGAAGAAGGAACAAGAAGCTTTTGCAAGAAAACATTACGTTGTTGAAAAAATTATCCAAGACATAAAAACGGTTTTGATTGGTTTATTTTGGTGTCTATTCAGTCTATTTTCCAGAAAACCTCCTAAGATTTCCATTTATCTTTTGTTGTTGAGGACTCATTGGTTGGTGCTTACATCCGTGCGAATTTTTAGGAACTCAGTGTCTATTTTCCAGATTCTTGGATGAAGACAGAAGGAAGCGAACGAAACAACAAGGGTACACTACATACGTACATTCAGGGACTGAACAGATTCTATCTAGCGGCATGGTGGCACTGCACTGTAAAAATGATGACATGGCGTTTAACTATCACTTGTTGTACCGCTCCTTGAGCTTTTACAACTGTACATATTGTTCTGTAGTGATGGGTATTAAGCTGGGATTTAATGGTTCCCAAACACGGCAACGTTGTAACAAGATCCTATTTTGCCCTCGTTCCCTACCAATGTCCGTCCAGAATGGAAGGCAAATGTGTTCCAGTGTTCCAGAGTGTTCCACTATCTTTTATTATCCCTCGTGTGTGTGAATGGAATGTGTCTTGAAGAAGAAGGTCAGTAAATGCGTGTCTTGCTTGGCATATGCAAATGGAGCTAAAACAGACCACCATCGGTCAAGGGTAACTTATGGGTGGACATTGGTGGAAATGGTTCCTCGTTCCCTCTAAATCTCTTGAGAAATATGGGCATCGAGTCAAGTGGAACACCTCGAGAGCCGCTTCATTGACCTCGGGCGAGTCAATTCTTTCTACAGTGCAGTCCCATTTTTGTGTCTTTTTCTAGCGGTCTTGTGCACGGTCATTCATTCATTCATTCAATCATTGAGTTGAGCATATTGTATCCTTAGAGAGTTCCTCGCATTTGTCCGATTTTCGATACTAAATCATATCAAAAGATCTGCTATTATTCATGGTAGTTAGACTAGGCCTTGTCAACAACCACTTTTGGGCCCATGAAACATCATCTGTTTCTGATATCTCTTTTCTCCAGTTCCTTTCTCGTGTACTCGAAATTTGGAGAAATGTCTTGATTGAGGATTTAGCAAAACATAAAAAAGCTATAGTAATGAACTTTGTGAGTCAGAACCAGCATTGTTCGAAACGAACTGATTGAAGATACTTTCCGTGGAACAAAACCGATAGAAATCCCAATCAAGTCGAAAAGGCAAGCTCCTTCTTGTGAACAATCGTATCTCATATCTGCCCTCTCACTGACTGGGTTGGTTCTCTCTTTGAGACTCACAAAAACTCTCTTTCTCTCTCTAACACCCTCATGAACGTAGTAAAGACCTTGCTCGTTGAGAGCCAGCCCTGTTAACTACCTTGTTCCAATTCTCATCTCACTCGAGTTCGACTCGTCGACGAAGGTTTATCGTGGTACCCGCTCGAACTCATCATCCTCGGACACCAAAAAAGTCATCTTGGAGAGAGAGATTGTGCAAAAACCCTCACTTCTGATGAATGACAGCCTTCGCCGATGGCCTTGGTTGTCTACCAGCACCTAAGAATTTCGTCTTTTGGAAAGGATAAATCGCTTCAGGTTTTGCTGGGCCTTATCAATTATGCAGCAGATTAAAATTACTTGCTGTGCGCGAAAACTAGCCTTGTGAACCGAAACGAGATAATTGCACTCACTGTGGAATCAAGTTGCAAGGGCTCGAAAATAAGCCTTTTTTGGACAGGAACACGATTTGGCATTTGCATTTTTAGATATATCGAACTCAAATATGTATCTTTTCAAATATTCCATATTTTATCGACTTATAATTTGCAAAGGGAGGGAGTTATGAAAAAATCAGCTGATCTAATTTTACTTTTTTGTTGACTCGAGGGTGTTACTTTGAATGAAATAAGAGACCCCGTTCCTTGTGGGTTCACAAGTTGTTTTGTAAGGCAATGGTTGTTGACTTGTTGACTTATAAGGCTTCGTTTTTGAACGATTAGAAGGAGTGATTTTAGCTTGAAGATCATACAAAAGAAGAATTTAAATTCAAACTAAGAGTGAACGACTGAATGAAGCCTTCAATAACCCAGAGTCGAAAATATGATTGAAATGAAATTCAACAAGTCTCAATTGAATTGACAACTTGCTCATGCGGTTGACTTTAGTAGAGTTATTTTGCAAAGGCGGAAATTGAATCAAAAGAAATTTGCTATTCAATTTCTCCACGGACCCATAAATATCGGGAGCCCTTTAAGCTTCGTCCCTTTTATGAGTCTCATATTTATTCATGGTTTCATTTGGAACAAAAACGGTCATGTAAACCAAGAATATTGCACCATTTTTGGGAGCAACTATTTTTTGTGGCCTTGACTTTTAAGAAGACCAGCTTTCAATAACCCTCAAAATGCTAGACCAGCAAGATGGTCCAAAGTCACAAAGTCTGAAGACCCATTTTGATTTCGGTTTTTCTATCTCATTCTTTAAGGATCAGCAGAGGCTTTGACAAGATCATAGATTTCTTTTTTATTACTAAAAGCCCTCCCCATCTGACAAATGAAAAGGAAGCAAAACATGGTAAAGAGGTCTGTGTGGTCAGTGTGAAGACTAACCAATATTAAAAGTTGAACGAAGCATGCATCCCTTCGTATGGTAAAAGATGGATTTGAAGTGGGTCTTCCAAACCAAACTTCAAAAGAAAATGGAGAGTTGGTTCATCCATCTTGAATTTCCATAGCTGTATTGTTCGAAGCGCACTGAGCAACAGCCGTTCTCTTTCAATCTCTCAACATTTTGTAGAGTCTCATTCTCGAGACCCTAAAACCATTTGGGGAGAACCAACGAAAACAAAGGACAACCACTACCTAATACAAAGAACAGAAGGGGATGAGAGAGAAACCAGACGACAAAACCAAATGTTGCTTAGAGACAGCATAGCATAACGTTGAAACAAACAGGGTTGATATGAAATCAACCAACCAATCAATCCATCCATTTGGAGGTTCGTGACATCGCAAGATGCAAGAAGGCTTGCCTGGACAAACTGATGTTTGGAGCTCTCTGAATGCCTGAATTTGCATGGTGAACTTGCATCGTGACATGATTCTGAGGAAAACCCGTCTTGTTTACACTTCGTTCAGTGGGCTGTGAAGTCAAATCGATGCGATTTCCGGTGTGATTCTCCTCGACATGTATCCGTATATGTTGTAGACCATGTTTGAACGCGTACGTTCATGTACCATAGTACTACTACGCACGCATAGACTCTGCCTGAAGACAGGTGATTTTTCATGAAGGCTTCTTAAATTGAAGTCTTTCTTGGCCTTGGTTTGACAAAGCCCGGCAACTCAAAACAAATGCTCCCCACAAAGAAGCCAGAGTTTTGGACTTTCCAATTTGACTCTTCTTTTGATACATCTCAGACTCTTTCTTTAAAGGCCAGGCAAGGAAGGCCTTTTTTCCTTTCTTCTGGCTCTTCCTCCTCTCTTTCTCTCTCGTCTTTCTCTTTCCTTCGCTTGGTCTTGGCCTTGGACTTGGCGGTCTTCCATCGTTCTTTGGTTATGCCTGGAAGCTACAACAGTAGTAAGCATCACTCTGACGCTCATCCTCCATTGAGTACGGTGCCAACTTAATTAGATGACTCGTTTTCTACTCCATGATGCAACTTAATCTGTCCCGTTTCTCATTGTCGTTATTCTCTTCTTTCTCTCGATTGCAACGACCCAATTCTAGGATGTTGGCAAACACCAATGATGATTTGCTCAATATCGACTGCTGTGATCCGCTCGGCCGTTCCGCTCTCCTCATGGCCATCGACAACGAGAACCTGGAAATGGTGGAGCTTCTCCTGGAGAATAAGGCAAGTCTGCGATTTCAAATTTTCTTTATGCTAATGTTAACGATCGGGGGACAAACTTGGTTTTGACAGAGAAAGTTTGCCAAAATAACAACAGACCGTATGGTTACGTCACCAATTTAAAGGGCTTGAGTATGTCAAGAATCAAGTCGCATTTCGAGCACAACTTGAAATTGAGTATTTTATAAGACTATTATAGGTCACATGCTTGTTACTGAATTTCATAGGCTTCACCGAAATCAAGTCAGTTTAAAGGTCTTGGGGTGTACTTTAAGGACGGCTGCTGCTTTCCCAAAATAGCAGATGACTTGCGAGTATTTTTGAGAACCATGAATCGGACTTGATTTGGTTAAAAATCAATTGGTTGCAACCTTACAAAAACTCAAATTTTAAGCTCACTAAGAAGTAAAGCGCAATTAAAACAATTTAAGTTCAAATACATATTGTACTTGAGTTTGATATTTCACTGCATAACATTTGTTTGTTTACCTAAAAAATACTGCTATTGTGGTGTGATTCAGTTCAAACGTAACTATTTAGACAATAATATTTTATACTCCAACCATACTTTTTGTGCCGCGAACAACTCACCTGTTTGGGTCTGGCAGGTGTGTCTTCACAAGTTCCCACTTTAGTTCAAAATGACCTACGAACCTAATTTTAGCATATTCAAGCCATTTGAAAAAGTGACGTTTTTAAGGGCAGCTACAGTACCATTGAAAAAGAAATGCTTACACTTTTAATGTAGAATAAATTTGATTTGATTTGATTGGTAGTTCGGATGAATGGCACGAAATGGATTCGAGCAAATCTTGGAAGTGGTCATTCGCGAAGCCCTTGAGAGATCATGCCTGAACCGCAAAAAAACAAGTAGGGTTTTTTGGTTTAGATTGGCAAACAATTGGAAAAGGTTAGGTACAATGCAAACGCTTCCTTTGAGGTTTGCCAACTACAGCATCCCAAGAAACAGATCTTTTGTCAAGGCTCTGTTTCTCAGTGAGTGATTCGTTCACTTACGAGAGACAAAAAAAGAAAGAGACCCCCTGGAATCGTTGAGAGTGATATCCATAATATAGTGTCTATGGGGCTCGATTTTTCATGGCACTTTGCTTTCAAGCGTTGTCACCAATTTGTTGGTCTATACCTCACAGAAAATAGTTGGCGATGAAACGGTCACAAATCTCCTAAAAGCTTTTGGGTCTGGAGAGGGTGAGTGGGCAACGAACGAATGGGTGGGTAAAATCTAGATCAGGCTCATCAGGACCATCAGGCTTCATTTTAAGGCCAAACGTAGAAACAGAAGGACAGACACGAAAACGGGATTCTGGAAACGGAAGGGGAAATATTGCAGCTCATTGAGCTCTTCTTTGTTGAACCTAACGTCACTCGCCCTTAGCGGTTTCGACGCCATTGTCAAGGGTATAAACGCATCAACGAGAAAAAATGAGTGCCATTAGAACGAACTTTGGGAAAAGAAGTTTTGAGCGTCCTCTTCTACTAAGTTATGGATTAAGAAGCTTGGGTCTCAGTTCCAAGTTATGCAAGGTCTCATCCATTATCGACGGCAGAACAAAGGCCGTCTTGGCCCTGGTCCAAAATTTAGTTACCTGACCGATGAGTGTCGCAAAGGGATCGTAATCATTGGCAACATATGGTTGCCTTTGTGTCCTGGCATGCAGGGACTTCAGAAATGATGGATGAACGCTCCACAACGACAAATCTTCTCGCATTTCCAGGTTGAGACGAAAGACGCCCTCTTGCACTCCATTAACGAGGAATTTGTTGAAGCGGTTGAAGTGCTTTTGGATTACGAGCATAGGTACAGAGCTGGCCAAGTTCCGGTAAGTCGAGATGATTTGAGCATACGTTTTAGTCAAGTGAATTATGTATTCTACACTAGAAGGTCACTGACGAACTATGATTGGACTATTTCAGAGTTGGGAAGCCATTCCGGTGGATACTGCGACATTCACGCCGGATATCACTCCCTTAGTTTTGGCGGCACATCGAGATAACTATGAGATCATCAAGATTCTCTTAGACCGAGGATTCGTCCTTGCCGTCCCTCATGATGTCAGGTAGGATGGAAATTCATCTTGTGGCTGGGATTGCACTGCATGATGCAATCTCTTAAGCGCTCCTCGATCACTTCGCAAGAATGCATTTCAGGCCAACTTTTTTTGGAACAGACAAAAAAGGCTTAAGGCTCCTGGTGCGCGCAATTGGGAAGGATTGGTTCTATTTATGGGTTATCATGTAGTCTCGTAAAAATGGAATCATTATTATAGACCCCCAGAAAAGTCAAAAAAATGCCTTGAAATAGTGGGACCGAGAAATACGTGGTATCTTTGAAATTGTTAGACTATGTATTTTGTGTGAAACCTTTCCGTCCATAAATCAAGACGTCCATATCTCACGTAACCTTCGCATAGTAAAGGTTAGTAGACCAAGGGTGATGTTCAATGCTCATGCATGCATTTGACCCCGTCCTCTAAAGAATGTTCCTTGGCAAATATTCATTGCCAGATATCTCCGAGCTCCTTATATTCATGGGCTCTTGGTCGCTAGGCATGAATGGGCTCCGAATAAAAGTGCCTCGAGAACTGAGATCGGCTACATTACCCGAGTGCACTCACTATACACAGCACATGAGAAGGTCGCGATCGCCATTGAGCTCGATCTTGTTTTGTTCCAGATGTGGATGTGAAGAATGCATGACCTCCCGCCAGGATGACAGTCTTCGCCATTCACGCTCCAGGATCAATGCCTATCGGGCCCTGGCCAGTCCCTCCCTCATCGCGCTTTCAAGCAAGGATCCCATTCTCACCGCCTTTCAGCTCAGTTGGACCCTTCGACGGCTCTCGTTTGCAGAGCACGAGTTCAAAAGCGAATATCTGGTACAGCCAAATCATATTATGCAAATACTTTTTCTCCTTCACCTTTCTTGACATGACATTCGAGGCCGTTCTGGGTGAGATGCAGAGACTAGATTGACATGAAGTGTGGCTGATAAAATAATGAGTTTAGGAGCCACAAGCTGGGAAAAGTTATCTTTCCTCCGCACAACGATTGGCCCCCAGTGACCTTCAAATGAGACCCCCCTCTCCTCGCCCTTGAAGGCCGTAATCTGAGACGTCCAAATTACGAAATCAAATTATTCGTCTCAAGACGGTGGAGCGCACACTTCAACTGGCGCACTCATGAAGGGAGATCCTAGTAAGACGATTACTCAAGGATTTTACGACTTGATTGCGGAAGCTCACTTTCAAGAGACCGCCATATCGTGCGTGACTACGTAGAAAAGGAAATCAAACCTCGGGGAAGAACCATCTATCTGACTTGGAACCAGTGCTTGGCCCAACCAGCTAGCTTCTTAAATCGATGTGTGACGCCAAATAGGGTGACTAAACCGTCTAGATAGTTTGGTTTGAGATGGAGAATTTGGAGTGCAATAACAATTCGTATGTCTGTGTGTTCTGAAGAAGAAGGTAAATGAGATATAAAAAAAAACGAAGGCGTTGTTTTCGAAGTGCTCTCAAGTATGTAATGTACTCTTTGATATGAGTTCAGGTTTGCTCAGATCTTTCATTTGAGTCAACTCATATTTGAACAGGACTTCCGTACAATACATTCATGCACGGCCTTTGAATGTCAAAACAAACGGTCTTTGATCCTTGTGCTCGTAAAACATAAGTGGATGATAGCGTTGCCTAACTCGCATCCTTGACAACGCCGTTTTTCATGTCTTCTTTGTCTTGTTCTTCAGGAACTTCGCAACCAATGTCAGCAGTTCGCCACGTCCTTGTTGGATCACACTCGATCCTCGTACGAGTTGGAAATTCTCCTCAACCACGATCCCACGGGACCACTCTATCAGCACGGAGAGCGAATGCACCTCAACCGCCTGAAACTAGCAATCAAATTCCGACAGAAGAAGGTACGACCACGACCACGACGACGGCGAGATCGAGAAAGCAACCCACTAAAGGTCGCAACTCATGGGAGCCATTATTGATGGGTTCGGAAACAATCACTAGATCTCTCAAGTCACGCTTGAAGATCCTCTGGGGATTTTAGCCTTCAGAGCACCAGAAAAAGACCCAACTTTACTAACAAGACTTGCTCGTACATTCGTCCTCGCCTCTACCAAATGAGACCTTTTCGGTGACTGTTTTGTTCCCTTTGCCTTCTTTGCAGTTTGTGGCGCATCCAAACGTCCAACAGCTCTTGGCGTCCATTTGGTACGAAGGGTTACCCGGGTTCCGTCAGAAGAATATGATCCTTCAGGGCCTTGAAGTGTGTCGGATTGGCTTACTTTTTCCATTTTTCTCTCTCGCCTACATCATTTGTCCGTGGATGAGCTTCTCACAGAAGTTGCGGAAGCCTTTCATCAAGTTCATTTGCACTTCAGCGTCCTATTTTACGTTTCTTTGTAAGTTTTTTTCCGCGACCCCTCTTTTTATACCGTTGAACGTAGTATAGCAGTAGTACTCCTGCCTCTCCATGAATTGTGTTCATTCAGCCTTTGACATCTTCACACGTATTTTCCGAGAGTGCGAAGAAAAGAGTTTGACAAGACAAGAAAGGAGAAGCCACTTGGGTTATTTTTCTTGCCCCAGTTTCTTATTTATGATGGGATGCGCTTGTTCTGCAACCTGATATTGCCAAGAGATCACCCGAAACAGATATAATTGCTGATGGTTTGAAAACATCGGCCAAGAACAAGGCAAAGTCCTGCCGATACTTAATATTACGCCCGGGTCCAACACAAAACCGAACTGAGTATGTCCCAAGTCTGCTGCGGTCGTGATGAGAATCGACAGCCAGTTGTACCACCGTTGACAATGGTCTCCCCTCTTGAAAAGGGACCATTTGTGAGGCCAAAACAACTCGGCAAGGCCATTGGGGCTAACACATTCAAGGCCATTGATGGCTCAGGGTTCTTGCGGACATGTTATGATAAAGCGACCAAACCCAATGTGGCTCGCATGGATGCCAAAAAATAGGATCTGAAAACGAGCTCATTTTACGTAGTTCCATATACTTTTACTCAAGAGTCCTGAAGAATCCTTCTTGTTCTCACGGGTGCACTGTCCTTACTTATTCTGAAGACTCTTTGGCAGAGGATGTCGAGAGCCAAAAAGTGCCCTGAATGGTCGTCGCCTAGACCCTGAAATTAGGCCAGAAATATTCAATAAATCTTTCGACCGGGAAAGAAGAAAGAGGAGAGAGCTCGCTCAACAATGAGACTGGCTGCCAAAGACTCACGAAGCTGGTTTTTGTGTCCACAGTTTTGTTGATCTTGGCCTCGCAGAGGATCGAAGTGTTCATCGCCGAATGGTTTCAGAATGAGAGGCTCAAGCAATGGCTTTCCAACGATGTCACAACAAAACGCGGGTCAACGCCAACCTTAGTGGAATGGTGTATTTTAGCTTGGGTCGGAGGTGAGTCAACACCGTTCAATTTGCCCCCTCAATCAGCACACCTCGTGGTGCTATTCCGAGACAGACCTTGCTGGTTCAGTGTACCTCTCTCTGCCCTTGTGTCCATACAATAGACTCTGGAACTACTTCTTTGTATCTCACACTGCCCGCACTCGAGACCCACACGAAAATAATGGGAACTTTTCTTAAGAACGAGCAAAGTATGGACAGAGAAATGACACGAACCAACCAATGGTACACGTTGTTCGCATGTTCCACGAACATGGTTGCCTGTCTCTACCTTGCTTCCTCTTGTCTGTATGTGTATGTTAGATGAGATTTTGAGGCCTGTTAGCGAGGTGGCCATGATTACTATCCAATATTGTTGCAGGTCTAATTTGGAGCGAGATCAAGCAACTATGGGATGTGGGTCTGCGAGAGTATGTCAATGACATGTGGAACGTGATAGACTTCGTAACCAACTCATTGTACGTGGCAACAATCGCCCTGAGATTGGTGGCGTATTACAAGGTGAGCCTCTTGCAATCGTCAACGATCTTTGAACTCTCTTGGTTCAAGAAAATATCTCGTTTGTTTAGGTCCAAGAAGAATTACGCGCTGGGAGCAACTCTGCTCATCTGCCTCGCGAACATTGGGACACGTGGGATCCCATGCTCATCTCAGAAGGGCTCTTTGCCGCCGCCAATATTTTCTCCAATCTGAAACTGGTGTATATTTTCTCTGTCAATCCCTATTTGGGACCACTTCAAGTCTCGTTGAGTCGCATGGTCATGGACATCTTAAAGTTCATCTCACTTTTCGTCCTGGTCTTGTTTGCCTTCTCGTGTGGTGAGTACTGACGACCCGTATACTACTATGTACTAAAGGGATTGACCATTGGGCACATCGAGGAGGAGGGGTAATGGCTCTAGTTAGCTGCCATTCCCATCCACATTCCACACTCTAGAGACAGCTTATCATCTGCCGTCCATCTATGACTTCTCTCGCCAACTCTCTTTTGATTAGTTGCGAAGGAAAAGTTGGCCAATGTGCTTTCGTTCCTTCCTTTCCTTTGCCCTGATTTATCTCGTACCTTTCACAATTCGGATTTTTTTCCTGCGGTGAGAATCCTACAAATTGGGCAAGCATGAGGTAAAAAAAGCTTCGTCATGTGAAAACAATTCTGGGTAACAATAAGTGTGATAGGAGAGAACCAAAGCTCGAAATTATCCAACAAGTCTTGCCTGGGCACGCGTGAAAAAGTACTTCAAGGCACGAATATGTTGTTGGCACCAGATTTCATGCTAAGGCCGACAATGGACTGCTTTCTTTGGCCCATTAATAACAGTTCCATAGACAACCAATTAATCAGATCTGGCCGACTTATTCTTCCTGGGCGACAAAAACAAACAACGAATAAATCTCTCCAATGCAAAAGAAGTGTTACAGAACGACGAAAGGGGGGATACGTAGTATACTTTTGGGGCCCTACTTGGGGAGATCGGACAAAACAATCATAATTAAAGGCGAATGAATTGGTCCATTCCATTTTGAGGCCAAATGGAATGGATCAATCTTGAATTATCTTTAATTCAGATTGATAGCAAATGTAAGGATGACAGTAAAACTTGCGAGGGGTGCTCAAGGAGAAACTAAACATGCCATGGAACTTTGCCAATTTTATTTACCTCATGCCTCAACACTTTTATTAGCAATAGATAAACATACCATAAGTTCTTATCCATATACGTAGAATTATTTCAGGACAAGTAAGCATTCAAGAACGGAAATCAAAAGGTAGTTGCAGTAACTTACTTAAGCTCTTGAGCTGCTTAAAAGGTTTAAGTTGATGGTGTGAGAGTTGGCTTGAAACATGAAACTTGTCGCAAAAAAGTCTAACAAAAAAACAATAAACTGAAAGATAGTTCAATCGCAAGCGGATTTTTCTTCTTTTTTTTGAACACCCCACGCATCCTGAGCAAAGAGAGGAGAAAGCGAATCTCCCTTGTCTTGGCAAAATTGCACTTCACTTTAGAGACAGGAGATAAGTGGAGGGACCTTGAAAGGTAAAAAGTGATTCAAGGCTGTCAGGTGGTCCATTTTTGGACAAGACCACTGCCAACCACCAACATATAGAGTGTGATATTGGATCGAATCGTGCAATGGTCTCTTCCATGAAATGTTCTCCCTCTAATCACGAGTGACGCGTCTCTCTGGACACGCCAAAAAAGGAATCCCATCAAATATCGTTTTCGGAAAAACTACCCCACGTTGTCAACCAAATTCCCCTTTTACCCAACGACATAAAAAGAGACCAGCCATGAACAAAAGGCCTTTGAACAATTTCCATTGAAATTGGATCACGATTCTCCTCTTTGGCCTCAACCAAGTCTGCTTTTCCTCTGCAGGTGCTAATCAATTGCTATGGTATTATGCGGATCTGGAGAAGCAACGTTGCTACAATGAGCAGGAGACCATCAAAGCGGCCACTGAAGGGGTCACCCCCGCCAATGGTAGCTTTACAACAATCAATCCTCAGCCTGGGGTCATCCAACATGACATAAACCATTGCTTGGCTTGGAGGAGATTTGCCAAGTAAGTGCCACTTTTAATCAAAATTCTGTCAACCTTGTCGACTAAACTCCCTTTTGCGAAGTCGTAGCGACAAGGTTAATATTGACATACCGATGAAAAACTTTGACTCAAGGGCAGGGCTCCATGAGAGGAGCCTAATTAAGGACTAGGCTCTCAATTCAATGCCTTTTGACAACTTTCATGTACTTGTCTTTCTTGCGATGGATGGTAAAGTAATATCATTTTATCGACAAAAGCAGAGGCAAACCTTTAGCCACAAAAAAGCCCTCACAGGCAATTAACTAAGTAGCAAAAAGTGTTCCATGAGAGGTGTCTGACAAAGTCATCCCCGCAAACAATTGCCGCAGTAAGCTTTCTTCAGATACTTGAAGTTTTATAAACTGTTAGCAACTCCAAAAGACTCGTATACGGTTATGGTGATACGAGAACGGATCCTCTTGAGTCACCCTGTGCGAGCAGAACAAGCAATCTTGTGGAAACGACTGTCACATTCTATTAAGTTCAGCTCTTTTTTACTAAGCCATTAACTTTTTTATGAAGCGGACCATGTTCCTCAGCATCACTGGCTTGGTTCTATGTTGTACAAACTGTCCATGGTAACCCAGTCGTATATCATGTGCTTCTTCATTGTCCCGTATCGCTTGTTCCAGCCTTTGGGAGACCTCTCAGACCTTGTTTTGGGCCATTTTCGGCTTGATTGATTTGGACAATTTCGAATTGACTGGGATCAAAGAGTTCACTCGCTTCTCCGGACTTTTGATGTTCGGCTCCTTCTCCGTGATCAATATCATCGTTCTGCTCAATCTGCTCATTGCCATGATGAACCACTCCTACCAACTCATCTCCGTCAGCTCGGTAAGCTCATTTTCCACAAAGTTTGGAACACGGAAGGTAAATTGTGGGACTTTTTGGTTTAGTGGAATTATATAGAAAAAATAACCAACAAATACTTCACTAAGTCAAAAATGTTGATGGAAAGTTTCATAACCATCGGTCGTAAAAAAAGAAGTCTCCCATTACGTTACTCGCTATGAAAGACAACGATTTCCAAATGAAATGCAGCCATGCTTCTTTCTCTCAAAAAGCCATTTGTACATTCTCGAAATGCTCATTTTCCAACATATTCCAAATACTTCGGATGCACAACACGCAAGAAGCCCTTCATTTTAGTCAAGCAATTACTTCGATGTAGCTCTTTTTCACTATCTCTGAGCCGAGGCGATTTTTTGTGACTCTTTAAGGTTGCAGTAGATTTTGCATACAGAAGATCTAGCGGAGTACAAAACAAGAAGAGTAAACATTTTCTCGTTCGAAAAAGGTGCATTTCTGGGCCAAGCAATTTGACTGCTTGCATTTCGAATGAGAATTGTTCGAAGCTCATGAACCATGTGATTATTCACACTTTTTGAAGTCCGATATCAAATCGATGGCCAGGTTGTTTGGAGAATAGCTGCAAGCATAATCCTTGAATGTCGTATGAATCCAATTTTCCACTTCACCCAATTGGAACAATGTTTCTCATGAAGAGCAATAGAGATTGAGAGGACCGACAAGCCAAGGAGGGAAAAAAGACACGAACCATTTAGCTAATCAAACAACTCTTGGTCTGGGAAATGCAAACGAAAACTTTAGAGAACCATTAACTCAGTGGAAACGGGAAACTAAATGACTTCAAAAGCTCTTCTCTACTTTTTCGGACATTTAGCGAGAATCAACGGCCAAGCCGTAGAGCTCCAATTCATAAGCAAAGAGAGCCTTTTGAGAGGCTTTTCTTTTAGCCAAGCCCTCAAGACTTGGAAAAGAACAATCTCTACGGCTTTGTCTTGGAAACACATCTCGTTTATGAATCCGGGTGGATCCCTTTCTTTTTTCCAGGAAAAAGCTGATGTCGAATGGAAGTTTGCTCGAAGCAAGTTGTGGATCTCATATTTCGAGGAAGGTGGAACCGTTCCACCCCCGTTCAACATCATTCCAACGCCCAAGAGCTTGTACTATTTGTTCAAATGGGCTTTCACGAAAATCTGTGGTCGAGCCAGTAGGACGAAGAAAGAACATTTAAAGACGGTAAGAACTAAGTTCCTTGATAAAAGAGCCTTTTCGGAGGCGGAGCAAATACCGGGCAATACATCTATTGGAGCTCTTGAGGCGGCAAGGTTTGCCATTATTTGAACCGGGAAACCCAAACGCTGCCAAGTCATCACTTTCACCATTTCCGGGTTCAGAGTAGATGTGCGTGGGTTTTGCTCAATCGAACCGTTGAAAGGCGATTTATAGGGGGTTGCTCAAAAAAAACGGAGTTTCGCCAAACCGCAGATCCAAATTGAAACCAAAAATGAAATATCAAAGACCGTTTGGGGATGGTTTCTATTCTTTTCCATGCACTTTTTGTGTTGGGGGGACAGAAGCTTTCTGATTCGTTTGTCATGGGTAATCAATCAATTTGGGCTTGGCAAATATTTCAAGAGAAAGGATGGAAGACACGTCTAATGGATACATTTCATGTCAAAGAATAAGGCTGAGAAGAGAGCAAGAAGAATTTTAAGAATTTTAAAAAATTTAGGCACCAAAGGAGTTCTAGTACTTGATCTTAAAACAACGTCATCCCAAACCCATATTCCATTCACTTCCTTTTGATATGTTTGAAGTTCTTGCTTGAGCAACAAACACAAGAAACACAAGGAGATCGTATTGAAGAAAAACTCCAAGGAAACGCGACAACTTTAAATGAAGCTGCCTTTGATGCATGTGTCACAAGACGCCAAAGGGAACACCCTGGAAACCAGCGGTATAAAGTAGTTTCATTTCAAGACTGATTTGCATTCTCAAGATGCATTAAAACACAAACCTCATGCCAATGAACCAACAGAAAATGCAGTAGTTTTAGAAGTCTCCAATCTGAATTGGGTGACAATGAGTTATGGACGGCTTATGTCTCGCACAAGTACTCCGGAGGAGTTTTGTGAAATGTCATACCATTTATTTGTCCTCTATTTCTTGCAAGAGTAGTCCTTCAGACAGAACTTCTCTTGGAACTCTTCTTAACTGCCCAAGCGTCTCAGATCTCGTTCAAGAGGGGTCCTCTTGTGATTTCGGTCCAAGAGATGAATCGATCCGTGGTTCACGTCGAGCCAATCGAGTCCTATATGTAGGAAAGTGAGATAACTAGGTCTTCAGATTGTCGCAATCACGTCAAAATCATCGAATGGCATTTGGCATCCCCAGGGAAGATATCCCAAGCCCGACCAAAGGATCGACATTCATCCTGGGATTAGGACCTTGTCTTCAGATCAGAACTGGGGGGGTATGAGAAGAAGTATATAAGTTGGTCGGGAGATTACCTATTTTTGGTTGAGTTGCCCATCGGCTCAGAGAAACCACGGAATGCTATTAATTATGCATGAAACGAGAGCAGTCCTAAGGGAGTCTCAATGGTTCACGCGTGAATATCCACCTTTCAACTGAGCATGCTCAGCATCCAAGTAAACTGCCCCAATTTCCTCGTTTCGTTTCTCCAACTCTTTTGTTGCCGTTTCCAGTTTCTTCTCGAACTGAACTCAACGATCAATGAATGTGTTTTCATTTCGTCTTTTATTTTCGTTGTATGTAGCAAACGATGCACATAAATTCGGTGATGGTTTGGATGGTGTCTCTTTGGCAACAGCTGGAATCTGGTCCACGAAAATTAGTTTGGTTAATGACGTTTCAGCCTTCAATGGAAAATCGTTTGGGGATTTAATGAAAAAAAGACTCCCATCAGAAAGAGACCCGCAATCGTGCAGGCCTACGTACGTACGTACATAGTGGTGGTGGTTGTGGTAGACCCTAAGAAATCTCTGGATATGTTTTTGGCTTTGGCCAATCAACTGACCCAGATCTCGACGGAAAAAGAGGCTTTGAGAGAGGGAAAACAGAGAGAGAGATGGAGAAAGAGGAACAGAGCACGCCATTAAATTCGAAAGTATGGGCCAAGTTTCAGCCAGACATGGGGAGGTCCCACGACAAAATCGAACTCTAAATCATAAATCCCTTTCTTATTGCAGAAAAAAGTGCGCCAGGCCAGTGAGAGAGATTTCAAATACCAAGTAAGTACTTTCTCTTCACTTATCTGGAATTGCAGTTGTTCAAGTTCTAATTGTCATGACTCGTGTTTTCCTACACCCTCCTGGCCAAATTCTGGCTTTGCGCCCAATATGAATGCCGAAACAAATTGGGTCAGAGACGTTAAAAGGTTTCAAATCTATTGTAGCCAAGGTAAACTAAGGAAAAGTAGAGGGAGCACGGATTACTCAAACGGTGACTGAACGTAGAATCGTTTTGAGATATTCAATATCATTGACGCAAGTTACCGATTAGAAAATCCAAACCCCAAATTCGCGAGATGGAAAAGGAAGAAAATTGAACCAAATCGAACCAAATCAAGTGCCTTTTTCCCTTTTATCATGGACTGAACTCGTTGTATATTTCAAGTCAATCAACCTACCCGACATTGAGAATCATTTACTCAAATTTGTAGTATTCCACAGAAATGTATTCAACTTTAACAATATCTTGGCACTTCAACCAATTGTTTTAGCATCAAAACTTTCTTTCGTAGATTGCAGAGTTGGAGTAAAATTTGCATGTTTGAATGAAGATAAATATAGCAAAGGGCCTCTTCCAAAGAGAAAAGACTCTGCGAGGAGAGTGACTGCCAAATGAAGCATTAATTACACTACAGGGAAAAGATCATATTTCCTTTTGCAAACTATGTAACGTGAAGCTTTTTTAAATCTTACGTTGCTGTTTTCAATTTGCAAGTTTACTTGCAGTCAAAGCACAAAAATGTGAATAAATGAAATTCATTTGCAGAACTTTTCTAGAAACGAGGCTTTAAATAAAGCTTGAAAAATAAAAATAACAACACATTTTGAAAATGAATTTAAAAATGGATTTTTATTATTAAGTTATAATAGGTGAGAGGAACAGGTTTTTGAAGTATATTTGTGGAATATGGAAGCTTCAATTTGCAGCCATTTTACATGCTTTTAGCAAATATCTTATAAAAGTTTAGGTAGTCGGGTAAGTTTAAAAGGAGCAAGAACAAAAAAGATACTGCATTGGTATTTCATGTGTGTTGGACAAGCGACATACTTCGAATGTCAACTTTTGTTGTAGAAAAACCCCCAAATGACATCAAATTATACTCACACTGTAAGTGTGTGTGGGCTGAAGGGTTGTGTATTGAGTGGGACGGGCGGGGACGTCCCTTTCAGAAAGTCTCAAGTGCTCCCATTTTTCAGGCCATTATGAAGAACCTTGTCCGCCGTTATGTGACACAAGAGCAGAGGAAAGCCGAGAATGAGGGCGTCACGGAGGATGACGTTAACGAGATCAAGAACGACATCTCCGCCTTCCGCTTTGAATTCATCGACATCATGAGGCAAACCGGTCACAAAGTGGAATCCATTACGGGTTTACACGGTGAGCAATTCAACCGGGAACAACCGACCAGATGAGGTCGCGTGTAATAGCAAATTCTAAATGGGACGAAACCATTAGCTTGCCAACGGTCTTTTTTGTACCCATCACAAAATAAGAGAGGGCCCTTGTTATCTTTGAAAACATTCCGTTTTCGATTCATTAAGGATTAAACGTTCCACGGATTAAGAAGTCTCCTTCTCTCTGTCCACAAGATGAACTCATTGTTCGAGTTTCTAATACTTTCATGGCCAAGGCTTTGACAAAATAGTTGTGAATGACTTGCCAAAAAGAGATTAAGCTCAGAATTTTCCACGAATGACGATCAATCTTTCTTCCATTTCAGGTGGAATGGGTCGCAAAGACCGATTGAAAACCAGACGGATCCTCAAAGGCGTGGGCGTGGCGTCCGATATTGGCGGCGTGGGATCAACCTCATTCTCGGCAGACTTGTCCATCTCAACTTCCAACACCCTTCCCAAGAGAACTTCACTAACCGTGCCAAATGATGGTAGTAATTCGGCCGAGATAGCCAATGAGACTGCAGCCCAACGCAGATCACCTATCGCCAAATTTGCCTACCGATTAGCAGGGGGACATCGTAGTGGAGAGACTAGTTTAAGCTCCAGTTTCCGATCCAAAAACCGGGGGAGACATGGGTCAAGATGGTCGGCCCAATCTAGCGATGACTCGCACGAGTCCAATCAAGCTCAAATCCATGAGGAACCTGCAAAAGATCTCTTGGGAAACGCTGTCAAACATCAGGGATCCCGTCGGGAAAAGTTTTCCAAGGCCAGAAGTCCTATCCAATGCTTGAATCCCATGCAATTACAAGCCCCAGGAAGTGTTAGCCGAGCGGCGGGCTTGAATTCAGCTGATGATATTGAAATGGGTGAAACTTTATCGGGGCGCGGGGTAAGGGATCAAATTGGGGAGGAAACCGAACACGATGACAATGATGAGGTGGAGGATGATGAAACTCCGATACGGGACTCGTCAACATCCGGGGGCGGTTATTACAAAAAGGGAGGTCTAGCCGGGATTCACCGGATGTTTCAAGTGGACCTGAACGATACCTTGGATGACATGTCCAGACACGAGGCCGTGCCATTGATCTCCTCAGATTCCGCCCAAGACCCGTGGGCCACTAAGAAGCCCAATAAATCTACCTGTAGTCTCCTTCTTGATACAGCGTCCAATTTTACCGGAGGAAGTGATCTTGGATCTAGCAACACGAAAGAAGGGGGGACCAAAGCACAAAATGGCGGAGCCGCTTCTGGAGGCGGATCTGTTTCTGCTAATTCAGGGACGAGTTCAAGCAATGCCATCGCATCATCGGGGCCAATGTCAAAGACAATGATGCCAGGCTTGAAGCCCAGTGCTAAGAATTCGAATTCGGGATGGCTTTAGCGCGAATTTGTGAAGATAATTTGCAAGAATAAAATGAAGATGTGCTACACTTTGTTCTTCAGAACAGAAGATGTGACCCTCGCCCTCCATATTAGCATGAATATGGTGGCTGTCAATGGGTGCTGATTGATGTAGATTGGAAGCCTGATTATTGGCTAAAATTTGAATCAAAACACACGCTATATACCAATATAACTGTCCTAATGCAGCTCTACTGCGAACTACTTTCATCCTCTTTTAATCATAGATTTTTTTACACTATAACAATTGCATTAGATTATGATCCACATTATTACTCTTCATATTATTATCGCTATTACTACGATTATCTTTATGATTGTTGTAATGATAAAACTTCCAGTCCATGGAGACCATGACAGTATTCGTACCATACAAAAACAACAAACACGCCATCTTAGTCGATTTTAGCCCGCCCAAACCAAAGAAGTAACATTGCTCGATTGTGCCAAATGTCATTTTTTTATTTATTGATCATTATTCAATGTCTAAATGCAGAGATATCTATGAGTGCTATCAAATAAATTGGAATATATTTGAGCCTCTCGCAAACGTGTTCCACTTTCAGAAAGCCTCCGTCGCTATCGGAAAGTTTTCCTTTTTTACTCACGTAAATTCGACAACCCTTTTCGAGTTCGGCATCTTTTAACTGCATTGGCCTTTGTTGGCTATTCGGGTCCGGTTTTTTTCCTTCAATTTATCAAGATAATACTGTTTTTTGTTCGAAATTCGCCATTTTTTGTTATTGATCATCACAAACCAGAACAGGATCTCCAGGTCTGGTCTCACACACCTCCCTCTCTTCTTCCACACATTCTTGGGTCTCGATCAAATCGCAATCGGGACTGGAATCAGATCGGAAATCACAGTCATCTATATCGTTCGACTCATTGCTCCTGTCCTCGACAATTTCACACTTCTGACAACTCTCCACCAAACACCGGGCTCGCAGTTCCGGACTTGAAAGAGGTTTGGTGTAACAGATCTCTTCCAAAGGACAATTTTCGTCGTTTCCTTGCTCTGCACAAAGCTCCACCACTTTACACTTCCGGATCTCATCTTGTCTGGGATTCAGACAAATGCGCTTACATTCGGGATATGGGACGACTGTACATTTTTTCCTCTGTTTTCGGCCGCATCGTCTCCTTGTCAGTGGTTGAATGCGGCATTCACGAGTCACTTTAGTTTTACAGATCGGTTCCAAAATGATATCACATTGCATTATGTCCTGAGGTACCCATGAGCACAATGGAACCTTGGTCAGTTCTTCCAAGGGCTGAATTCAATCAAATACATATGGAAACATGATTAGGGATGCATTGATGAAGATCAGTGAAATACGTCTAAATGTCTTACCGTGATACTGAGGGCAATTTCTTCTTCTCCATACACAAAAAAAGGGACCAAAGATATGCCTGCTAGAGCAACAATCGCTTTGTAATACGCCAATTCGTGTGACAGCATGGTAATTTCGAGAAATGCGTGCCTCACATCTAGAAACCATGATACATGCCTTGGAGAAGTTGATTCAGCAGCCCTCAAACCAGTTTTCACATCTGAGGTCAAGGATATGAAAACTTCAAAGCGCTAAATACACGGACAAAAGGTATTCTAGACATGTTAAGGTCATAAGGAAGTATTATCACACCATAAGTGTGAAAGCTGTTCTCGAGCAAAATCTGCATTTGTAATTAAGTGTACATTCTGGTAACGAGTGTACAACTATTATATTCTTTCCTATCACATCTCAACATTCTATCTCATTCTTCGAACTTGTTTAAATCTTGGCGTGTCGTTACACGAAGCAAAAGAGCTAGTTCAGTTGTGGAGTCACCTATATTCATTACCAAAAAATATTCAAAATGTTGGGTAACTCTAGTGAGTCTATATTTTACAAAAACCTTGTCCTTGTTTATCAACACTGATATTAGGTTGTCCCCAAACACCCTATTGGTCAGTACTTTGAACCATGAAGAGCTTAGCAAATCTGAAAACTTCTTGACAAAAAGCCAGCACTCCCACAACCTCCTCTTCTTTTGTCCTTGAAAGAGAAATTGGATGAGGGATTATCACCATCATTATCCCGCGAGGGGAAAAACCACCAACCCAATTTTGTAATTTGATACCAAACCATGGCACCAATCACAGTTGAGATGGTTCAGAAAGGCGTTCAAGAAGGAAGTGCCTTTTTCCCTTCATGTCTTTAAACCACATGGTTGTTGTAGTAACACCGATGGTTGAGTGGCCTACTTTTTTGGGTTGATTCTTCTAGCTCTACCATTTAGTTAATGAGGTTCAAGACGTTCCTTCTTGATCCAATAGTGCATTCCGACTTGGAAAGCCGCATACTGTACAACTACGTATAGGAGTGTGTAATCCACACGGCTGCCACAAAACTCCCTTCTTCTCGTCACAAGTTCGTCAATGGTTCTATTTTGGTGCGAGGTTCTTGACGGTAGAGTTGATCGAATGTGGGTTCTTGCCTCCTGCTAATGCCTAGCTCCCTGGTCTCAATGGTATGCATATAAATGAGTGCCAAAACCATTGGTTTAGACACCACTATTGCCTAAAGTCGGCAGTGTGAACGGCTAAAGAATTTACACTTCCCGTTGCATTGAAAACAACTACATGAAAAAAACAAGAAAAGATATTTCCTTGATGGAGGTTGATTACATTTAACGTGCTTTTAAAGTGTGCAAAATTAATCATTTCGAATTCGTTTCAAAGGATAAGTCTGCTAATAGAGCTGCTTAAGTCTTTGCACTTGAACGTGAAGTTTTGTCATACCTTCTGAAAAGATACAACAATGATTGAGAAAATACACAAGAATACGTCTTGACCAATGATTAAATTGGACGACTGGTTGTTGGTACTAGATCAGGATCAGCACGTTGTATTTATTTATCATCTAATTTGCAGGGATGTTGTTTCGGCAGAGAAGGAATCCCAATCTGTCCACTTTCAGGTTTATCTTAGCCAACCACTTTCATGACATATTTTGGACAGATGCATCCCTTGTCAATCACTAAATGAGGGCGAGGATCCTCACAACTTGGACTTATTGGACCCTCAATCGTACCCCCAACAGCTTGGCGAGGGATGGATGCAATTTTGGGGGATGGAAAACGGAGAGAGAGAGAGAAAGAGAAGCGGGGGGAAAAACGGACAATTTTGATGAGTTGGCCCTTTCCGTCTAACAACAGGGATCCCTTGCACTCATCATGGAACCAATGCTTTCTCTCAACAGTACTGGAACTCTTCTTCTCCTTTTTCTTCGTGTAATGCAATGCATCAATCTGTTCACAAAAGTGTTCCACTTGGTTCCAGTAGCCAGTGGTAGTCATCGCCGAAGGGCAGGGTCCACGTACTAACAGGGCCAGTGGTCGTCTGTGTGAATCCACTCTTTCTGGCACACAACTTGTGCCAGCCAGCTTCAACGAACAACACCGTTGGACCAGTTCCAATGGTTCCATGTGCGCACATGTTCAAAAGAGAAGGAAGGCGTGTGTGTGTAGGTTGGGTTGCATTGGCCAAACTGAGCAGTCGGCAATGACATTGCTCCAGGGAGGAAAGAAAGAGTGCAATACTGAAGTTGGATAAAGTTTCACCCAACGGCCGTTCTCGCTTGTTCTTCTCTTCAGTATTTTGGGTAGGGTTCTTACAGCGTGGACACGACTTTTTGGGGGAAGAGGGGAAAGATCGAAGAGAGAGGGAATAAGAAAAAGAAGAAGAGTACACATGTCAGAGAGGGAAATCAGCTCGGAGAGAGAGAGAGAAAGAGAACACAGAGGAAAAGGGACTTGCGAGAGCCAGAGGGAACGTGTCTCCTATCTTCTTTTTTTCGTCTTCTCTGGCGGGATTCTAATGCCGGGCTCTAACATAAGAAGGGTCTACCCCACCAACACCATGGGCGGTACGTACACCCACCCTGTGCAAGAATTTCGCCTCTTTTCGTGCTAACGCTTCGACGAGGAAGAAAACGGAGCCGAAGGGAACAATATCGAGAAAGAGAAAGAAGAAGGAAGGAAAGAAAGAAAGAGAACGAGGGACACGATGAAGGGCCCTAATGGACGTCGTCACCACCGGCGTTGGGAGCGAGGATGGGCGGTTGTGGAAAATGGCTACGAACTTGGTGGGCTATGACTGCCTCTTGCTGCCATTACAGCATGCAGCATTGGGTTCCATCGTCTCTGTCTCTCTGGGAGGCAGTCGAGTAATTGAACGGATCCTACTTTGGATGCAACTTCATCGACTTTAACTTGCTGAAGTCCCCTTCACCGGACCTGAATCATTCAGCCTTGCTCTTCGATCGAGTTGTCGGTTGCCCTTGGCTCATGGAGTAATTGAACAGACCGACACGTCTGGTCCCGGAGTTCAGACAAACGGATCATCATCATCAAGATCATGTTTCTCGTGCAGTTCCTCCTCTTCACGATCCTTCATTGGAAGGGGTCGAGTGCCGTGACCGTTATGAACGACACCAAGCTCTATCCAGCATGCTTGATGGACTCCGATTGTCCCAAGAGGAGCAACATGGACCTCGTGTGTTTCCAATATTTTTGTTATCCGTGGAGGGAGACCGCAGAAGAATCCTCGGCCAGTCGGCCGTTGGACAGCTGTCGCCACTCCAAGGATTGTGTGGCTTCTGCGGGTGAAGACGAGAAACCCGAATGTTTCCGTCACCACGATCGCCGTCGAATCACTCGAGGCTTTTGCATCGATAGCATTGATGAATGCTCTTATCACGACGAGTGTGAAGGCATCGGGGGCAAATGTTGCAATGGATACTGTTGTAATGAAGAGTATTTCGAGGCCCTAATGGCTCTCCCCTGCACCAGGGATGAGGGTTGCCAGGTAAAAGGCTTTTTGATGCGCATGTGTGTGTGTGAAAGAACAATCAAGCAAATAAGTGGATATGAGGAGGAGAAATTTGTCATCAATCAGACATCCCTCTGACAACTCATTGTTTGCTAAAGCCAAACAAGGCACTTGGACAGTTTGTGGAGTAGATCCTCATTGAGAAAAAGAGACTGCCAATGCTTTGATCAGCCAATTTTCATGCCAGAGGGGAGGATAAGTGCATGATAATTCACGCTTTCGTGTTACTGCTTCTTTTTAGGACCTTCTGTTGGGCGAGCGTTGCTGCATTGATATTTCGGGAGCAGCCAAATTCAACTCCTCGCAAGCAAATTGGAACAAGAGGTGTTGTTCCAATCCACGAGGACCATTCGTGCAACCAGATCAAGATCTTTCTGAAGAGGACAGAATTGGAATTGACAAGCAAATTGGCAGAATGGAAGATTTGCAGCCGGTAACATAAAAAGTTTTGACTCTGTTGTTGAAAGGAGGTATTCTTCTGCACATAAAAGAGCAAAGCAACGTGGGCTCATAATTGTTATTCTCAATTTTCGAGCATATTGGGCTTGCTTGTTAGTTTGAGTGATCTTATCGACATTTCTCGACCAGTGTCCAAGAAAGGCAATACAAAATGAAACAGGCTCTTAAAGACATGAAAACTTCAGCAAAAGCTTCGAAGATAAAACGTCTATTTTGTTACCTAAACCACTAAAGTGTGACCTTGATCAAATTGCTTTTTGCCCCGTCGAGTCTTGATCAGAGTAAAAAACTAGAGCTTCAAAGGCAAAATTAGGGAGCCCACTGAAACAAAGATGAAACCTTTTGAAATTTTCGTATGAGTCATGATTTTACTCAGCTCTGTTTGTTCCATGTTTCAGCAAATTTGCAAATCGTTCGAGTACGAGTTCATGCTGCAATTTGAGTCATGTAATGCTTACTCAACTACCACCACGACCACGACAACAACAACTACAACCACAACAACTACCACGACCTCAGCCAAACCACCAAAGGCAAATAGCGCCAAAACGTCGGATTCGTCCCGACTACAAGGAAGACCGGAATGTCTTCTGCATGTTTTAGTTGCAATGATCATGCCGATTGTGGCTTTCAAGGGAATGCTAACACAATAATAATACGTTCTTGGTGAGACATTGCGTGAATGAATATATTAAAAAATAGACTAAAAAACCGTACGTCTCCACAGTGTCAGTTATTGCAAAATAGTACGCAAGGGACACATTTTTGTACTTTATTATGGCATTGTCGATTGAGATGAAGGCCACAACGTACGTGGCTTTGATAAACTGTTTCTATGGCACTAAAGGTAACTGATGTTGGTTGTCTTGTAGATCTTATATATACTGTTCTTGTTCGGTTCGAGATCCATCGCCAATAGGGCGTGGGCGGCAGTTCTCCTCTAAATCAAGGTTGTTCGAAGTGAAAGGTAGCTCGGCAATGTCTCGGAACACACCCGAAAACGTCTTATACGAGGGCTGCCAACTCAAGAGGCTCTCCCACGTTTTATTGGGCGGAGATTGTTCACTCAACCCGTTGTGATGAGGGGGTGGAGGTGGAGGCGGAATCACATTGTCCTCATCTTCATCTGACAAAGCATTTTGATCACCAATAAGCTTACTGAACACCATCGATGCATCGGACACCTCCTTGGGCCCGCCCACTTCGCGCCCCTCGACACTCTCGTATTCATATTCGGAGCAAGTGAAGGAATCGTTCTCGTTGTCACTTGAGGAACTAGATTGCACATCCCCCAAAGTGGGCGACTTACTCCCGTAATCACTCTTCTTCAGGGCCTCACTGCCCATTCCCACCATGTCCAAGGTGTTGACCAGGCTGGACTTTTGAGGAGGGGTCACAGAGTGTTGATTAAAACGAGCCACGTTCTCGCTTGTGAGACCTCGTTGATGGCGTGATCGAGGTGATCGATGTCGACTACTTCTGGACGAGCTTAAATGACTTATGGGACTGTGGAGACTTCTTTCGCTCTGCTCGCTCATTAAGGTCGGGGGCATAGGTTTACCGCTCAAATCCCCGAGGGTCAGGATTCGGGGGGTGTTGTGAGACATCTCACTACTGGGACTTAATCGAGCCAAAGGTGTATTTTGGTGTTTAGAGCCACCTTGCTTCTTATGAAATGGAGAAAGGGGGGATTTGCCTCGGTGTCGATTACCGTTCCGATAGCCTTTGTAATGGTATACAATATCAATGTCTGAAGGAGCAATGGAGCTGGCATTTTCGAGATCGTAGTGCTCTGCTGCTGACGGATCATTGTGAGGAGAGTTGTACAATGGATCATCAACAACTGGATTAAGTTGGTGATGCAGGGACGAGGGAGGCTCAACCATATCAGGCCTCCGAATCTTCGACTTGTATTGATTGGATGGATGGATGATCGTATTGTTTAAAGGCATGGGTTCTTGGAGCTGAAGGGCACCATTATTGTACCCAGGTTCGCCCGTGTACACGGTGTTGTTATGATTCTTGAATTGGTCGCGTTCCTTATCTTCCTTCCATTTTTTCCTCAGGCGGAACACCGTAAACGAGATCAGGATAGTGCAGATGAGGAGAACAAAGAAAACGATGACTATGGTGACACCAACGTCGACAGCATTCTGTGGTTGGGCGCTCTGGAGGATTTGAATATCGCAACCGTTCGTGACAATTCCGTTTGGCACGTCTGCTTCCAATTGAGAATCACCCGTCAGACTTTGAAGTTCTTCGTTCAGTGTAAAATTCGAGAAGCATCCACGAAATCCTTTGGAACTAGATTCAACAGCATTTCCTAAGACAAATCGCTCTACATTAGGTCCTAGGAAGTCATGAACAGCAGAAGCATCAATTTCGTAGCCGACTCGTTTTCCATCCAAGTCAATTCGAAGAACACCATCAACAATATCAAGCCTGACTTGATGCCAATCTCCATCAGTCACGTCCAACCCTGACGTCATATTGATCTCTGGTTTTCCTACGAGATGAGACCGGTAGACTAGTTTGCCTTCTGTAATCTCCATTGATGTCCAGGAGCCCAAAGTGTGGGCGGTGAGAATGGAACCTTCAGTTTTCAGAGTTCGAAATGAAATGCCCATTGATCCTCCCTGCTCATCAACTCCAAGGTCTCGTTTCCATCTGAACAGGGAAGATTTCTGGGATTGCTTGAGTAGAGCATGACGTCTGTATTTTTCCTTTGGTCGGAAAACAACCTCTTGTTCTTCAGTCAATGAGAAAGGTTGAAATGCTTGATCACAGTTGTCTGCTAGAATACCACCACATTGACACCTAAACTTGGACCATTGGGGAATACATTGACCTTCGGGACCACACTCGTTTCCTTGTTGGCACGCACCTCCTGCCCACTGATTGCACGACGATGTTATGCCCGATGCGTTCACGGACTTTCCTAAGATGCTCTTTTCGTTGCCTCCGATTGAGATGCTCTTGATGCACCCAACAAAATCCGTGGAACCAACTTGATCGGTCTTGTCCAAAACGGCAGACAAATCGGGAAGTCCACCCAAGAAAAGATTGTTTCCATGGAATGCAAGGGCTCCAGCATCTCCCACCGTCTTTTTGAAGCATCCACTATCATCGGGATGACAAGTCTTGCAAAATTCTCCAGATTCGGTGCAATCTTCAATGCTCAGTGTTCCCACCCTGTTGTTTCGAGTTGCAGTAATGCGGAACCATCTGCCAGTGTCCAGCCGTTTGGGGATCTCGAGGCGGGATATGGCTGTCCTTGCTCCGCCCCATGAGAGACGAGGAGCTCCATTGATCAGCTCGATTGCGAAAAAGTCCGATCGACCTCCAAGAGAAGGTCCATAGTTGTAGACGAGCAACGAGTTAGGTTTGGTAGTGCTGAAAATGATTGAAAGGTCATTGGTTACCGCTCCAAGGGAAGGGAAGGCTGCAAACGAGAATTCTCCAAATCCAAAAGTGGAGAGTTCACAATGGTTCCCGTAAAAGTTGTCCAAACAACGGCACTTGTAGTTGGGCTTGAGAGATACACAAGTTCCACCATTGAGACAAGGATTCTTCCGGCAAACGTCAATGAAATCTTGACAACGATCTCCTTGATATCCTGGGCGACATAAGCAGAAAAAGCTATCCGAGTCTGAATGTTGACAGGTGCCACCATGAAGGCAAGGACTGGGCTCGCAAACATCCAATCGTTCATCTTCACATCTTCGACCTCCTCTCTTGGGTGGGCAGAGACATTGGAAATCGCTCCCATCCTTAAAACATTGGCCATTAAAGAGACACGGACTGGGATCACAAGGGTTGGTTTGGATTTGACAACGATTTCCGAGGTATTTTTCAGAACAAATGCACTTGATTTCGTGTTTGAATTCGGGAGTGTTGTAAATCGTGTCTTTCAGCTCGATGTAAGATGTCTGATTGGTCAATTGTAAAGATGTGAGACACGAACCTCCATTCTTGCACGGATTTTCATCACATGCTTCAAATTTGACAGTAGCTTGACTCAGGTCAAAGAACTCGTTGGGACGGTTGAAAATCGAGGCCAAATATGCCAAAGTGTTAGGCTCGGAAAGAGATTGGTCATTTTCAGTAAGAGAGACAATAAAGTCTTGTTTGGCATCCTCGACCTTGGAAACACTCAAAAGTTGAATTGAACGAGAATCTCCATTGCTCTCATGAGCCTCGAAGAAACCCAAGACATTTGATGCGGAAACATTTTTGAACCGAATGGTGACTGCTTCGTCCAAAGCAGAGCGAGTGAAAGGCACAAAATTAAGCCTGGCATTCACTTGAGCATCGGGATGTCGGCCGTCATTCACTTCGATTGCAAGCTCATACTGACGACCGTTTTGAATGCGACCGGCAGAAACTTCACAATTCGGTTTGACTTGGAAGATGTTATTTGAACCTCGAATGAGAGAACACGCGTAATCTCCCTTCTCATCGGGATCATTTGGTCGAATGTCAACCACTTTCCCGCCGGGAAAAATTCCTTCATAGCTCTTAATGACCACGATGACATTCCGAGACGTAGAAGGATTGTCATTCTCATCCATGACATTCACGGTGATCTTGTTCACTGACAATTGGGGTGGGTTTCCACTGTCAGACACTTCAACATCGATCTCAAATTGGGACAGCGTTTCGCGGTCAAAGGTTTTGGTGGACTTCAATACACCTAATGTTTCATCCAAAGAAACATAACTGTCAAATGGATTGGGAAGGAGTCGAAATTTAAAAGGAGGACCATTTTCATCCAAATCTGCATCGACCACCTTGAACTTCATAATAAAGCTTTCTGGTGGGCTATTCTCCTTTATGAATCCTTCAGTGTTGGTCACTTTTGGGGGCGTGTCGTTGACATCTTCCACAGTCACGGTCAGAGTAGCCGTTCCTGTAGCCGGAGGAGAACCACTATCAATGGCGAGTATTTGGATCTTATGAATGGATTGGGTTTCTCGGTCTAACGGAGCGGTTAGTTTCACCACGCCCGAAGTAGGATTCACTTCGAAAAGTCCATCAGAGCCATCTTGGTTGCCCAATGAATAACTGAAATGGCTGTTTCTTGGTCGGACGTCCTTATCCACGGCGGACACGGTGGCAACTTTTGATCCTGGGGAAAGGTCTTCTCGAACCACGGCTTGATATTGTTTCTTTCTGAACACGGGGGGATCATTGCCATCTTGCACTTGGATGATCACTTGAGCTTCGTCGATATCGTTTCCGTGAATACTGCCACGATTTTTGGCCAGGACTGTGAGAACATAACGATTCTGGGATTCTCGATCTAATTCATCGTTGACAAAGATCTCGCCTGTCTTATGATTGATTCCAAATCCGGCCATGTTGCTGACACCCACAAAGTAGTAGAACACGTCTCCCTCGGGACCAAGATCGTCATCCGAAGCCTCGACGAATCCAACAGAGTTGCCGACTTGGGAGGATTCAGATATCACAAATTGAAATACAGGTTGCTTGAACTTGGGAATGAATTCATTTTCACCGAGAACTTGAATTAAAAGAGTAGCCTCTGATTGCATTTTCGATCCTGGATTGTAGGCGATCACGGTCAAATTAAAAGAGGATTCCGTTTCAAAGTCAAAGATGTCTTTGGTTGAAATCACGCCAGTTGCTCGATCAATCTCAAATCGATTTTCATGGCCCTGAATTTTGAATTCAATTTGGGCAAATTTGTCCGAATCTTCGTCCGTGGCATTCAATTGAGTAACAAAACTGCCTGGCTTGGAATTTTCTTTGATAAACGCTTTCAACTTGGCTTCCTTGAACTCTGGAGCATGATCGTTGACATCTTGCAGGACGATCTTGACTTGACTGTCCGTGGATTTGGAATGGTAAGCCAAATCTTTGGCCCGAATGGTCAAAATGAGTTCCTTGACGGTCTCATAATCCAGCACCCCTTTAACACGCACTTCGCCACTCTTGGAACCCACTTCAAACTGGGATGCATCATTGCCTTCGACAATGGAATACTCTACTTGGCCATTAGGCCCCTCATCTGCATCTGTGGCTTTCACAGTAGCAATCACATTTCCAATAGTTTCATCTTCCCGAATAAAGATGGTCAAGGAATCTGTCGGGAAGGTAGGTGCATTCCGATTCTCGTCCGTAATGTAAACCTTGATCTGAATTTCTGAGCTTAAAGGAGGTGACCCGTTGTCCGTGGCTTTTACCCCGAGGACAATGTCTTCCGATCCCAACAAATCGGATGATTTTAGCAACCGAATCGTTCCTGAGATCGGGTCAATGGCAAAGTTTTTGTTGCCATTCACCAAACTAAATGTGACTTCGTCACCATCAGGATCTTGAGCACTCAGTCTAGTCAGGACAGAGTTGCTTGGGAGGCTCTTTGGAATCGCTACTTCAGGACTGACGTCAGCTTCAAATCTAGGCAGATTTTGATTTTTAGGTAGAACCTTCACATGAACTTGGCACTCGGAGGATCTGGGTGGGGATCCCAAGTCCGTGGCGAGAACCCGGAGCTGATAAATATTATCTGAATTGCTTGATCTTGTGAAGGGCAAAGCACTTCGGACAGATAACTGTCCTGATCGGCCATCCAATTGGAAAAACTCTGAGGAGTGTGAAAGTGAGTAAACGATGTCGGAATTGGGTCCAGGCGAGTCACGATCTAGAGCGTGAACTCTGCCAATGTTGCTGTTCAATTTGAGTTCGCTTGAAAATGGATAGACAAACTCGTAGGTGTCTTGGTCAAACACGGGCCAATTGTCGTTTTCGTCGAGAACCGTCACAGTGATGGTGGTGTCCAATTTCCATGCTCCATCAGAAGCTTGAACTTGCAAATAATGTTCCTCCTGGATTTCTCGATCCAACTTTCGAATAGTGGACAACTCGCCGGTTTGTGAGTCAATTTGAAAGGCTTGATATGTGCCTTGATCCAAAAGAGAGTAACTCACATTGGCATTTTGGGGCGAGTCCGCGTCTCTGGTCTCCACTTTCAGCAAAACCTTGTCATTTGGTGTGTTTTCGGTGACGTTGATGGCGTAAAGTCTGGTGAAAAGAGGGGCGTTGTCATTAATGTCCTCGACTTCAATCAAAACGGATGCAGTGCTGGACATCCTAGGCACGCCATGATCAGTGGCCAATATCTTGAGATGATACAAAGATGTCTTCTCGCGGTCCAATCGTTCTTTGCAGATGATGTGATTCGTGTCAATTTCAAAAATGTTTGAAGGTTCTAAAAGTTGGTAAGAGATCTCTCCATTAACGCCATTGTCTAAATCAGTAGCAAAAATCTCCATCAATTGGAATGGGGGATATTGTTCTTCGGGCACTTTGAGTCTCATGACCGTGTTTTCAAAGGTGGGTGCATTGTCGTTCTTGTCTTGAATTTTCACGTGGACTCTCGTGGTGGTAAAGAACAGAGGCTTCTCCTTAAAGTGCAATTTAATCCATAAGTCATATTCTCGAATGTCTTCGTAATCCAATGGACGATTAATTTCTAAAGCTCCGGTGGAGGCATTGACCCAGAAACTATCTCCAGTGTTTCCCCCGGCAATCCCAAAAGCGACTCCGGTCTTCTCAATAGAAGCAAAGTGTGCCAATTCCATGCCCAAGGGAGAATCTTCATCAACGTCAATTTCTTTTATAGGGGATGAGAACGAAGGCACCACAAGTTCTTTCGCCAAGAAGATTTCAAATTTCTCTTCAGTAGACAAACTATTGAATCCACTATCGCTCACCACAACAATCACTTGATAGGAGAATTTCTCTTGAAATTGCTTGGAGGCCACACCCACTCCACTCACTGGGTCCATATCGAAATATCGTGAGTCTCGACCACGGAGCGAGTATCGAAGTTCGGCATTGTCGCCCGAATCCGCGTCTGAAGCAAATATGCCAAAGATGAAGTCTCCGGGACTCAAACCAGGGGGAACATAGAACTCTGATTTGTCGTTTTCGATTTTGGGGGAATTGTCATTTACATCCAAGAGTTTCACAGACACTTGAGCTGTAGTCGAAAGGGAATTGACTTCAGATTGATCTGTGGCAATGACTTTGAATTCATGCACGGATTGTCGTTCACGATCCAAGTAACGAGTCGTCTTGATCTTGCCAGTCCATTGGTCTATTGAGAAATCACTCGTTTCTTCAAGACGGTACCTGAAAGAGAAAGATGTGCAAGTTAGTCAACTTGGTTTTTTTTCTGGGAGGGCGTCAAACCATGGAAATTTGCGTCAAACGTACCCAACTTTGGCATTCAAACCAGAGTCTTCGTCATATGCCTTAGTCAAACCGACATATGATCCAGCCGGCAGATTCTCTTCGAGTTCAAATAAATAGCGATCATGCTCAAATTGGGGCTCATTATCGTTGACGTCTTGAACAGTGATCTCTACTAAACCCGTGGCTGTTAATCGAGGTGTACCTAAATTTAAAGAAATAAAACAGGATGTGTACACACATTGTCACCAAAGGTCAAAGTCTTTTTTGACAGATTTCTTACCAAAATCCATGGCGGTGACTTCAAGAGTGTAAGAATTTCGCTCTTCTCGGTCCAAAGCCTGCTTTAGGAATATTTCTCCGGTGGAACTATTGACATGAAATACTCCATCAAAATCATCTCTGGCACCAAACTCCAAGCGGTTGAAAGGGGGATCATCCTTGTCAGTGGCACTTAGCGTAAAAATGGGAGTGATCTCGTCGAGATAGTTTTCTAAAGCCATGACGAAATAAGGTGAGTCTACGAATTCAGGCGCATTGTCATTGACATCCAGGATATTGATTACTACTGTAGCCGTATCAACTTGTGTTGGAATTCCACCATCTTGACATTGTATGGTCAGTTCGTACAGGTTCTTCCGTTCATAATCCAGTCTCTTATTGACAATCACTAACCCAGTTTGCTCATCGATTCGGAAATCCAGGTCGGAATCTCCAGACACAATCGAATATCTCAACTCGGCATGTTTACCCACATCCAAATCTGAGGCCTGAGCTTCAATCACAACCGACCCAGGAATGGCATTTTCTAAGACTTTAGCACTATAAAATTTGGGACTAAACACGGGGTTGTTGTCATTTTCATCCGTCACTTCCACGCGGACTTCCATTGTTGAAGAGAGGCTTGGCGTTCCATTATCAATGGCCTTGATGGTGAGCAGGTACGAGCTCTCACCCTCACGATCCAATGAACTAAGACTTCTTAAGACTCCGTCGATTCGTCCAATGGCAAACCGCATTGAGATGGAATCATCCAAAAAATAATGGACTTCGGCGTTCTCTCCCTCGTCTTTGTCAATGGTCTGAATGGCACCAATGGGTGAGTTTGGTGGCAAGTTTTCCTTGATATGTAAGACTTTAGGTGATATTATTTGAGGGGTCTCATCGTTGACATCTTTAATCGTGATTTGAACCAGAGCAGACGCCGTCAATGCCGACGAATCGCTGCCATCGCGGACATTCACATGAAGACTATAAAACGGAACCTTCTCTCGATCCAAGACACTTTTGGTCGTAATGACGCCGTCATCATCAATCGCAAAATATTCCTGATCTGTCTCTTCAAAACTGAATTCAATTAGGTTCTTCGAACCGGTATCTTTGTCAATGGCAGTGATTTTCGTCACCACTGTGCCAACAGGAACGTCCTCCAAGAGACTGACCTCAAACACGCTCTCTTTTAATACAGGTTTGTTGTCATTGATGTCGACCACATTGATGTAAACAGTGGTCGAAGCGGTGAGAGCGGGTTGACCTCCGTCCACGGCTGTAGCCATTAGAACGTAATGCTCAATCGCTTCAAAGTCAAGAGCACCACTTAACGTGATGACACCTGTCTTTGGGTCCAAAGTGAAGGTATCTCCACCCCATTCCGAGTTGAAATGATAAGTTAGATCGCGGAATTTTGCATCTTTATCTTTATCAATGGCCTTCAACCGTCCAATAACCGCGCCTGGTTTGGCAGATTCGTCGATATCGAACGAGAAATGGGACTGAATGAACTCTGGAGCATTGTCATTCACATCTTCAACCTTAAGGGTCTTTCGCCAAGTGGTGGTATGTTGACCATCGGTGGCGAGAACGACGACTTCAAAATATTCAAACTCTTCTCGATCGATTGGACTTGTGAGAAACAATTCACCGGATTCGGCATTCACTTCTATATAAGGGAGGGATTCCACACCGATTTTGTATGTCACCGAATCGTTCTTGTCTTCGTCAGTGGCTTTCAATTGTCCAAGTTTATGACCTGCTAGAAAAGCCTCGGAGATTTTGATGGGAATGTCTTGACCAAATACAGGAGCTGAATCATTTTCATCCAAAACTTCGATTGTTACCTAACAAAGAGATACAATATTAAAAACACTTTCATGCAAAAAAAAACGTAAACTTACTTTGGTCTTGGAAACTTTGTTTTTGGAAACGGCAACCACTTCAAGATCAATGGAATCACCTTCAAGCTCTCGATCAATGACCATATTCGATCGGATCTGTCCAGATCGCTTATCAACCACGAAAAGACCACGATCAGTTCCAAATTTGGAAATACACTCGTTGATGTAAAAGTCAAAGTCTTTCCCAGAATCCGTCAGTTTAACTGTGACCACCGGTGTTCCTAGGGGACTGTTTTCTGAGATCGAAGCTGAATACGATGCTTGGGTGAAATCTGGACCAATCTCATCGTGTCCACTGATAATCAAGATTGAGCTTGTCGCAGACTTTCTGACAGATTGAACTGCCTCATCACTTGCTATGATGGATAGGCTGTACGTGGCTCGATCCATAACGAGCACATCTCTGGAGAGACTCAATCTTCCACTAGTTCTATTCAATTCAAGTGGGAAGGTGGAGGAAAGTGATGACTTTTGTAAACTGTACACGACTTGTCCATTGTTGGATGCGTCCAGGTCTTTGGCATGAATTTGCAACACTTGAGCCCCTTTGAAAGATCCGGGCATAAGAATCTTGGTGGTTAAAGAGTCGAACTCGGGAGCGTGATCATTTATGTCTTCGACCATGACGGTAACGTCTTTGTTCGCATATTTTGGTTCTGGCACACCTTGATCTGTAGCTCGAATGGTGAATTGGTATTCTTTCTTCACTTCACGATCAATCAAAACGGCAGTTGACACATCACCGCTTAATAGATCGATCTTGAAATCTTGGGTTCCCAACAACTCATAGGTGACATTCCCATTCTGGCCTTGATCCTCGTCTCGGGCTTGCACTTTAAACACTGAACTACCTATTGGAACCCCTTCAGTGACTGAGAACAAGTATGTGGTGGGTGGGAACGTAGGAGTGTTATCGTTTTCATCCAAAACTGAGATGTTGATTGTGGCACTAGCTGTCCTCGAAGGTAAACCCCCATCAATGGCACTGATTGTCAGGGACAGAGACTCGATGGATTCTCGATCCAAAGGTTCCTTTAAGGACAGAATTCCAGTGTTTTCATCAAGATGAAAGATATGTCGATGATTCGTTCCACCCAAGACAAATTTAACGCGGGCATTATCGCCCGAGTCTAGATCCAAGGCACTGAATGTGTGAATAATACTGCCCAGTTCGAAGGATTCGCTCATATCTAGATCTTTGTCTGAAAATTCCAATTGAGGAGCGTTGTCGTTCTCATCCAATATGGATATGATCATTTTTGCCGAAGTATTTAGCGAGGGTTCTCCACCATCCTTGACCACAACGAGGAATTCGTGCCGTTCTTGAGTTTCACGGTCCAACTCTTTGGCTACAAAAATGTCACCAGTTTCTGGCTCGATCTTGAAGTATTCGGAGTTCTCCAAATAAAAAGTCAATTTTCCATTTTCTTCCTTGTCATAATCCCTGGCGTACATTGTATAGATTACCGTTCCAAGGGCTATATTCTCTTTCACGTTGGTTCGGTAAATCTCCTCCGATAGAGCAGGTGCATTATCATTCACATCCAAGATAACCACATTCACTACAGCAGTGTCCGATAAAGGAGAGACTCCCAAATCAGAAACACTTACTTCCAAAACGAAGTAATCTTGTCCCGTTTCTCGGACGAGCCGTTCTCTGTCAATGTCTTGGGCTGTGTTTATAAAACCAGTATCCTCATCAATGACAAAAATATTGTTATTATTGGTAGTGGCGAAGGTATACCGGAGCTCGGCATTTCGACCAATGTCTTTATCGGAGGCCATGACGCGGCCCACGTTGGTACCAATGGCTTCCCCTTCGCGGACATAAAACACGTAGTTGTCTCTATCAAATTGAGGATAGTTGTCATTTTCATCTTGTACGTAAATAACCACTTTGGTATGAGCGGTTCTTTTGGGAATTCCGTGATCTTCAGCCAAGACATCAATGGAATAAAAAGCTTGAGTCTCTCGATCTAACGATTGTTTCAAGTAGATCCCTCCATTAGGGAAGATTCCGAAGTGGTCTTGAGCACCATTTATGATTGTTGTGGTCACGTGTCCATTGGATCCTGAATCTTTATCCCGGGCAATGAGTTGGAACACTTTCGAATTTACCTCTAATGCCTCGTTAACAGTAACCTCATAAAGAGGAAAGTCGAACTGAGGAGTGTGCAGGTTTTGGGGCACAATCTGAATGGTATAGTCTCTTGAGGCAAATTTGGAAGGGGTTCCTTGATCACTGGCAGTTACGGAGATCACAAAGTCATCGAGGGGTGCATTCCGGATATCCTGGTTGAGAACCAACACTCCAGAATCGCCATGAATGGCCAAGGTGTTGGTGGGATCTGAGAGAGCAAATTTGATTTGCCCATTCAAGTCTTTGTCCAAGTCTTGTGCTTTCACCTTATAGATTTCAGCATTTTTTGGAAGAACTTGAGTGAAACTTATCAGGCGTTTCTCGAGATCTATGAATTCAGGTGTGTGGTCGTTGACGTCGATTAATGAAATTTCAACTTGAGCAACTGGGACACGTTTCCTCTCGTTTTGAGGGAAGAAGGCAATAGTAAGGTTGAAATTCTCTCGTTCCTCTCGATCCATCTCAGCTTTGGTGGAGAGAATTCCCGATTGTGGATCCAACTGAAACCTATTCATAATATCGCCATTAATGATGACAAACACTCCAGGCTCAGTGTTTTCGCGATTGGCCACGCCTCCCACTTGCCGAGGAGCAAACGAGCCTCGAACATCCTCCACAATCTCAAAAATGAAGACTTCTCTTTGAAAAGCTTTGAAGGGCTCTTCATAGACGAGTTCTTGAAGCACTATCTCGGCCTCATTTCGAGACTTTCGACCTCCCTGATCTGAGCAAGTGATCTTGGCCCGAAGTGGAAATGACCGAAATCTTTTATCTAATGTAACTATGCCAGTGGTCTCATTCAAGGAAATCAGACTCGAAGTAGGTTGAACCCATTCATAATGCAGTTGAGCATTTTCTCCCTTGTCAGGATCGTGAGCTTTGAGTGCGAATTCTAGAGCTCTTCCAACTTTAACATTCTGCACAATCATGTTGGGATAGAATTCTGGCGAATTGTCATTAACGTCTTCTAATAACAAAGTCAAAATAGATGACGCGGTTAAGCCGCCTCCATCGGATGCTTCAATGGCGATGAAATATTTGTCCTTTGTCTCTCGGTCCAAGTTTGCTCTCAGCGTTATAACTCCAGAATCAGGATCGATTTCAAATTCACGGGTGGTATTGCTTGAGAAGGTGATGGTGCCGTTCTCTTTTGAATCCCTGTCGATGGCGGTCACAGTGAAGATCTCACTTCCAGGACTGATGTCTTCGGACACTTTGAGGGAGAAAGGTAAGTTTTCGAATTGAGGCACCTCGTCATTCATATCCAAAACAGTGATTTCTACAAGCACAAGGGCCGATTTGGGGTGAACACCTAAGTCTTGAGCACGAACAGTCAGATTGAACTTATCTTTAACTTCCCTGTCCAACTTGAACTTGGTCACGATCATCCCTGAAAAGGGTTCCACTTTAAACCAATCATAATCGTTACCATTTTCGATGGAGTACACCAATACGTGAGCATCACTATCTTTATCGAACGCTTGAACGGTTATCACAGGAGAATTGGGATCGGCATTCTCTCGAATTGAGGCCGAGTAAGAACTCTGAGCAAATTCTGGTGAATGATTATTAGCTTCACTAACTTGAATTTTAACTTGACTTTGAGTAGATCGGGGAGGATCACCTTTATCTTTTGCCTCCACCGTTAAAGTGATGCCTTCAGAACCGAAAAGATTTTTGGCGTTGGGACCAACTCGAAGCACATACAGGCCTTGGCTCAAGGCAGAAAGCACAAATTTTTCTTTAATCCGCTCTGATCCCAGAATCTCCAAAGTCGTCTCACCAAAAGTTCCTCGATCTCGATCGACCACAGTAAGAGCGGCTACTGAGGTGCCAGGTTCCACATGAGGACTGAGGGCGGCAAAATCTTGGCTTTGATCCGGAAAATAACGAATAGTAATCTCAGGATCGAACTCATTTGAATTTAACACCTTCACTTTGACCACGGTATATGCACTCTGCTGAGGTTGACCCCCATCTTTAGCATAAATGACAATGGAACACATTTGCATCTCGAGGCACTCAAGACACTGCTCTTCACCTTCTTTGGAACAAGAGAGCAACTTTCGGGTTCGAAGTTGTCCAGACTCTCGATCCAAGACGAAATAGGAATCAAAGCCCTCCGACATGTGGTAAGATACTTCGGCGTTCCGACCATCATCTACATCCACAGCTTTCAAGGCTATTAATGGTGTTCCAGGAGGGCTGGTTTTATTGACAAACGTTTGATACTCTTCTTGGTCAAACTTGGGCGGATTATCATTGATATCAAGGATAACCACTCGAAGTTTCAGACGGTCTTGATCGGATGTTTCCAACACGAGGTCAAATGTTGGGCGCTCCTCTCGATCCATCGCTCTGGTGGTCTCGATGTACACAAAATTTGGGGTTTGAGAGCCGATTTCTTGAGATCGATGGATTCGGAAATGTCCCCCTTCATTTCCAGACACGATTTTGATATTAGTGCTGGCTTTTTCTCGGGGTATTTCTAACAAGCGTCGTGTTCCAGCTATAGCTCCTTCGGAAAAGGAGACCTCTAGGCCGTCAGTAACGACAGCCTGAAAGAGATGACAAGAATAGATGTCACATTTAAACTTTTTTCCCAAACCTTTTGATTATCTTTTTCTTTTTCCACTATTCCTTACCACATAAAGTACCCCCACCAAAGTGAGGAGTACGGTGTTCCACATATCGTTTAAAAGCGATTTTCGTTTACATCCCCACGTTCCATCTTGTGTCACTTTCTGGCCTTTATTCGACCGGGTTGGATCCCTCTGATTTGCATCAAACAATTCGTTCAAATCACTTCAGAGAGGCACCCATTTTCTCGGGTTATTCTTACGCCCAAGTTCCAGCTAAAACTTTTGAGCCTGACCCCTGGTGAGTCCCTCAGCCACCGAGGCGGCTGCCATGATCGGCGGTGGTTTAGGTGGTATTTGCCCGACCGCCTCGTCTTCAACGTCGACAACTTCGCCCGCCTCATGAAGTACCCAAGAAAAGCCCCGATGATGGAGTGTTTTTGCCTTTGGCATGCCTCAAGATCCCTACCAAGACCGCCACCACTACCACCATCACCAGCATCAGCAGGTGAAGGTATCATCCTTCGCATCAGGTGAAGAGGGCGACAAGTACAAGACGAAGAGACAGACGACCACTACCATGATGATGCTAATGCTATGACCCCGTCCATGTCCAGGTAAAATTGGTGGTTGAGCACTTTGGTTGGTCGCCACTACGAGAGAACCTATTCTTCGTACTTCAGAGGATCCAGGTTCGGATGGGTGGTTTGGGCCAGCGGCTCAAGATGCACGACCGTACAAACGCATTCCTTGGGCCAGCTTTGAGGAAAGAAGTCGAATTCAAACCAACCAACCCCACAGACGAAATCAGAAATGTTCGAGTTCTTTAGTTAGAGAGGGCCTCAGGTCAACCCGGTGCTTCTTCAAGAGAATTTCAACCAAGTTTGGGCGCGGGTTTCTTTACCTGCTTCGTTATCCTATCATGGAGAGGATTGGTAGCGAGTAGAAAAAAACCCAGAGTACTGGACCCCCAAGTACTCTGTGGCTGAATGGCGAGTAAGGTAGACGATTAAATGATGATCCCGACCTTTGGGCGGCGCAAAGGCAATGAGATTAGATTGTCGAGAGAAACCTTTACGTAGGCGTAAAAATCACGGGGCACCATTTTCCGCTTCCTTTGCATTAATTTTCCGACCGGGGATTTGTCACGTATCGACAGGTTGACTTCAATTAACTTCCCCTACCGGGAAATGCGTCATGGGGTGCTTTCGCAGGTCGGAATTGGATGCTCAAGTAATTAAAAAATTAAAAAATTGTACACGACATGAAATAATTAATGGCTTTTCGTTTACGTTGCTTTAATTTTTCCAAGGAGTATCAATCAACCTCAATTCGCACAGAAGGAGAAAATGTCATCTGTCGAATTCGCTTCTCTTTAAGAACAGCTTAGTAGAGATTTGTATTTACTTTGCGTACATAAATCAGATTGATCCAATATAAAAGTCTGTTACTATGATTTTCTTTCTAGCAAATCTGAAGTCAATTCCCATTCTAAGTTAATTTTCAGATATTTTTGGTTGGCAATTATTGAATATTTTCGAACGTTTACACGAAAATTAAGGACCCGTCATAGGAGATGTCCTAGAGTTTGGTTTTAGATTTTAAAATTCGAGTCATGGGGACACATGGAAGCATAAAAAACATAACAGGCTTGACCAGATTCGATTTAAACCACGGAATTCGGTGAAAAATGTATCAATCAATTTACGTTGCTGCTACTTACCCTTTTCTTTTAAACTGAAAGTCTGCCCAAGGGTATAAATGAATGTTTACCCTTGGCCCATTTATTCTACTCAAACATCTTAACTCTATAAATTCGCGAATTTATTTACATCCTGCACACTTTGTTTTGAAACTGACAAGATGAATCAGTGTGACCGCAGGGTGGCCAACTTTTTTTGAAGCGACGATGCTAGTTAAGGTCAAATCAATGCTAGAAAAATGCTAGTTGGAAAATGGAAAATGCTAGAAAAATGGTACCTTTTCTAATACAAAAAGGGACTGCAGCGGCTATTAGGCCTATTAGTGAATATTTGAATCTATATTTTGACTTTAATTTTGCTGAACTTACACTATACATATTTTTCTGCTACTTGCCAAAACTAATTTAAAACTTTGCCTTCAAATATTTATAATGCATTGATTATGAAATGAATCATAAAGAGCAAGAAAAACAAAACAATTGGCAAGCCATGTAGCACTTATTTTTGATGACAATTATAAAAACTTATTTTCACGAATAGTTTAAGGTTTGTCAGAAATCAAACATTATGTTTTAAACGCTTTCTTCAAATTTACTAAGATTAGATTGAAAATAGTAATGAACCAAAAGCCCTTTTTTGTTTCAATTTCACTTATGCCTCTATGAAAACCAAAAGCAGACATGCATTTTAAAGACTGATATTTCACACGCCTAGACATCAACAGTTTAAATTTCAAAGTGAAATTTGCATGTTAAGAATTTTGTGATCAGCTACTTTTCATTTCAAAAAGCCCTCTTTTAACAAAAATGGTTTTGGTTAAAAGCCCTTTTTGTTACGTTTTTTCACTGAAACACTGATTTATCCATGCTAAGTCTAAAAAGCTGTTTTTCTGTAGTTGGTGTTGTAGTTCCATCACAAATCTAATCTTTTTTGAGACAAGTAATGCTTTGTGCCCCTGCTCAAGTTGTCTAGAAAAAGCCTGTAAACAGAAATTTGGTTACCTGTACTGTAGAACCAACTTAAAAATAAGGATCACAAGTCTTCCAATTTGTCTTTTTTTAATTAGGGAACTTAGGCAAATTCAGCTGTCAAAATCAGCTGCCTTTGAAGCCCAAAATTGGATGTTTTTCCAAAAAGTGCTAGAATAATGCTAAAGTGCTATGCAAAAATTTTTGATTCTAGAGCCTTTCGAAAAATGCTAAAATTCCGAGAGATGCTAATCAAAATTCTGCAATGCTTTTGCCCTTGAAAAAATGCTAATTTTCAGAAATTAGCATCCAAAAATGCTAGTTGGCCACACGGTGTGACCGGTGTGACCATTGATACTGGACCAAATAAATGGTCAGAGGAGGGAAAGGAGATGATACATTTTGTTCAGGATTTTTTGTCTCAAAGACGACAAATTTTTCATTTATCTTTAATCCATTGCCGGTTCTTTTGTTCAAAGTCGTTGTATTTTTCTTGTTTTTCATAAATAAAGAGCGATTTGAGTATAAACGGCTGCAAGAGAATCTGTGGTCACGGCAGCTTTCTTTTTCAGAGCAGCTTTTGAGTGTAGGGAGAGAGGGAATAGCTAGAGGCATCTCTACCTCAATCACCTTTGGAGCCACTTAAGGCTAACCCCAAGCTCCCTCCTTGGGAGTAAACAAGAGAACTAGTTAGGTGGCTTAAAAGAAGCACTTTGAAGTCTCAGCGCAGGGAAAGCCAGCTTTTGTTGCTTGCAAACCTGCCATGTCTTTAATTGCACACTCTCTCTTAGTCTTGAGTCCCTAGCTGCTGCTGGCACTTCTCCTCCTCCTCGCACTTCTTTCTTGCTCTTCTATGTCAACCATTCTCTACGTCGTTTGACGCCGTTCAGGGCAAGCATGCATGCGCTTGCCGCTTCTCTTTGTACTTCTCCTCTCTTGCACCTCAGACTAAACAGACATCTAAGTACTTCTTCTACATCCAGTCCACCGTTCTCTACCTTGTTTGACGACGTTCGGATGAGCTCACAGATCCGTGGAAGAGCTTGCCCATTAGGCTATGTGTTGACGAAGCTATCACTGAAGCTGCCGTGACCGAAAATTCTCTTACAGCCGTTTATCCGATTTGAGAGGAAGTTTGTGCAAACGCCAATGGCATTCAGCATTTCAGCATTAAGAGGCTTAGATCATTTATTAATCACTAGATAGCGTGCAAGCTTTAGCTAGGCTTGGTAAAGGGGGCGGAATGGGTTGAATTTATGGGGAAAATGTCGCCCTTACAACTGTTGAGCTGACAGCTAGTGTGACCAAACATGCAAATCAAGAGCAACCTTTTTAAACTCGTTCTTGAAGCCACAAGTTATTTTTGTCCATATTTGAATTGGATTAGCCCAACACAACGCAAAAGATTAAATTTGTGTTCTTCCTAATAGTGACTATTTCAATGTATTGTCAAAAAAGTTCCTAGTTGTAGTATTCAAATTACTGATGAGGCCGATACCAGCAATGTCTCATACATTATGAGACCAGACTAATACAATGTAAGTCTCGCTGGTCTTGATTCCGACTTGAGACTAGTGATGGGGGGCAAACAAGAGATTGGGGAAGCTGTACTGGCACAGTGCTTGGGCTTGCTGAAGCTTGGCATAGCTTGGGTGTTTGTACAAGCACTTTTCCCAGCTAACAGGTTTGCCAAATTTGCTATGAACGAAGAATAAACTTGCCATCCGAATTTCACTAAACCAGGCTGATTCAGCTAAATAGGGCTCATACCTTTGAAAGGATGTATTTTTAAGAAAATTACACACTTCAATTCTCTCACATGGGGAAATGCAAAATATTTCGAGAATTCTAAAAAAAGATTTGGCATTTTACTTTTTCATGCCGGCAACTCTGAGTAAACGAGATTGTTCTGGAAGTGTGACTTCTAAATCTCAGTCTTGATTAGCCTCAAAAGTGCATTCATGTGTGGCCTAGAACCGAAACAAAAAAAACACGGTTTTGCAAATGCTATCCAAATCAGGGTTGGTTGGAGGATCAACTTTTTCGATTTATCCCCTGTACCCGGGGATAAACGGGATAAATTGGGGGATAAACGGGATAAATGGGGGATAAACGGGATAAATAGGGGAATAAACGGGATAAATGGGGGATAAACGGGATAAATGGGGGGATAAACGGGATAAATGGGAGGATAAGCGGATGAACCGGTGGATAAATGAAATAAAGCCAATTTTGTTCCGATTTTGACATTTTTGAATAATTTTTGGCATCACTGAAAATGGCCGATCAAACTAAAGGTTTGATATAAATATTAATAAAATACATTTACAATATTTAACAGAAATAATTGTTATATATTAACAAACTAAAATAATATGTTACAAAAAGCCTACAATTGACAGTACTTGTTGAGACGTGATGAAATTGAAGAAATCTTCCACAGTTGAAGATTATCAAGGTCAGAAACTTCATGCTCAGTGAATGTAATAGAAGCTCATATGTTTTGCCTGCACCAAGGCGTGCTGCAAGCATGCTTCCATTATTGACTTCAGGCGTATTTTAAGCCTGCTAGAGCATTTCTTACCAAATTTTAGGTAAAGCATCTAGTACACAGAAGCTGGCATTTGTATGGCGTCGTTTTAGAGGCCTGAAAACGTTAAAGATACGCAAAATGGATGGAAGTCAATTGATGAAGTATGCTTCAAGCATGGATCTCCCAACACAAAACATATGACCTAGAGAGGCACAAAAATGAACTAATTTCTGGAAATACGGGTAATTTGTTTGATGAAGGAAGGAATCCCCTTTATCCCCGTTACTCCGGGTTGGTCATGGGATCAACTTTTTCGATTTATCCCCTTTACCCGGGGATAAACGGGATAAATTGGGGGATAAACGGGGTAAGCGGGATAAATGGGGGGATAAACGAGATAAATGGAGGGATAAACAGGATAAATGGGGAGATAAACGGGATGAACCTGTGGATAAACGAAATAAAGCCAATTTTGTTCCGACTTTGACATGTTTGAATAATTTTTGGCATCCCTGAAAGTAGCCGATCAAACTAAAGGTTTAACATAAATATTAATAAAATATATTTACAATATTCAACAGAATATATAACAGAAGTCAATGTTATAAATTATTCAATTAATGAAATTATGTTACAAAAAGCCTACAATTAACGGTACTTGATGAGACGTGATGAAATTGAAGAAATCTTCCAAAGTTGAAGATTATCTATGTCAGAAAACTTCATGCTCAGTAAATGTAATACAAAGACACAAAAATGAACTTATTTCTAGAAATTAGGGAAACATGTTTGAAAAAGGGGGAAATCCCCTTTATCCCCGTTATTCCCTGGAGGAAATCCCGTTAATCCCGATAAACGGGATGCTTTATGGTTGAGATAGTCCACCAACTAAACCTGCACTATTCCTACTGAGCGGACAGCCTTTATCAGATTGCAGCTACGAAGCTGCGTTAAATTCGGAAACACGAACAAATAAAAGCTAAAAACCTAGGAGTTTTCATTGTACTAGAGGAAATAATTTTTGCGTGGGACTTAAATGAAAAAAAGTGAGATTTTGTGGGAAATAAAGTGTTTAAGAAAAATACCTAAAGGACCGCTGAAAGTGACGTGAAATCTTATTCATTAACACCAAAACTTATGATGTATCCCCAAATTGCTGGAGAATATTTCATTTAACAATTGCTTATGTTATTACGTTGCAATGCAAAATTTTATATAACTCATTAGTGCAACGTTGTTATTTGAAATTTCCATTTGCTAAAGCCCATCAACATTGAAATCAGGTGGCAAATCACGACATCATTACCACATTCTAGTCAACCTAGCTAAGAAGTGTGACTAGCACCTAAGATTTGAATATCAAAGGAATCATATTGAAACAGACCATTTTGGCTAAAATAGCTACTTGATACGGCGTCAATAAAGGTCATGCATGGTCTTAATGCATAAAACACATACCTCAAAAGAGAGTTAGATTTTGATTAAACACTTCAACAAAATTGTTGAACACGAATAGGTTTAATCAGTGGTGGGCACCTTTTGTAGCTGTCATTTTGTTCGCAAGACTTGATGCTGTCTTGATGTCAGCTTCTGAGAAGTATTAATTGAGACCGGCATCAGTTGGTCTCGTGTATTGGAAATACCGTCTCGTCCCATCACTAATTCAAATCCAAGGCATGGTCACCTAGGGACGTCTTGGGTTCTTTCAAGAAAGTGACCACTAGCAATAACAAAAAATGACCCAAAAAGCATTACTCAATTCCACATTTGAATAATCAATTGTGTGATTTACATTTACCTGGTCACACATTTCAAATGTTCTCGCACTTTTGTCCGCTCAACAGTTGGCGACCAGAGACACATTTTTAGGCTTACACTCCCTCTAGTATTAATAGAACTCAATGTTAAGAGGTCCTTCTCGATTTTCTAAACGTCTGATTTCAATGATTTTGTTAAGTTTTAAGAATTTATTCACTGATTCACCTTACTCATCGTGTTAGTTCGAGTCTATTTCCTTATGTCGTTACATGTTCAAGGATATGATACCAAAAAGCAAGTAAAAGTAAATCAATTTAGACAATAGGCCAGAGGTCGGCAACCACTTTTGGGTCTAGGCCCACGAAATTTGATTTGTGTTCTCAGGGGCCCGCCAAACAGGCATTGGTAGGTTCAGGGGGGGCACAAATTAGCGATTAAAGAGCTTTGGGCCCACAAGCACAATACTGTGGATGTCTTGCGGGCCCACTATTTTGGACTTCCCCATTGCTCCTGGGCCCACCAAAGACCACCCTTGAGCCCATTTGTAGGCTGTGGCCCACCGGTTGCCTACCCCTGCAATAGGGCAACAAGATAGATGAATCCGCTTTACAAACACGAAACAAATTCCAAGGTCTGTGAAATCTGAATGGACTTCTTAATTCTGAAACTGCTCAGTGAGTTGTTTTGTCTCTTTACGTTTTAAACTTACTGTTAACAGTTCAATTTTTTTTCAAATTTCGAACTTTTAATTGATTTTCTGCCTCAGTCACCTCAGTCGAAAAAAAAAACAGATTTTAACTATCATTATAATTCCTTGAATTTTTGAGGGAATACTTTATTTTGAGTTTTTCTACTGTTTTGCATATCTTACCCATCTTTTGCTTTTCCAACTATTTTTTCATTTTGATGAAATTTCATCCTTTTTAACGCGACAAAAATTTTAATTATGGAATGCAACCTGCACTTAAAGGAGGAGGATGTATATTTTAAGAAGTCTAATCAAAATATTGCCGAATGATTTTGAATATCAAATTACTAATGGTGATGTTTAGAGCGACCAAAAATATTGAATTTAAAAGGCCAAATATTTCAATAATATTTGAGAAAAAGCATCTCATTGTTAAAGAAAATATTTAAAGTAGGTCTAAATATTAAAAAAAAAGAACAATTTGAGCGTATTTATGGGAAATAACATGGAACCTTTGAAAAGGAAATAATTCATTACCCGTTTGTGATGGCCTTGAATGTTTTTCCCATGTAAATTTCTTTTTCAAAGTTTCAAACCATCCGAGGATTCAGAGGAATCTTGAACATTATGGAAATAGTTCAACAAAGAACGGGAAATTTCCGTCAATTTTGGTGAAAAAAGTTGAAAAAAAAGGCCAAGTATTTCAACTCTGCTCTAAACGGCAAATTATTTCAAATAAATTATTTATATTTGGTTAGATATTTACGGTCACTTTAGTGATGTTCAATTCAATTTGGTCGACTCTAGATATAAGGCCTGTTACACGTTAAATAATTCATTGAATAATTTGACAAATATGTGCCAAAATATTCAAAATGTTTGCTAAACCTGGTGCTGTGTTGAGTCATACATAAAAAAATAATTGACAAATAGTTATCAAATAATATGATGAAATGTTTGACGTGTAGAACAAAGAATCTTTAGTGTAGACAAGCCTAAACAAGCTGGTTGCACTCGGTCTTGGCCTCTGTTAACCTGATTTTTGCTCACAAAACGTCTCTTCTAATTCTCTACCATTGGGACTCGGAAAATGTAAAGGATTACAATTTCTTACTCTAAACATTTAGTTACAATTTCAACTACATCCATTGAAAGTGTAATTGACATCAATTAATCAATAAATGTCAGACGCATTTATGAAAAGATCACTATAACACACTCGAAATATGAAAAATTCATGTTGCATTGATTTGATGGGAAAAAATGTTGCTCGCGTACAAAGTTGGTATTTTAGTTACATTGAAAACTTGGTTCACCAATCCAATTAAATACTTAACCCCAAAAGCATCATGAACCATTTTCCAAACCGGTCTCCATTTATTTAGCTTGGCCGGCGAGTGGCTCACACAAGACCCGAAAAAAACAAAGTCTCCAAACCTGAAATTCGACCATCCCAGCTCTATCCTGCCCATCTTGATGGTTCTTCCGCTCATTTCATTTGGGTGGGCATGCTGGCCACGCCACGAACTAAGCGTTTCAGCTTTCGCCCGCTCTCTCACCCTCAAAAATCAGTCTTCGTGGTGTTGGTTGTTTTGTTGTGGCTGCTGAGAGAGCGAAGTTGCGTGATTCCGCACGTTCTTGCATCTCTTGCTGCACTGCATATCTCGCATCTCGCCGCAAATCCCTCCATTCTTAGCTTTGCTCTGACCGGACCTTGGAGGCAACGAAAAGGGTGTCCCATTGCCATACAGTGCCCCACCTCAAAGGTAACTTTGATACCCAATTGGTTTGGTTGCAGACCCCTTGAATCATGCTCTTCGTCTTGGCAGGTGTGTTCATTTGAAGGAAGTTTGGATCAAATCACGAGATTTGATACTTCATCGACCAGTATGAGCCAAAATGAAGGTTGATGGAGTGGTTTTAGATTTTGGGTACGATTTTTCAGGAAATATGCTTTTATAGAGCCGAAGGACATGGAAATTAAAGAAATTAAGTATAGCAACAATGAGTGCCTACTTACTCGAGCTTGCATTTTGAAGCATTACAGAAAAACCATCAAGAATTTGAGCAGATGGAAATAAACCGGCCATTTTGTGATTTTGAAAGCTAAAAGAATGAGTTAATACAACGTTCGTTGTACGCTAGTTTCGCAGGAAGATTGAGAACCATAAGGTTATTTCGAATTTCTTTGACAAATATGTCCTTTATACTGAACAGTGATATAAGAATGACTGTAAAGGACAATCTTTATGTGAGCAAATACCGAAAACAGAAACACATTGTTCAGCCAAAATTCTTCTAGAAATAATTAGAAGGATCTTCTTGGATCACTGACTCAAATAAACCAAAACACTTGTTTAATTGTTGAATTCAAATAGGATCTTGAAGATTGGCTTTGCTAATAAATTTACAACATTATTTTTTGTGGAAAGGTTAAATACGTAAATGGTTTGTATTGCAATTAATGGTTTGTTCAGTTCTGTTTGAAAACAAAATCATGTTCGTTCAAATTTCTATGTTTGCTCTTCTTGATAAAAGAAATAACTGTACTTCACAGTACCTTTTTAACTATTTTTTCTATTTTATCATCGGTCAATTCCATTTCAAATATGATTCAAAAACTTGAAGGCTAATCAGAATTTGGGATCACTTTATCGCGTGATTTTGCTTGATGGTCAAGTTATGTACAAAATTTTTGATGTGTGTAAAATATTTACTTATCAGTAAGAAATTGGAGCAAAATTAGAGTGTTTGGAACAAGCACTGATTTCGAATTTTCATATTGAAACACTCAGAGACCATGGTTTGGTTTAAATCAACATTTCAAAAATGATCACTTTGTTCTTTTTGTTCTTAACGAAGGCAAAATGCATTTTTTATTACCTAGAGTCGAATTTCTTTCCATGCATATCCTTACATCATTCCTTAAGTAAATATGACTTCGTTAAACACTAGACGTAATTGACACTTACATCAATATTCAACATTTGTTTTTCCTTATGATGTCCCATAAATTCTTGTTCTAATCAATTGTGAAACCGCCTTGGCCAGATATCAATGTTATCCCTTTTCAATATCACACGTCCATCTTGAGCTAATGAAACGAAAAGGACGGGAATATTCCATCACCCTTCACCGCAGAGCTGCATCTGGTCTTTATTAAGTCATTGGGCATTCCTGGGTGAAGGGACCAAAATGTGGCCTGGACATACATAGCTGAACCTTGATATGCCTCAAAAATGGGCCCATTTCCGTTGACCAAGTTATAGAAGAAGTGCCTTGATAATATATTGTAGAGTGTTCGTTTTAGACTTGTGTATTTTAATCACTTTTGTCGGCTCTTGCTAATCGTGGAATAGACTTCTTCTTGCTTATGCTGCTTTGGCGGCCTCGACGCATCTGAACTGATAAGAATTTAATCGTTAAAAATTTGATTTATAAAAACCGGGTTCATGAACAAAATTGAGTTTTTTCATGAGTAGAAGTTTCTTTTGAAGATTTTCAACTCTGACAAAAAAATACTCTAAAATACCTAGATAGGGTAAGTTGGTAGACTTCAGGGGTTGGCTGAAGGTCAAAGTCGAAACGGAAAAACGTCAAGGCGTCGTCGTACGAGAGTAAAGGGACGTTTTCACGTGATATGAGCTCATGAGAAAGCCCAAGGCCCTTTTCGGCGCGCTCTCTTCTTGGGAAACTCATGGAACCAAAAAAGGTCGACCGACGGGTGCGCCCATGGCAGATCATGAGTTTCTTTTGTTCATCGTCACAGTTCCAAATCGAGCGTCGTAGAGCTAGCAACTCGCATTGGCTTCCTAAGCTTCATCACTCGTTCACTTATCAGTGCTGACTTTGATTAGCTTGCCTTTGGGTCATATAAAAGTTCTCATCAAAGTCGTCCTTAAATCCATGACAATGGCTTCTGAAGGTCATAAAAGAACTTTGATAAGAAAACTGCATAAAGTTAGACCTCATCAAACTGATTTATTCGTATTTCAGAATTGGAAATGAGTGACATCTACGAGCCTCCCGAGGCCTTGAAAGCCTCGGCTCACGTCCAATCTATGCAGGATTATCGTAATCGATATGCCGAGTCCATTGACGATCCTGCCAAGTTTTGGGGCGAGATTGCCAAAGGCTTCCATTGGCAAACTCCACCCACGGCTGATAAGTTCTTGACCTACAACTTTGATGTTCGAAACGGTCCCGTGAGCATCAAGTGGATGGAAGACGCAGTTACGAATATCTGCTACAATTGCCTTGACCGACATCTGCCTCAAAAAGGATCGCAAGTACAACGAAAGGGTCAAGCAATTGCAATAATGTATTGGCTATTTTGATTCATTATACTCTGTTACAGATAGCATTCTATTGGGAAGGAAATGACCTGGAAGACGAAAGGACAATCACTTACGACGAACTTCACCGTGAGGTGTGCAAGTTTGCCAATGTTCTCAAGAAAAACGGGGTCAAGAAGGTAAAGATTTTTTTTTTTCAAGATCTTTCGTCATTCATCTAATGAATTTTGTTATTGTTTTTTTCTCCAGGGGGATTGTGTGGCTGTTTACATGCCCATGATTCCGGAATTGATCATTTCTATGTTAGCCTGTTCTCGCATTGGAGCGGTCCATTCCATTGTGTTTGGTGGATACAGGTAATTCCAAGGGAAAGCCATTGCTTGTGGCTTTCGACCATTTAAAGATTCTCCTCAATTTAAATTTCAGCGCCGAATCCTTGGCTGCCCGGATCGTTGATGGTGGTATTCGTAGCTTAATCACGGCTGATGGTGTTTGGCGAGGAAACAAGCTCATCCATTCTCTGGAAGTGGTGGATCAGGCCATGGCCATCTCCAAAAAAGCCGGCCATCCCATTGAAAAGAACGTGGTAGTTCGACATTTGATTCGTTTGCACCATGGCAATGGATCTGCGAGCGAGAAGGAAGCTTATGAGAAGATCCTGGCTTCTTCTTGGAATAATGAGCGAGATTCGTGGTGGGATGACGAAATGAAAGAGGCTTCCGAACAATGTACGGACAATTTTGTTCCTCTTAATTTGTTGTTCTAGGCTAAATTTTGAGCGATGCTCTCTGATTCACAGGTGACGTGGAATGGATGAAAGCCGAAGATCCCACGTTCATTCTTTACACGTCAGGCTCAACGGGAAAGCCCAAGGGTGTTTTGCACACCGTAGCGGGCTACATGTTGTTCGCGGCAACCACCTTCAAATACACTTTTGACTTCCAACCTGATGATGTGTACTGGTGCACCGCTGACATTGGTAATTTGAAAAATATCCGCTTGCTCTGGACGCTTAAACAAACATTCGCTCTCATTCTAATAATGTAGGTTGGATTACGGGTCATACTTATGTAACATATGGTCCCTTGCTCAACGGAGCCAGCTCTGTGCTCTTCGAAGGAACGCCTTTCTATCCCTCGAATGATCGATTCTGGCAGGTCATTCAAAAATATAAGGTGACTAAATTTTACACGGCTCCCACGGCGATTCGAGCCTTGATGAAGTTCGGCGAGGACTTTGTGGATAAGTATGACCTGTCTTCGTTGAGAGTCCTCGGAACCGTTGGAGAACCCATCAATCCCGAAGCATGGCTCTGGTACCATAAATATGTTGGCAGCTCTAAAGCCGCCATTGTGGATACTTATTGGCAGGTAAGGCGTAAAGCAAGATATTCGAACTGAAACACATTCCAACATGTAAATTACCCTCGTTTAGACGGAAACTGGCGGCCATGTGCTCACCCCTTTGCCTGGATGTACTCCAACCAAACCCGGTTCTGCTTGTTTCCCTTTCTTTGGAGTTATTCCAGTGATTCTTGATGAAGAAGGTAAAGAGCTCGAAGGACCCGCCGAAGGGTACATAGCATTCAAGAGACCTTGGCCAGGCATCATGCGCACCGTTTTCGGGGACCACAAACGGTTCGAGCAAACCTACTTCTCAAGGTAAGACGCACCTTTATGAATTTTGCAATCGTCCATTGTTGATCTTAGACATAACTTTCCCCTTGGTCAATTAGATTTCCCGGTTACTATATGACCGGAGATGGGGCCAAACGTGATGCCGACGGGTACATTTGGATCACTGGTCGAATTGACGACATGTTAAACTGTTCAGGTATTGCTCTTACACATGTCTCATCTGGAACGGGCGTGGTTAAACATTTTCCAATAAATTTAGGTCATCTCATGTCCACGGCTCAAGTTGAATCGGCGCTCGTAGAGCACCCAAACGTGGTCGAGGCTGCCGTGGTCTCGTGTCCTCATCCGGTGAAAGGCGAGTGTCTTTATTGCTACGTCACCCCCATGGAAGGGGTTCATATCGATGCATCCATGGCCAAGGAATTGAGAAATTTGGTTCGGGAGAAGATCGCTCCTTTTGCCTCCCCTGACTATATTCAGGTCGGTTGATTTTGGGATCATTAAAATCCGATGGGATCAACAAAAGAAATTCATTTTTTGATTTGGTTTAGGAGGCCGTTCATTTGCCCAAAACCCGTTCTGGCAAGATCATGAGACGAATCTTACGCCAGATCGCCGCCAACGATCCGGATTTGGGCGATACTTCCACCATGGCCGATTCGACTATCATCCCGAGCCTTCAAGAAGGTCGCCGGAAAGTGGTTGAAAACCATTAGAAGACCCAACGTATACCTTGTTTACCTTTTACGATTCTGCGATTCACCGTTCTAGTAAATTGCCATGTCAATGCCGCAATGTTATCAAATACTCCATTGACGAGATTGCCCCGAGATTCCTTGTTAGTTATCGATGTGCATTTAATATAAAGACCTTTTTGTCTCGTTGACAATTGTTTCCAAATTAAAGCTGCCCAATTGACAATGAAATCATGAGAATTATGAGGAACACATATTGGCTTATACTTGATTTTGGAAGTGCTCCCGATTTCCGCGGATTCGGACTCAAAGACGGTGAGATTTCTGGGAATCCATCCTCTAACTGAGACGAGGATTGAATCAAAACCCGATCTTGACCCAGCATTTGCTGGATCTGTTTCAGACTTTGGCCCTTAGTGAGGTCGTAGGCCTTGGAAAAGGCCAGCACGATGACATTTTCATGCTCGTCCAAGACCTTTTTCACGACATTAATGGACTCGTCAGTCTTCAAAATGCCTGCTCTAAGCGAGATCAAGTGGCATTCATTGGGTCGACTGGACAGACTCTCTCGGACTGATTGGAAATCACTGGCAGAATAGACGGACCCAGTTTCTCGGAGATCGGGCAAAAAAGCTAGTGGGTCCAATGGGCTACCTTTGGGTCCACTGCTTTTGTTGTCCACTAAATGAAGGAGATTCTGAAGGAAAAGGTCTGTGAAGGATTGTCGAGTACTGTCTGGTTGCCTCGAGTACATGGTTCTCAAATATCGGATATTAGCCTCGCCCACTTCGGTGGCAAAAAAGTCATCGAGGATATCCAAAACTCGCGTCCGATCACTTTTGAGTAAGATATCTTCATCTGTGAGCCGTTGAATGGACGAATCAAGGGCAAATGGTTTGTCGATCACGTGGTTCAACCCAAGTCCACAACCATGAACCCCACTGCCTTGTGACACCCAAATAGGAATATCCTGCAAAGGGGGCGAAACCCACAGTTATGATGCCATTCATGTTCCACTTCTACTTTTCTATATATTATATTGGAAATGGACATTGAGTTATTTCTTTATTGGAAGTGCCAATAAAATTTTACATAATATTTCTCAATTTTTTGTTGAAATTATAACATTTGCCTCAAACTTCAAACTTGTTCTTCCTCAGAAAATTATCCGGAATATAGAGCCATTGTGATAGAGAATACAGAGTAAGATATCTAAAAATATGCTTCAAAAACAAGCTTGGTTCAGTTCATCCTACCTTGGAAAATGCAGAGAGATGTTCACATTCAAATAAACTTGATGGTAAATAATTGACCACAACGCCACGGGGGCTCCAATTCTATAACAAAAGAAAAAAAACATGGAATCAATTTTATGAAATCAATGAAATCAGACCCCTTGTTTCGCATTCACCTCAATGGCGTTTTCCATAACTTGTTTCAAAGTAAACTGTGATGAGGAACTGGGTGGTGTGCCGATAACGGGCTCAAACTGGTTAAGCGATCCACCCAAGTTCAACCATAACGTTCCATTGATCACATTAAGTGAGAGTATTTTGGCATCTGCATCTGCAATTTTTAACCAATTATAAGCTTCGCTGTATAACAACCCATATTGTCTCAATCACTTACTAATCCAGGGTCCCTTAAGTTGGGATCCGTCACGAATTGCGTGCACATACGGTGAGAAATTATTGGTGGTGGTCCAAAAATCCCGACAAGTCACCGTTACTCGCCCCAAAGAACCTTGTCCAATCCAAATCCAGAGCACGAAGGCCCATTTCACAAGACCGTCCATCGTCGGTCGGTGTCACTGGATATTTTTGGTTACCTCTTCATTGGCTCAAACCGTTTTAAAGACGAGTGTTGCCTGATGATGTTGGTTGCATGTGATGTGTTGATATTGGTGAGACTGCATGCAGGTAAAGAACAACCAACGGCGCTCCCGCTCTAAAAAAAATACAGTAGGATGGTTTACGGTAGAAACGAAGATTGCCACAGGTGTGGCTGCAAGGAAGAGACGGTTCTCGGTTGGTTGGTTGCTGGGTTGGATGGTTGGTGACGACCAGAGATGACATGAGCGTCTGCCAAAGTTAGAGCTCTAGAGCCTTCAAAGGAATTCTTAGACTTGGCTTGAAGAATGGTAGGATCCATTGTTTTATCTTCTAGCACGATTATCAAATACCATAAATGAGCTAGAACTCTACCATGTAGATAGAAGGGAGCGGTGAGGTATTTAACCCGAATAAAAGCGGAACAAGATGTTCTAGGAAATGAGTCATTCATGTATTTATGTGCCATGAGGATGCATGAACAAACAAATTGAAAGTGTACGGAATCGTGTGGGACACTCCTTCCAAGAGAAGTTATAAAAAATAATCGTAACTAATAAGATGATAATGATGAACATGGAACCCGGTGGGCTCACTTTTGGAACGTATAATAGATGCACGAGAACGGCTTAAGGATCACATGCCAAACAAATTGCTGCTGGGTTAGCATTTATCCACTATCACATTCAGTACTGAAACAGGATCTCCCAGTCCTCCGCCATATTCACGCCGGGTTTGCGGACAGTGAGCAATTTCTTTCGAGCTTCATATTGGACACCCAAGATCTCTTCCTTTCCACTGGGCGAAATCAACTTGGCGCCTGTGGGCTCTTTCTCTATGCCAATAAACACGACACGCTCCAGCCACGATCCGGTCTGATAACCGGGAGTGTGCATTTGATGTCCGCTCAAACGTTGACCGTCGAACACGAATTGCATGTACAAACTCTTCTTATCAGTTCGATACTCGTACGAGATGCCATCGTCAATGTAGAGCGTGCCGTTGGCCTTGCCGTCCTTATCTAAAGCCACCATTAGAGTGATCGGGTCATCATGCATGAGAGCCGACGAGCGTCGAATGCGCTCCTTCTTGGGAATGATGGAGCCACCACGTTGGTACACGGGGATATGGTCCATTTTCACCGGGATATTCATGGAACCTTCATGATCAATACGCTCGTGGGTCAGGACATCATACCAATATTGCTCTCGGCCAGGGAAATGGACATTCACGTGGCTGGCTCCAGATTTGGCCACGGGGTGGACCAACAGGGCAGTACCCACCATAAACTCATCTTCGACGGTAAACGCATCGACATCGGTGGGGAAATCGTACCAAACGGGACGCATTGGTGGGACACTCGTCATTTCGTTCTCGTAGAACAGCGTGTACCACAAGGGTAGATAGGAATAGCGAGTACGAATAGCATTTCGGATGAGTTTCATTTCGGATTCGTTGAACAGCCAAGGCTCTCGCCGCTTGGTGTCAATGTGGGCGTGGGATCGGAAGAAAGGTTGGAATGCAGCCGTTTGATACCAACGAACAAACAACTCGCCATCGGGATTGCCAAAGAACCCTCCTACGTCAGCTCCACAGAAAGAAATGCCGGCAATGCTCAAAGACAAGCACATTGGGACGGATGCAGCCAAATGGCCCCATTCGGCAGTGTTGTCTCCCGTCCAAATGGCAGCGTAACGTTGACTTCCGGCAAAGGCAGATCGGGTTAGGATAAAGGGTCTTTGTTTGCCTTCACTTCTGAGGATGTGCCCATCAAAGGTGCCCATGATATAGAGATGACCGTACATGTTATGGAGATCCCTGTGTTCCACGTTGCCGTGATGGATCAAATCCTTGGGCATGGTAACCTCGGGACCGTTGAACACGCTTGGTTCGTTCATGTCGTTCCACGTGAACACGTCTTTGGTCGTGCCTTGATATTTATCGAGCGCATATTGTTGAGCGAAATATTCTCGTGCGGCTGGGTTCAAGAAATCCGGATAGTAAGAGGCTCCGGGCCAACACCAGCCTTCGTAATCGTTGCCTTCCTTGGTCTTCACATAAAGGCCCAAGTCGGTGAGCTCCTTGTGCACCCAATAATTGGAATCCTTCTTAATATGCGGATCAACGATGGTGACAAGTTTTCGGCCGACCGCCGTCAGATTTTGAATCATCTCGAGAGAGTTGGGGAACTTGCGACCATCCCATGTGAAATACTTCTTGGCATCCGTGTGCTCAATATCCAGCCACATGATATCCATGGGAATGTCGTGCTCATCGAACTTGTCACTCACCATCTTGACATCATCCTGATCATTATAATTCCATCGGCATTGATGATAGGCCAAACTAAATGCCGGTGGCAAAGGAGTATTTCCGGTGAGCTGACCATATTGACGAGATACATCATGAGGACGTGGACCCAAAAAGATGAACGTGTCCAGGACTCCAGATTCCGACAAGAAATGGATATTGACCGATTTTTCACCCTGCGTCACTAGGTTCGACAACGATCCCAACACGCCCGATCCACTTCGACTCACGTCTACCCAAGTTTCGGCCGCATTTAACCAAAACGCGCCAGTCGTGATTTCCGCCGTTTGCGACATGACCATCGGAACCGCCGCATACAAAGCCATGGGATTGTCGAGCTCGTACTCAAACACGTCCAAGTTGTACAATCGAATCGGATCGGTGCTGCCGGTATCGGGTAAATTGAACTTATCCGCATGTTCGGGCACGCCAAAGATATCCTCGGAGCCATGGAAGGTGAAATCTAACCCCACAGCCTGAGCTCCATGGGGCTTGGAATCGGTATTGCCACCGAACGACTCTTCCCACATCCCGGGTTCTTCGGGAACCGCCTCTTGCCCCTCTCCCGCTTCCGTCGGCTTTTCACGCGTAGCCTCGAAATGCAAAAGATCCCTAGCATTCAACGTGATCCTGAGCTTCTCTCCGGCGAAAAACGCGACTCGGAACGGCGAATTGTTGATCTGAACCCTATGACCCGTACCCGCCGTCGTAGCCGTGAATCCCTCGGGCTTTTGCTCGTCCAAAGTCAAAGCCACGCCCTCTGGCGCCTCATCAACCAAGACATTAGGCACCTCAAAGCGAGGGACCAAAGGGAACGCCTCTCGAAGTCCCACACGAAACGTGCCGTCTTTCAACGCTTGAAGCTCGAATCGATATCGAATCTGACTGCCGGAATGCCATAACACGGCCTGAATCCGCGAATCGCTGGCCTTCAACGTCTCAGGATCCAGGGCGAACGTGCCCAATTGAGCCGCATTGCGGCCACGCCCGCAAAAGGCGCTTTGAGCGCAAGTCCGGAATTTGCTGCGATCCACGCCGTTCATGAGGGGCAAACTCAGGAGGACGGCCAAGAGGCTCAGTGAGAGACCGCCTAAGCGCAAGGTGGGCATGATCAGGGCGGGGACCTCGTTGGAACGGGGAGAACAAACGGATCAATCACGGAGTTAAAGGGAGTTAAACTGACGGAACACAACGACCCCAACTCGATCCATGCAAATCGAAGACTCGAACCGGAGAAGGCAGCGTTGCCGGATCTTTTTGAAGAGATTTTGCCTAAAGCGGTAGACATGTTAGATGTAAATCTGGCTTGTAATTGAAGCAAAGTGCAATATCCTTTCCCTTGCGATTTTTTTTCTGGGCCTTGCACCTAAGAAGGAAAGTGTCTTTTTGACAAAAGCAAGAATGCGAATCAATCTTCTTGTACTATTTGTGTTAGAATGGTGTGGTTATGCTTCTTTCTTTTACTCGTATACTTCCTGTCAACCAAATCCCAAACACGTCAATGAATACAAGAAGTTTGATCAGTAATTTTGCTCATCCCAAAAAGAACACTTTCCTTCCTAGGGACTGAAAAAAGAGTCCTTTAACGAAGAACTCATTGGGAGGTCGCAGTACACAGGACTGGGAGGTCATTGTACTTGTACGGCTTCCAAAACTGCACCCAGACATAAAAGTTTGACCTAACTTCAAACTTCTTAAAATCTATTGGACTCGCAAAACAGAATTTTTTTAAAGCTCATAGATTGCACATCTTTTCTATATCAGCTATTTGCGCTTAAAGGACTTCATAGATTGAAGAGCGTACTTTGTTTCAACTTCATGCGAATATTATGCCTATTATTTCATCGAAAGAAACTGGTCTACGGTTGTCAGGATCGAATCTGGGTGTTTTCATTTTACATTCTTTTTACGGCATCACGTGTTGCTTAAGTCAAATGAACATCATTAGTGTTCACGGCTTTACAGCACAGACCATATAATGGCTAGACCTCGCTTCGTGCGAAAAAAAGGTGGACAACTTTGCTTCATCAGCTGGTACATAACACTACACCCTAAAATGGTGAGAATTTCGAACTTTTCAAAATTTTGCCAGCGTGGCCAAATTCTGAACAAACTCAACGTACCGTACGTACTTTGTTCTCGACGCGAGCAAGCGTCGTTACTTCTGAGCACGCGGTCGCCCTGAGATTTTGAAGCTAGCGCAGCTGGGCCAAGTGGTGTCACTTTTCTCTCGCCGACGGACCGGGCCAATGCGACATCTAGTCATTATATGATCTGTGCTTTACAGGCCTTTGAGAGGTCAAAGTGTGGTCATTTCATGTAAAGTGCAACACCCACGATGTGTGGAAAACCTTCTTAAAATCACGAGCTACCAAGTTGCGTTCATAATCTGAAACAAAGAAATTGGGCCTGACCAAGAAATCAAATTACAGAAATAGAGCGCTAAAATGTGGAAACCCCCATTTACCATAGCTTTTAATAATAGGCCACGGATGCAAAAAATGCTTCTAAAAATTTAGAAACTTGTTGACTTACCCTTAGGAACTAAATGGGTAATCAATTCATTGTTGGTCAACGTAAATGATTTTGCAACTTCTCGATGATGCTTTTGAAGTTGCTAAATAATTCAAAAAATATACAATAATATTATTATCAATATTATGTAGAGTTAATCTGGCTCATTTTAAAAGCACTTGTTGGCACAAAAGAAATCGTGCCTCTGGCTTTTTAGCTCTCTTACTTTTTACAACCATTTGACACACTTATCAACATTTTTTCTATTACTATTTTTGGTCTCTTTATGGTTGGCTACCACTTTCGAAAAGAATGGCAGGAGCATTTAACTTATCACAACGCTGATCGTGAAGAAGAAAGAATTCAACGTCAGCTCGCCCGGTGTGAACTCCATAGAGGTCTATAGAGAGGCCATTGTCGTCATTTTGTCTGCCTTGTTTCTAGCTGATACTGGCCAAAGTTGCCCATAAGTTGCGTGAAAAGGCAAATATTTCCGAAGAATATCGTGAAATACTTGCCCAAACCAGGGGAAGATCATAGCACAAATGAAAGTGCGCAAGACATGTTTTCAATGCCAAATCCTATAATTGCGTGAACTAATGCTTGTGAATCAAATTATCATCTTCATTGAGCACATTAGTATAATTTGGGAGAAGCAAACCGTAAGCAGGAGGCCACATGCCGAAACCTATAAGTTTTTCAAAAAAATTCCTTCTACGAATACGTTTGTTTGGGCAAGTTTCAACTAGTCGCTGATGATAAACAGCCCTTGCTGCCCACAATGAAATTTCACGACCGGCCTGCTCTAGTATCTCCACTCTATAGACCTCTATGGTGAACAATTGGCAGGGTGACCAAACCGGAATGGCGAGGAGAAACATGATGGTTTTTTTTGCTTAGTAAGATCCATCCTGTGATCCAGTAAATGCAAAGAATGTAATCGAAGACGAAAAGTTTTTAAAATTGTTTTTAGAGGTTTCTATAAGCATCACATGCAACTTAGAGGTGCATACTAATGTCCATAAAAAGACTAAAACCAAATTTGGCTTTTACATCAATGCTTACGATGTGTTGTTGCAGATATGTTTCCGTCATCTCTTCAATATTTTGGTAGAGGGCTTTCTTTTTGTTGTGTTCTTAACCCTGACAGACTTCACACGGACTTGGCCCAAATGTTCATAGAAGATACAAGAACTTATTCAAACTTATTTTCTAGACAATATTGGAATCATTTCCAATCTTCTAATATTCTAAGCTTCCGTGATTATTTTCTGCATCATTGCATTGCAGTGAGTCACTCTGAGTAGCTTTTCCAACATCATACTTGTCACCAGGGTTGCCAACTGGCGATTTCTATCGCCATATTTCACGAATCTGGCGATTTTGAAACGTGTCTGGCGATGGAAAAACTAGTCTAGCGAAATCAGCTGATCTGGCGATAAATCTGGCGATTTTAGTATTTCTAGCGATAAATTTGCCGAAATGAGCAAATTTGGCAAAAATTTAGGCGAAATCGGGGAAATTTGGCGACAAAAATTGACAAAACCGCCCATTTTTGGCGACAATTCTGGCAAAATTTGATTCTCTCTTTATGATTTTGACTTTCATTCTGACAGAAAACCAAGGATTAAATATCTTAGATGACAATCACAAAGTATTGTTTCTTAACTTGATTGTCCTTTTACCAAGAACAAGAAAATTTTGTTTCGCTCTTTTGCTGTAGAACTTACTTCCTCCCTCTTTGCGACGAAACTATCCATTAAACGACCCATTATAAATATTTAAGTCTCATCTAGACGACTTGTTATCCACTATCTGTGACCTGCCCTAAGTTCAGGGAGTTAATCGGGCAGCTGATTCCAACTCCCTTACAGACCAATGTTTTTATCAGACATGACTTTTCTCCACTCGGGTTTTATCTTATTTTTATATTTACATGGAATGACATTCTGTGTACCAGTTAAAATCGGTAAAAAAATGCAGACTAGAATTTTTAACAAGAGTTTGGGAAAAAGAGACTGTTATGAAGTCAAAAGCTTCGGCAAACGCATGTGTAACTGATTTTGAAAAATTCCCAATTTGATTTTCCTAATGGTAGGGCCAATTGAAATCCTAAATAAACTATGCATCCTATTATTTTGCGATTGCCCCTGTTTGGTTTTGGTTACCCACTCTTTATGGTTTACTACTCAATCTATTATCATATGGTCAAAATACAGCGCATGACCAATGTCATTGGTATAAAAAATGGGTTTTTTTACAATTTAACTGATCACGTTACACTTTGGGATTGTTTAATGGCAATTGGTTAGATTTCTCTAACGTAATACCATTAATATTGCTTTTAAAGAGCTATAAATTTCAGAAAAGACCCCGAAAGTTTTTGTTATTTAGCATCAATAAGATTTTATTTTTGTTCACAAATTACAAATTCCCAATTTGATTTTCCTAATGGTAGGGCCAATTGAAATCCTAAATAAACTAAGCAACCTATTATTTTGCGATTGCCCCTGTTTGGTTTTGGTTACGCACTCTTTATGGTTTACTACTCAATCTATTATCATATGGTCAAAATACAGGGCATGACCAATGTCATTGGTATAAAAATGGTTTTTTTTTACTATTTGAGTGATCACGTTACACTTGGGGATTGTTTAATGGCAATTGGTTAGATTTCGTTAACGTAATACCATTAACATTGCTTTTAAAGAGCTATAAATTTCAGAAAAGAGCCCGAAAGATTTTGTTATTTAGCATCATTAAGATTTTATTTTTGATCACAAATTAAAAATTAAAACGCGTTCTAAGTGCCACAAACAAAAATCTATGAAGGAAAGACAATATGGTGGCATTTCGTTTTTCTTCGAGAACTTTTGTTATGAAATGTGTATCAAAAGATAAAATAAAAGTTGAAAAACAAAACTATTGACGTACGTAAGGTTGTTAATAAAATAAATGACGTACGTAAGGTTGTTAGTAAGAATAAATGACGTACGTAAGGTTGTTAGTAAAAATAAATGACGTACGTAAGGTTGTTAGTAAAAATAAATTTGGCGAAAATCTGGCGATTTTTCAAATGAGGTGGCGAATTAACCCTGCCTTAAATGTCTTTGTTTACGCGCTGATCAGCGCCCCCTGTGATCAAATTGAAACATAGTTGCCAGATGATTATTTGTAGTGCCACTCTTTGGGATAGCGGGAAACATCGTCTTAACAATCAAATTTTTCCAACATGTGCGCCTTTGACAAAATAATGCCATTGCAAACAAATAAACTATTGAAAAAAAATCCTGAACTTTTGTGGAAGGGTTGCACTAATGCTCACCCCACCAGGTGGCAACTATGTTTCAATTTGATTACAGGAGGCGCTGATCAGCGCGTAAACACTGCCATTTAAGGCAGGGTTAATTCTGGCGATTTGGGTGGCAAATCTGGCGATAAGGGCCGTCGAAGACTTGGTAACTCTGCTTGTCACACGAGATCAGTTGATACTTTGGGTTTAGCACTAAAGAGAACGATTTAGATTACAGGAGTCTTCCGCCACTTTTGCCGCAGAGAAACCCCATGTTCCATTGAGAAAAGTAACCATCGTAAACTGTTTTTTGACAGGGCCTTCTCAATAGAGGAGGTGACTCGAATAGATTTGACAAAAGCACCCAATTTGCCCGTGTACTTGCAGACCAGAATTCCGGTTATTTTGCGCCCAGTTTGGGCTTGTCAATGAAAGAAGCCCGTTTGGCAACATCTGATTGGTTCTTTCAGGTTTGAAATTGTTGTGTTGTACTGATGGAAAAATCTAGCGACCCGGTATACAGACTGGTTCTCGTTGGCTAACACATGGTGCCGATGATTCACACAGGTGATTGGTCAATAGCATTCAGTTGAACATTCAGCTGATTCTGACGAAGTTCAATTAGCCCTCGATCTGATGACATCAAGTGTTTGCCTAAAACCGGAGTGATTAATTACTAGACAGTAATCTATTATGATTAATAGTAAGATTAATCATTTAAAAATAATTATTTAAAATAGTAAGATTAAAAATATAAAAATGAAAATAATAATAAAAAATGATTAATAGTAATCTGATATGATTAGGTGATTATTAGAATACAGATATTTCATACTTATTTCAGAGTGATGGAACAACAAATTCTGTGACGTTTCATCATGATTTTTTTAATTATGCTACAAAGCAATAAACACCCCATAACAACAAAACTTGGATCTAATTTGGAACACCGAATGTAAAATGAATCAGAGCCAACACAAGAGTCTCAGCAGAAATAAGATTCTGACACCTTTGCAATTAAAAAAAATGTGGAAATGGTCACGTTGGGCCCATGGAAGAAATTGCGGTCCGATTGGAATTATGAGATAAGTCCGAGGTTTGGTGATTGCTTCATTTTGAAGTTCAAATTCAAACGTTCATGATTGATACATATGATCATTTTTTTCTCATGACTTCAAGTTAACCATCTTAGATTCCAAATCAATCACGATTGGAGGACTGCTTTCGGCAGAACTCATTTCCTAGGAAGAAATCACTGTTTCATTGGAGTAAAAATGTCCTCAGTTTTTTATGTGCTGTCAGCATGACGCAATCAATGATTTTCAAAATCTCAAATACCATATAAATCATTTCTTGAAGTCCAGAATCAAGATGTTTTATCGATTCATATCATGCAAAGGGAACCAAGAAATAGATCTTTTGAAAAAATGTAAGAAATAATCGTTTTTTACATTCTAAAATATGACGACGCAGCCCTATTAGAATAAAGTTCATCACACTGGGGAAAAAGCACCTCTTTCAAAGCGGCCCAGTCCTTATAACAAGCCAAAGTACTTCTTCTTTACTGATTTCGTAGTGATCTGACTTGGTGCTGGGGTTGACAATTTACATAAGTGAAATCATATTCCCCTCTGTCTACCAGTCTTCATAAACCCGTTTTTTCTTTAAGGAGCACCAAAAGGCAAGGCATCCCTGATTTTTGTGATTTCTAAGCAGGGTTGCAAATCAAACTCAAATTCGTGTTTGCTTACATACAAGAGCAAATCACCCATTCTCCAAGAGGCAACCCCACCTTGCAACCTCCTGGGAAAAAACTTGCAGAAGCCCAGATTTCACATCACTAAGATTTTGCTGACAATCACCTGATTGTGGGACATTAATTGGCCCTTGTTTAAACTCCACACTAATTAAAATTAACTTTTTGCATATCAGGTAAATACCTTAGACACATTTGTAGCAGGCTTGAGGATTTTCACTAACCAAACCGCACTATCAAATGGGCTAATTAGCTTGGATTACAGAAGCTCTTGTAAAAGAAGAGAAGTCTCATTTCACGTTCTTGTTTCTGATTGGTCGAGAGACGAGAAGGAAATAGAAGGAAGGAAAAATTCCGAACAATCCAAGATTAGCTGGAAGTCAGAAGAGACATTAGAAGATCCAAATTGGGGCTCTCTATGGAGTTAATAGAAACACACAATTTGAAGAGAATTTGGGTGACCCATGGTCCGCCATATACTAGTAAGAGTGAGTCAAGAGATATTTAGTAGACTGTTGTATTTTACAAAGAATACGTGCACAAATATATCACACACAAGATCAAGTACTCAAGCAAGTGGAGATCATACATTTGCCCCACCACCCCACCTTCGGGGAAATAATCGGCCTTGAGACATGGGAATGGCTTGGAGACATGGGAAGGAGCAGGATATGAAATATTGGTAGCAACATCAATAATCTCTTGCAAATGTCCAAGTCCAAATAAACAGCCACAAAAGTCTGGCACCATCCACAAGAGCTGGTAATGCAGCAATGAGGGCCATTAATGCTATGTCGGGCTCAATAGTACAGCGGACGCGAGGTCTGCCAAGCAAACTGTTTGAAAAATCATTCAGGAACACAAAAGATGATGTTTGAGCACATATTAGTTAACGAAAACGTTTAAATTACACGGTATGGCCAAAAAGATTCTCTCAATGAACTAAATTCACTACATTGAAATGTGAGCTTCTGTCTTGTTTGGATTTTTTTAAGCTTAGCCTTTTCGCCACCTTGAATTTTCTGTCACTAGTGTCTTGACAACGCTTCTTTTGCAAGAGCTTCTGTAGCTTAGATATGGTTTTGATAAGGAAAGGTTTCCTTTAATCATGAACTTTGGCTTCCTGCAGGTTGGATGACGTCACAGACTGTTTGTATCTGTTGGGTATTCATAGATTTTAGAACCAGTCTCTATAAATGATCCCTAGAAAAATCCAATCTCTCAGTCTTTCTCACGCGAGGTTGCTAGCTTAAGGTTTGCCATCACCCCTTACATACTGCACCATCTTGTAAAATCTAGAAGCAAGTGCCCTTGGGCAACCTAAATTTGGTCATTGGATTGTTCCCATCACTATAGAGCAGGGGTAGGCAACCGGTGGGCCGCCCACATCTGGGCCCAAGGATGGTCGTTGGTGGGCCTAGGAGTTATGGAGAAAGTCCAAAATAGTGGGCCTGGGAGCCATCCATAGTTCTGTACTCGTGGGCCCAAAGCACTTTGATCTTTAATTGTGGGCCCATGAACCTTCCACCTTCTTTTTGGTGGGCCCCAACTTAACCAAACCAAATTTGCTGGGCCTTGACCCAAAAGTGGTTGCCGACCCCTGCTATAGAGTCTCAAGATTTAAAATGCGTAGTGCACGTTAGTATTAAGAGACGTGATCTATGTAATTACTTCATCCTAAAGCCTTTTATTCTAACTTCAAAAGTTGTGTTCTTGTAATGCACCAATATTTCTTTGGTTTGTCACAATGGTGTTCAAAAATTCAAAAGTCTGAAAGCTTCCCCATCTCTTTGTTGAATGCCTAAAATTTATGTTTTTATTTATTCACAAATTTATTTTATGTGGTGTGACCATATTCAATGAGTTTGTTGTGACATTTGGTTTTATTGTCATTTGCTTTGGAAGGTACAGGGATGGGGAGTAAATTGTAATTTCAATTGCAATTACATGTAATTGTAATTAATTACATTTTTGGGCCAAGTAATTGTAATTAATTTCATTTTTGGGCCAAGTAATTATAATTAATTTCATTTTTGGGCCAAGTAATTGTAATTAATTTCATTTTTGGGCCAAGTAATTGTAGTTAATTACATTTTTGGGCCAAGTAATTGTAATTAATTACATTTTTGGGCCAAGTAACTGTAATTAATTACATTTTTGGGCCAAGTACTTGTAATTAATTACATTTTTGGCCATGTAATTGACAAACTTTCAATTACAAATTACCAATTACTCTTCAAAATCTTACTTCCTCAAATTAACTATAAAACCAATTCATCGGTTTTTACTTGTAAAATAATTATTTTTTCATCAATTTGGGGTCAATGTGATGCCACAAACAGGTAGCGTTTGTTACAATACACACCCCAGCTTTGATGTTTAAATACTTCAAAACTACAAGACCTTTTGACCGTAATTTTTGTGTCAGGATTTAGGGCCTTTCACAACCAAGGGCAGACAAATGAGGTGCAAAAAAAAAGTTTAAAAACATCGCTACACTTGATGTATATGTACAAAGTTCGTGTTTTCTGTAAAAGAAAAATATGCCTTGTGATTGATGGTAAAATATTTTTGA